>BCNH02000006.1:2167902-2210824 GCA_001662345.2 Metrosideros polymorpha var. glaberrima
ATATATATCTACAGTTTGGACGTATATATGTTGTTAACAGGTTTGTTGGTTATGTTTGTGGCTGCGTCCTTCGTGTGGAAGGAAGGCCGTGTTGTGTCCATTTTCTTGTGGATTTGGGGTGTGACATATAGTCTCCAGGGGACGGATCATCTGCGCTTCTCCAGGAAGTCAGGTACCTCTCTATACCAGTTGCCAAGTTCAACCCGGTGTACATACCGGCTAATTGCGTGTCAGATGGGTAGTTGAAGCTCTGCCATGAATATTCATCAGAACTCGAACTGCCATTTTCACTAAGAACGAGATTTCCCGAGTCCAAAAGCTGAGCAACCTGATTCCTAAGTGTCCCCGATGAATTTGAAGACCAAATGACACTTTTCGACTGGTTGAGAAGAACAAGTGCTCCATCATTAGTAATTGTGAGAGTACCACTTGAATCGGCAAGCGGACTGTTCCTGTTGGCGACCCACACAACCGTGTCGGGAGTGATCTTGTACCATATCCCCAAGAACCTGTTCTTGGAGTTGCCAGGAGAGAAGAAACCGAGCTCAAAGCTTTGGCCTGAGGAAACTAGTGTCTCTCCATCACTAATGGACTGGCCTAAACTTAATGTGTCGCCTGCAATTGACAGGCCTAGCACTGAAAGAAAAACCAGGAAAGGGTACAAGAAGGTGAAGAGAGGATGACTTTTCATTGCAATGCCTTCCATTGACTTTCTCTTCCTCTTCCCCATATATATGCCTTCACTAAAATAAAAGGCCAGCGAACTTATGCTAGAGGTTGAGCTGAATGTGTCACACCCCGAAACCTACAGGAATAGGGGCAAGGACATGGCCATCCTTCATCTTGAAAGACGCAGCCTCAAAGACAACAAAGAACCAACTCCCAAAAGTCCTTGCGATAGCTCTCGTTCTAAAGGCCACTAACCAAGGAACCTGAAAGATTGGGAAAGAGAGGGGTGAGCAAAACCACAGCTCAGTGAGTAGTACGTATCTCTTCTAAGCAGATCGAGAAGCCACTATGCACTTTACAAAATAATATCAAAAGTCACTTATCTCAATTTCAATATATAATGCACTTACAAGAATGAGTTATATCACTTTAATATAACCGTATACATATCAGAAAACATTCGTTAAACCAATAATATCTTAACAAATATCAATGGTCAAGTCCATTGATCAATCTCATTAAATCACACATTAATGGTCTATCCATTGACCAATCTCAAATCACAATACACATCAATGATCTATTGATTGACCAATCTCAACAAATCACACGTCGATGGTCCATTCCATCGACTAATCTATTGTTCACCGTCAACACTATGATTACATTTAACGCCATGACAAAGGCGACCAAGTTTACCCTTCTTGGCTAGGTCTACCACCTATAAAGCTGGCAATTCGGCCTAGAAGGACGTCCTGATAGTATGCATACTCCCTCTTCAATGGATTCTCCACAGTGATATGAGTAATAACAACCAATATCAAATTTTCAATTCATAAACTTGTTTCGCAAACCGAATCTCATAAACTTTTACAACATCTTTCATAATGTGTTTATCAAATCATTCTCAAATGACCAAGGAGTAGTAATTGCCCAACCCCAACTTTTATGCAATAAAAATGCTATTTCATAACTCATACGATACTCAAATTATTATCACTTTTAAAACAATGAGTTTACAAATTCATAAAAGAGATAACACTACTCACCTAGGAACGCTTATGACCAAACGACAAAGATTACTCGAACCGTCGAACTCGCAATCCTATAAATTAAAGGAGAAACAACGTCAAAATCTAATAAAACGCTACCTCAATTACGACTCATCTATACAAAGCTTAGACGTTACTAAAATGACTCACACACGCCCATAAATTGCTCGTCCAAAGCGATTATTCAAAGACGTCCGCAACGCGTAACTTGCGCGTCGAACTTTGTCATGCCATAACTCTCTTTACCAAACTCCATATCAAGCGAACTTATAGTAAAAAAAAAAAAAGATCGNNNNAACAACGTCAAAATCTAATAAAACGCTACCTCAATTACGACTCATCTATACAAAGCTTAGACGTTACTAAAATGACTCACAAACGCCCATAAATTACTCGTCCAAAGCGATTATTCAAAGACGTTCGCAACGCGTAACTTGCGCGTCGAACTTTGTCATGCCATAACTCTCTTTACCAAACTCCATATCAAGTGAACTTATAGTAAAAAAAAAAAAGATCGTTCGACATACTACAAAACCCATAACTTTGACATCTCAAAACCTAGCCGAAAATCGACGAAAACGACATGGAAGGCTGCTGGTCGCTTCTGTTCACTGCGCGCACACAATTTCAAAAATTCATTTCGTGCAAATCGTAAATCCAAATCAAGTTCCATAATATTCCACTCATTCACAACACCCTAAACTATCATTCCTTCAAAATTCCTCAACTTCTCAATTCCAAAAACGGATATCGCAACTCAAAAATCACTTAAATCCGAATTTGAGTCCTAATTCCAAAAATTTCTCCAATTAGACGAACGACGGGTGCGAGCACCTACCAAGCGATGCAAAAACGTGCGAAACCTCTCTTCTTTTTCTTTCTTTTCCCCTCTCTTTTTTGTTCTTTCCGTAGGCTCTCGGCCCCTCTCTCTCTCTCTCTCTGCGCTGCTTTCTTTCTTCCTTTTTTATGATAAGAGTCCCATTTTTTATTTTTTATTTTTTGTGGGCTCATTCTTTTTTACTTTTTGATCTGAAAAACCCATATTTTACAGAATGCCACTTTTCAAATTGATGTTTCAGTTGCCTCTGTGTTCCTCAAAAACGCTGCGCTCTAACTCAAAATTCTGGTGCAACTTTAGGATGACATAGATGATTGCTTAAGTTGTCAGACAATGTCAGTAGAAACAAATTTGGAGCGAACGCCCTGTCAATTATTAGATGCGTGAGAAAGTTAACAATGCATCTTGAATCCATTCATTTTTGGGACCGATAAAAAAATACTGGAGCAAAAGGAAATTTCTTATGGTAGCCTTTATTTGACTGGTGGTCACGTCACGCCATATTTGTTTGGCTTGGAGCTTCCAGAAAGTCATAGCAAACTGTCATGTTAGCTCTTCAGTCCTTTTCAGTGCAGTTGGAGCTCTTTATTTTTTTTATGAAGTGTGATCAGGGGCTCGACCCCCAGCGCAGGCAACTTTTATCTCGATAACTGTCCAGTTGTAGTGAAATTGGGAGACGAATAACATTACCCGATTGGATTAGTTGAGGTCTCTAAGGCCCTTTTTAGTAATATTCGCGTTTCTCTGATTCCCCCTTCTTCTTCTTTTTCGATAATAAAAAAAAATAGAAATCTGTTTGATAACGCTGATTAATTTTTCTATTTTAAAAAACATATCACCGACTAGAAAACAAATTTGGAACAAAAAGAAAAAGAAAAAAAATCTACTTCTCCGTTCTCGAGAATAGAATTAGAAAATATCATTTATATTCAGAAATTATTTTCGGAAACAGAATTGTTACCAAACAGGCCCTAAGAGACTCGGGCACTCATGTCATGAAAAAAAGAAGAGCATGGTTTGATCGCCTAATGAAAAAAAAAAAAATTGCTTCCTCAGGCTCAAGTACTTTTACCAGGTTTCCATAAACTTGTATTGGTTTGATTAATCACAATTCCTACATTGACTTTTCTGGAGCTGCAACTCGTTCAGATACGTTCTGTGAAACTTAATTTTCTTTTTTTCAATTTGCCCATTATTTGTCTCTACACAATACCCCAAAAATTAGCATCCACTGGCTAGAAAGGACAAAAAGTAATGACATAGTTTTTTTTTTGGGGGGGCTCTTTCCACCAATTATTTTATGACCCAACATAAGTTCTTATCTTTCGGTCATTACTCCGTGTTGATTTATGCAATGAAGCCTATGGTCCTTACGGCAACCCCCAAATTGACTGCAGATATACCTCAAGAAAAATGCGACCCGGTACTCTTTATTTAGTCCTTGGCATTTTCTGTTGAGAGAGCAAAGCTGATAGCAACAGACGAGGGAGAAAGCATATTATAAACGCTGAAGAATAGAAATAAATGTCAAATCCCTGTTCCCACTTCCTGAGAAAAGCCTTGCTCATCCTCAGTCCACGTTTAGCACAAGCCCCACTATGTCTATAACATGAGTTTCTAGATCCGCCTGGTCCGTCAATCCATGCCGATGAATTTTCTGCAGATGAAGAAACTGAGCTATGCTCGTGGAGGAGACTAAGTAATGTTCTTACAGCTGCTAGCCCAAATGTAATGAACACTGAAGGAACCCATCGATGACTATTTCTTAGTTTGCAGCTGAGGGGAGATGGTCAACTATTCCTTGTCCAAAATACCCTCAATTGAGGGTAAAACCGGTTAAATCTGAAATGTTATCAACAAAATCGATTTAACAAAATTGATATTCGAGCTCAAACTCGAGATATATTTTAACAAAAAAAATCCCAAACTAGTACACTAATGACAAATTACCCCAAGCTAATTTTTTGACCATCTAGGACCATTTTTTTTTACCACAAAAAATCCAAACTTGGTATTCTTGTGACAATTAGACTTTCCGTTAGTTTTTATTGAACCGGGTTAATATCACGAAAAATCTCAAATTAATACATTTGTGACAAACGGAGGATAAAAACCACAAACATGGTATACTTGTGACAATTGAATAAATTTGTTGGCTGTCAAAATTTCTTTAAACTAGTGTAATTTTGATACTCTTATACTTAGTAACTTTTGTTAAATAATAGCAAGTTAATACTCATGAAAACTGATTTGACTTGACGACCAAACCTTTTCCTTTTCAAAGGCGACTAGTCATATCTTGCACAAGATGAGTTTTTGAGTAATTTCTCCCACGAAATCATAGAGTTTCCCTATAGTTATATTGGAATTAATCGCGAGTACGCATTCTCTACTGACTACTTTGGTAATTGTCTAATACATACGTGATAGGAGAATTGTCACGCACAATAAGAAACTAGTCAATTATCAATTGACACCGTACATACTCAATGATGTCAAACTACAAATTAAGAAAAGAAAAGAAAAACACATGCAGAAAAGGAATTTTTTTTTTTGTCGAAATAAGAATTGTTCTTCCATTCACATGTGCGTGTTTTGTTTCCACAATTGACTGGGCACGTGCCTTTAGAATTTTCAGACTCTCTCTATATTGATGATTTGGTAATACTAGTCCTCCATATTCTAGTCTCCATTCAAATTTAATAAACTTTCATGGATCAATGCCACCCAACTCCAGCAGAATCTCCAAGCTGGACTGATGGACGGTTTTTGGCCGACATGAACATGGATAAATCATCACCAAATTGAGAACCGTTTTACATGTTTGTCTGGAGATGGCCAATGTGGAATTGGTCTGTGCCCATCAGCAGTCAAAGCAGAAGATTCACAGTTGCCATATGGTTTTGTTGCTGGATGTCGTCTCTTCGCTCCAACAAAGGAATTACAACGGTAATTCGGGGCTTGTCTCGGACGAATTTGGAGCTTTGTTCTTGGAAGATAGAAGTGGAATATGGTAATAACCATACACAAAAAGTAAAAAAAAAAAACTCAAATCTGTTCAAAACAAACAACCCATCAGGACAAAATGGCTGTATGACAAATTTACAATCACGAGATAGATTTGTCTAGTGCTGTAAATGAAATGAAAAGCCTGTCTGGTAATATCTGAAAACTGAAGAAAGAACCTTGTCTCTGATTAGTTTCTTGCTGAAGATAGACAACTGAACAATATAAAAGTATTACAATATTTTAGTCACATAAAGGGGAAGATTTTTAATTTCAGTCATTCTTTTTTTGTTTTACATCGAACCAATTAGGTGATCCCTTCTTTACTGAATATTCGAACTGGATTTTGAATTATGTAAAATCTTTAAGTCATAATGAATCAGTCCTATCGATCCTCTCCAATCTAATTGAATATTGGAGATTTTAATTTTCAGGACTTAACTCCAACCATGTCCAAACGGTACTAGAAAGAAGAATGCACATTTTAGATTGACCTGGAAGATTCCAAGTTTGTTGATCATGTCGTATGATCATTCCGGTCTCTATTTCATTAAGTCGTGATAACACTGTGCAGTGTGTTTTTATTGAATCGAAATGGTTCAATGCTACGAATCATCGACATCTAGCTCACAGGCCAGGGTTCCACTTTTTCTCTGGTTAAATTGGTTTTTGAGGTGTAAATCATACTGCTTGCAACAATGATTTCCAAGGAAGAATCAGTAATGTCATCCCCAGGTTGCGGTTGTCACGTAATGCTGTGTCCGCATAATTTCTGGCTACTTCATTTTTGTGATACAAGCAAAATTTTACTTCGCTTCGATGTTCCTTCTCTTGGACTCGCACTTAACACAATCACATTCAGTTGAAAATATACAGGACAATTACCAATAAAGTCCTAGACCTATTACACTTGTACTAATTCAGTCATAAACTTTTCAATCCGGCCAATTTTGCCCAAAATTTATTCCTAGACCTTTTGATCAAACATTTGCCATAGACATCATCTGTCCATAGACTTATGAGAACCCATAAGATACTTTCCTCAGCCACGGACAGGTACAAACCTCATTGTGCCAAGACGTCCATGTGTTTATTTGATATCGTCAGGTGTCATCCTTTGTGTTCTGAATTCAAGTGCTGGAATTTCCCTGCTAAATCCGCTCGGGAGAGAAAGGAGCCGGACAACATTCCAATCAATAGTGTCTCTATCTACCTTCTGGCATTGTTATGGTAATGAGATTGTCTGTATAGAGTTCTCTCGGTGAAGTTGCACCCGAGTTTGTTGGACTTCTTTCCATGAAGAAACCGGGCGGTTTAGGGCGTGGCAATATCGCTTCATCATTTGCTAACATGAAAACCACGGACGACATTGTTGGCCTATCACCAGGAAATTTTTGGACACACGACAGACCCACCTGTATGCACCTCTCTACTTGAGATATAATGGAGGAGCCAGCTAAAGAATCATCCATAAGCTCCAATGCCCTGCTTTCATTCCAAAGCAACCATGCCTGGAACAAAGTAGCGCATCAACCAATTTGCTCAATCACCATGACAGTAGAATTGGAATGCAATCTCAGATTACCAGCTTATCTAAACAAATTTTGTATCTCAGGCAGCATTCCTAGTTACACGCTTCAACTTACATGTCCAAGAAGGTTGTGGTAGTGGCTTGGATGGTGGAATCCTCTGTTCCTTTTCCCACTAATTATCTCCAATAAGAGCACTCCAAAGCTAAACACATCGGATTTAACCGAGAATTTTCCATCGAAAGCATACTCTGGGGACATATATCCACTGCATAAAGAAAATCATATCTCAATTAGCCCATCTATTTGATCTCATTAACTTCCGAACACATGAACTAAGATAATCAACTTACTAAGTTCCAATTATTCTTCTTGTTCTGGCTTCTTTTTCATCACCTCCAAAGATTCTTGCTAATCCGAAATCGGAAATTTTGGGATTCAGGTTGGCATCCAGTAAAATGTTGCTTGTTTTGAGGTCTCTATGAACGACTTGTAGCTTTGAATCTTGGTGGAGATAAAGAATTCCACGTCCAATTCCAATAATAATCTCCAAGCGCCTATCCCATGCCAACAAGAAGCGGTTGTCGTGATCTGTGGACATTCAAGAACCCCATATAAGCTTCAAGCGTTCGATCCCTTGCACTGATATATGCACCACATAGTTGTAAGACTTAAGAGAGGAATCAATCTATACAAACTAATCACATGTGAGGGGAAAAACCAGAAAGAATTAAGAGGCACGGACCAAAGATGAAGTTATTCAAGCTTTTATTTGGCATGTATTCGTAAATCAGCATTCTTTCGTCTCTGTCAATGCAGCAGCCAAGAAGGCTGACGAGATTCCTGTGTTGAAGTCTGGCAATCAAGGCTACTTCATTCCTGAACTCTTCAAGTCCTTGCCCAGAATCCTTTGACAACCTTTTGACTGCTATTTCTTGGTCTGTGGAAAGATTTCCCTGCATAATTTGCTTTCAGAATAGGCCATCTTCTGGTATAATCTTAATTTAATGTCGCATGGATCACGTTACCTTGTAGACTGAACCAAAGCCTCCAGCTCCAATCAAATTTCTTGGAGAGAAATTGTTAGTAGCAGCAGTAATGGTATCGAGATCGAAAAGTGGTAAGTCAATGTCATTCCTTATGCCTAGTAACACAATTATTGCCATCAGTAGACCTTATATAATTGAAAGAAATATACTAGCTCATTATACGGCTACATACTGTTTTACCTCCTTTTTTCATTCCTCTCTTCCAGATTGTAATCCCAAGGGTAATGCCCAGCAATAGCAATCCAGAAATGGCTGAAGCTACAGCAATGGTGACCAACTTTCTCTTCTTGTTGGGATTGCGAATAGAATCTGGAATAGCAAAAGAGAATGACTTCAATTATCTTCAATTTCTATTCTGTAGCATAAGCTGAGTAACCCAATTTTCTATTTTGGCCTGTCAAAATTAGCACTAGAGAAGCTCTAATAAAACGAGAAATACGCATTTGTTCCTCACATGACATCAGGAAGAAAGCAATATGGCAAAGCGATAGCTCAACCAGTTATGAGATTCACGTACCTAATTCTGAAGCTGATAGGCGTATATATAGATCTTGCTCATAAGAACCATCTTCGAAGTCACTAACATCAACTAGTTCGCCAAACCACATGAGGCACCCACTCCCTCCTCCTCTAATATCTGAGTTAGCAAGAGCAGTACAAGAACAATTCTTCAAGCACTCGACCTTGCATTCCTCGAGGCTCATGCTCTTGTTCAAGGAGTAGTCAACCAGATCAGGTAGCTTCACCCCTGAAAGTTTGAAAAACCTGTCTCCTTTCGAACAATTTATGGGCACCTTCCTCATGCAGCCACCAGAAAAATAAGACACCTGCCACTCTTCCAGTGTCTTTGGTATGAAACCCTGCAAGCACTCGCATCTCCTGTATCTGCTACTTCTGCAGAAACCATTAGCTCCGCATAATGCGTAGTTGTCACATGGATCACTGGGAATTGTGTACATGACCATCCAACTTGCACTTTCGTTCATCCTCACAAGTCGTTGTAACACTCCGGACTCATTCAGACTGACTCTGGTGATCATTCCATCATTCAGAGCTTGATAAGCGAAATAGACATCCGTCTGGTTGTCAACCAACATTTGCCTCGAGACGGAACTCGTAGCCACTGAGAGGCCGCTGAACTGGACTCCATTCCACACGCCACTCCGATATGTCCTTGTCGAACCATTCCTGAGTATGACAACTTGTGGCAGCCCTTGATCGATTAATCTACTGGTGTAGTCGCTAGGGGAAGGGTCATCCACGCTTTTCCACGCAGTCAGATACCATTCGAAACCGGTTCTCAAGTTTGACCCCAGTTTCATACCGGTTAAAAGCGTGTCGCACGGGTAATCAAAACTTTGCCACGAATAGGCATGACTGGGATTCAAACTGATATTATCCCAAAGAACAAGATTTCCAGACTCCAGGAGCCATGCAACAGGATTGGTTAGAACCCCAGACGAATTCGAAGACCAAACAACACTCTTCGATTGGTTCAGAAGAACTAGATTCCCCTTGTGGCTAAACGTGAGAACACCACTCGAATCGGTTAGTGGGTTGTCTCTATTAGCCACCCAAACCACTGTTTCAGGAGTGATCTTGTACCATATCCCCAAGTACCTGTTCTTGGAGCTTCTAGGATAGAAGAAGCCAAGCTCAAAGCCTTGGTCTGAAGAAACCAATGTCTCTCCATCTTTCATAGACTGGCCCGAACTCAAGGAGTCAGCTCCAAAAGACAAGCCCCCCACGAATGACGCGAAGACGACAGAACAGTAAAAGCAGGTAGAGAAAGGAGCTATTTGCATTTTATTGAAGCCTCCCACCTATCTTCTCTTGCTTTTCGTCGAAACCTGTATATTAAGCCAGAGTAGGAAGATGGGTGTAAAGTCTAAGCTGAACGTTGGCACAGATCAAGAAGAGTGAAATGCCAAACTGAGGTGCTTAGGTGTACGAAATCCATATGCGTCGGAAGACTTTGATTTGTTCAAAATCTGGTGTTTCCTTATAGGTCTTATCCAAGTTTGACCGGTTGACCAAGAAGTGGACGTCTCTTCCTTATTCAAGGGAGTCGGAAGTTAATTTGTGCCGGGAGTTTTACGTCCAATCGAATTATTTGTTTATAAATACTTTAGGCTCAAGGGTAATTTAGGTATGAAAAATATTTGAGTGCGTGAGCGATTATAATTCTAATTCTTCGATTATTAGTGAATTGGCTCTCTTATGAAATAAGTATCTGATCAAATCATGTAAATTTTCAATATCTTTCATTTGTTCCTCGTTTATTTTTTTTAGGGAAAATTTCAAATAAGGGCCTGAAGTACTATTGATTTTTTCAATTAAGGGCCCGAAGCAAATGTCGTTTCAAATAAGGGCATGAAGTGCTATTCTTATTTCAAATAAGAGTCCGAAATACCCTCTTTGTCTCAAACAAGGGCTTGATATTAAGGGTATTTTTTCGTATTTTCACTTTTTATATATTTTTTCATTTTTTAAATATTTTTTCCTTTTCTGTTTTGTAAAAAAAAAAAAGATGAAGAAGAAGATGGAGCAAGCGCTGGCCGCTGCTGCCGCCGCCCCACCATCGCCGGAAAGAGCTGGCGACGGGGGGGAATGGTCGCCGAGGGTCCCCGGGCCTCGGCCAAGGGCTGGCGACCTCGCCTAGCAGCGCCAGCCCTTCGGCAAGGCTCGTCGGCCCTCGCCGAAGCTTGAGCAGAGCCTGGCGAGCCTCACCGAGGGTCGCTGCTACTGGGCGAGGGTCGCTGGCCCTCGCCCAGCTCTAGGCGGAGGGCCGCGACCCTCGCCCAGATTTGGGTGAGGTCGCGGGCCCTCGCCGTCGGTCGGCGAGGGTCGCCAACCCTTTTTGGCGATGGTGGGGGCGGTGGCAAGCACCTGCACCGGCACCTGCACCTGCACCTGCACATCATTTTCATCTTCTTCTTTTTTTTTTCTTAAATTTTCCTTATTTTTTGAGAAAACAGAAAGGAAAAATCAGAAAAAAAAAATTAAATTGTAAAATGGCGAAAATACCATTTAGATCAGACCCTTATTTAAAATAAAAAAGGGTACTTCAAGCTTTTATTTGAAACAACGTTCACTTTAAACTCTTATTTGAAAAAATGAAGGCACTTTAGGCCTTTATTTGAAACAAAGTTCACTTCGTGTATTTATTTGAAATCAAGTTCACTTCGTGCCCTTATTTAAAAAAATAAAAACACTTTATATCCTTATTTGAAATTTTTCCCTTCACATTTGTCTAATTGCAATATTAAATCAATAGCATTGATTTGACTTCAGAGGTCACCTCTTCCATTAATTTTGTTCGGGTCCACACCAGACTACGGTCAGGGCACGAGCATCTGCATTACCTTCTCTCTTTCACAATCAAATCCTTCTTTATCCCCACTTTTTCTTGACCCTTCCCTCTTTGACTTTTCTCATTTTCTTGCTGAAACCTTCGATGTCCATCTGTTTCCGACCGTCTGATTCGTGCTTCGTTTGCCAACCAAATACGACGAGTCGTCAGCTTCTGGAGAATGTCACATTCGTTTGGCAGGATCAATGATAAAAAAATAAAAATAAAAAATCTGTCAAGCCATATTTCACCTGCGTATGAAACACTTCTGTAAAATATTAACTTCATGCGATGTGATGATCAAAGCACGCCAGGTTTGTATGGTGAACTTTGACTTTGAAAGTACGTGAAAAACGTGTACAAAACAAATAGCCAAGAATTATGTGTTAGATATCAATCATGATCCTAGAATTTGAGTAAGTCCTTAAACTTCTTCTCGTCTGAGGCAACATTCGAACCTCGGAATTTCTTGAACGTAAGACACTCAAAAGATACAACTGAAAAAGATACTATTTCAATTGGGAGGCTTGGATTTACGGGCATCTGTACATTAAAATAAATAATGCATCCGTGAAACCCATCTGATTGCAGAACAGGCCGCGAAAGTCTCAAGTTCTAGCTATCTATCTCTCTTGTGGTGAGGTACCCTTTTAATCGACACCGAAGATCCATAGGAGGCTCCCTCTATTAAGCGAGTACATATGATATCAATCATGATCCGAACTTTTCCTCGTTAGACTGGGTAATAAATTAGTCTGAAAGTCCACATTGTTTTGCATTGTTTCCTTTTCTCTTTCTTGGGTAGAAATGTATTGCTTTGTTTATAGACAGACAAGATGGAACGTTGCCACCGGGGAGCGCTCTTCTGCTGGATGTCGACTCTCATGAGATGATATATATGATAATTTCAACTTGGGATCTCCGGAGTCCGGTTAATTTAATGCTAGCCCACACCCACTTGCTAAAGAATCTGATTATTGAATTTCAGATCATGACTAAACTAGACAATAACGTCATGACAATAGAATTTGAAAAAAAGGACATAAATAGTCATTGAACTTTAACTCAATATGTAAAGTCATCCTTAAACTTTTAATTTGTTCGGTGAATTTCCCGAACTATTGGTAAATATTCGACATAGTTCTTTTGTTTGCTCAAACGACAGATCAGATGTAATTTGATGACGTGGATTGTTAAATGTTGAGTTGGATTTTTAAAATTAATGAGTCAACATGTCTATTCTTTTAATCTACTTTAGAGAAGGAAAAAAATATGGCGTTAATATATCCATAATTATTTGATGGCGTGTATTATTATATCTTGATTTGAGATGATTATTTTACTTGAATAATCCAGGTATAACTTTTTTTATGTTGTCCATTGTTCAAACTAAAAGGATTGAAAGCCATATTAGCAGATTTCGTTAACTTGAATTAATGAAAGGGCGACATTAAACATTTTCATATAATCGAGATATTAGATTGAACATTTATTAATCTAGGGACGGCATTATATATTGGATTAAAGTTCATGGACCAATTGTGTCATTTTCCCTAAAATTTGTTACTCTTATTATTTTGATTAATGCAATGAAAGTGATGTCGTACTCATTCAATTAAGACCAAAGAGTAAATACTTTGGCTCGTTTGTTTCGCGAAAAATAAATAATTCAAATAATATTTTTTTAAAAATGATCACTTGCATCGCTTAAAATAATTAGTCAATAAAAAATATTTTCATTATCGACAACAATCTATGTCCAAACATTTTCATGGACAATGAAGATATTTTTTGTTCATTCATTTTTATAACTAATGTAAGCGATCAGTTATTAAAAGAATATTTTTTAAATCATTTATTTTCCGTCAAATGAACGAAGCCTTGTCGATAAACGTGGAAGCACTTCATTGGGAGAGGACATTATGGATGCATCGCGTAAGGATAAAGTGAGCAGTAACTATAACCCTTTGCTCGTAAAAAAGGTTAGAGAGTCGATATTATTTATCTCTACAAATAATCATTGGCAATGACCTTCAATAAAAAGGCCTTCACCAAGTTGCTCGAGCCACTGAATCATAAAAACGAGAATCCTTTATCGTAGCCTCGTCTGGCGATAAACAGTCATGGATCTGCGAGGAAGCCACAGATTCATGTGCACAATGTTCTGATCCTATATACCTTCGCACGCCGAGAAAGCTGATCTAAATTGCACACTGCAGGGAACATCCTCGACGGGAAGTTTATCGACCTTCCGGCATGGTAATCGTAACGATATTCCTGGTGTACAATTCTCCCCTTGTTAAAGATGCCTCTGTGCTCGATGGAACTCTCTCCATAAAGAAACCGGGCTGTTTAGGCTGTGGCAAGATTGCTTCCTCGTTGGCTAACATGAAAACGACTGAAGACATTGTTGGCCTATCTCCAGGAAACTTTTGGACACACAGCAAACCAACATGAACGCATCTCTCTACTTGAGACGCGGTGAAGGAGTCGCATAGAGATTCATGTAGAAGCTCCAAGGACCTGCCTGCGCTCCACAACAACCATGCCTGGGACAAATCCATCCCTGTCATTAAACATCACCTAGAAGACATGATATTATACAACCATACTGGAGTACTTACATGCCCAAGAAGGTTGTGTTGATGATCAGGATGGCAGAATCCTCTGTTGCTCTTGCTACTTACTATCTCTAGCAAAATTACACCAAGGCTAAAAACATCGGATTTCACGGAGAAATTTCCGTCAAAACCATATTCTGGGGACATATAGCCACTGCATTAAGAATATCGTTACTCAAATGTACCCAATGTTCATAAACAGTAGCTGGTTGATCAAGATGAGAAACTTACTAGGTACCAACAATTCTTCTCGTTCTTGCTTCTATTTCATCGCCTCCAATGATTCTTGCGAGGCCAAAGTCCGATATTTTAGGATTGAGGTCGGCATCTAACAATATGTTGCTTGTTTTGAGATCTCTGTGAATGACTTGTAGTTTTGAATCTTGATGAAGATAAAGAAGTCCTCTTGCAATTCCTAAAACTATGTCAAAGCGACTTTTCCATGCTAACAAGAAGCTTCTGTCTCCATCTGCACACATTCAGCCATGTAAGTCTTAACATTTGAGCTCGGCACTCTAAAGAAAATAAGTTCATCGATTAGCATTAGGATGTATGTCCATGCAGAGGCACAAATGACATACAGACTAATGTCATGGGGGTCGAGTGAAAAGGAAATGAAAAGGATCAAGGAGCTCAAACCGAAAATGAAATAATCCAAGCTTTTATTTGGCATATACTCATATATTAGCAATCTTTCTTCTCCCTCGATGCAACAGCCAAGAAGTCCGACAAGATTCCTATGCTGAAGTTTGGCAATTAGGAGTACTTTGTTCATAAACTCTTCGAGACCTTGTCTTGAACTTTTGGACAGCCTCTTCACTGCTATCTCTTGACCCGTGGAGAGATTTCCCTGCATTTTTTTTTCAATTACATAAGCTTCTTGTGTTCCATAAACTCGCAAATTCATAGTTCGTTACCTTGTAAACTGAACCAAAGCCACCCACTCCGTTCATGTTGGTCTGCGAGAAATGTCCAGTAGCAACAGCAATGGTAGAAAAATCAAATAATGGCAAATCAATGTCTTCATTCTGACTTTGCAAGCCTACAAGGATGAACACTATCTATCACATGGAAGTCACACTCTATTGGTCATGGTCAGATAGCAGAATTTCTACACAAATCTTCTCAGTAAAAAGATGACTGGATTAGGGACAAGCTTACCTCTTCTTTTCATTCTGCTCTTCCACATAATATGCAATGCTATACCTGCTATGAACAATCCAGAAATGGCTGAAGCCACTGTGATAGTGAGCAGTATTTTCTTATTGACAGGGTTGTGGATGGAATCTAGAATAGCCAAGAAATAGTGTCAACTAATTTAAGAAAATATTATGTTCATAAGCTGATGAATGTAACCGAAAATAGAGCAGCAAAATGATAAGCAAACGAGTAATAGGTAGTTGGGTACAACAAGATCATGATCAGTCCAGCATTTACGATGTACACAACTAAAAAAGGCAAGATAATCACAGAGTAGAAAAGCGATTGTTAACTGAATGACCATGTGCATAACTACCTAACTCAGAAGTAGGTAATCTTATGTAGAAATTGTGTTCATAGTTGACTTGATCGAATTCTCTTATATCAATGAGCTGGGCGAACCACATCAAACAGCCACTTCCTCCTCCACTAACATCTGAATTAGCATAAGCTGTACAAGAACAGTTCTTTAGACACTCCACCTTGCACTCCTCAAGATTCATATTCTTGTTTACCCAGAAGTTTATCAGGTCGAGTGGAATCAGCATCGAAAGTTTCAAAAAGCCCTCTTTGTGAGAGCAATTCAACTGAGATTTCCTATTGCACCCACTGGTTGAATTTACTTGCCACTCTTCTTGGGACTTGGGCATGAAACCCTGCAAGCACTGGCATGTAGGGTCTTTGTTACTTCTGCAGACACCATTAGCACCACAATGTCCATACTTATCACATGGATCACGGGGAGACATGACCATGACATCCCATGTTGAGCTCTCTTTCTTCCTTAGAAGACGTTCCACAAGACCAGACTGATTCAATGTGATTATGGTGATGATATCATCCCTCGAAGATTCCAATTCAAAATATACATCTGTTTCATTGTAGACAAACTTCGGCCTGAAAAAGGTAAACTCAATCACTGGAGCTTATGCAAAACGGACTCCATTCCATGGCCCTGTTCGATATGCTTTAGTGGAGTCTCTTTCGAGCAGTTCAAATTGGGGTAACCCATTAACATTTATTCCATAGGTATAGTTTCCAGATGAAGGATCATTCGTGCTTTTCCAAGAAGTCAGACGCCATTCTACACCGGTTTTGAGGCTTCATCCCATTCGCATACCAGCTAAAAGGGTGTCAGTTGGATGGTCAAAGCTCTGCCACGAGCATTCACCAGTATGTGAACCGGTATTCTCTGAAACAATAAGGTTACCGGAATCCAACAGCTGCGCAACTGGGTTTCTTAAAACCTGGATGAATTCGAGGACCAAATGACACTCTTTGATCGGTTGAGAACAACTAGATTCCTCTCATCACTAAATGTGAGAACACCATTTGAATCAGTGAGTGGGTTGTTTCCATTGGCGACCCAAACAACTTGTTCAGGACTAAATTTGTACCATATCCCCAAGTACCTATACTTGGAGTTTTTTGGAGAGAAGAAGCCAAGCTCAAAGCTTTGGCCTGAAGAGACCAATTTCAGTCCGTCTTTAATGGACTGACCTGAACTTAAGGTATCAGATACGATTGACAAGTTCAGCACAAACATGAGAAAAACAGAGTAAAAGAAGGGGGAATAAGGAAGCTTTTCCAATGCCATAAAGCCTTCTGTTAATCTTTTTCCCTGGCTCCTCCCTCTCAATGACAAGTTTTAAACTCAAAGGTTCTCACCAAGAATATCTGGCTGAAGCCTACCTGATAGGATGTTCTTTGGTTTTATTGCAGAGTCTATTACAAGCAATTCCTAGTGGCATAAGAAATAAGGGTCGTGGAATGTACCAAGTTAAGCTGTCAAGTGGTGTTGATTAGGAGACATATCATGTCTATTAATGCAATGCAAGAAAGTCACACCCCTCTCCTCACGACTCAATTACAGCCTACAAGACAGAGACAGGGTGACAACTAATAAATCTTCCCCGAGCAGGACTAATGATGTAGTTGGTCCCTAAGGTCTATTTTTCAGCCAAAATTATTCGGGTTGTGCTAATATAAAGAAATATGTGACAACACAAGCTTGGCAACTGGTGAGCTATTTTGTGATATGTCTAACTCCATAAATTCAGAGCAACCTCAAATTATAAGCACAACGAAGGACTTGCGTGTCCTTTTGTTGCAGTTCCGGATGACCTCTGATCACAAACATTTACACTGTTACATATAGTCATTTCGGCTACTATGACTAACATGGAAACAGAAGTACTGAGTGATTTACACAACAAGAAAAAGAAGAAACATTTAAACTGATCATTCCTCTGTGGTCAATGGTGCATTCGCATGTTATGCAATTCATTATCTACTAAAACTTGCAAAAAAAAAATCAAACAAAGTTAGCCTTGGCATGTCTCCTATATGTTTATCATTCCTTGCAAAATCCCATTCAACCTTCCAGCTTTGTCATCGTGACAGCATTAACTGTATGGACTATGGAGTTCTTCATGTACTATGGCCACACTTGCACTTTTTTTAAACTACTAGGCCGTTTCGGTTTAGGCAAGATTGCAACTTCATTCCTAACTGGGGATCAACGGAGGAAATTGCAGGTGTATCATCAGTGAACTTGTAGATGCATACTGTAAAATGCAGATTACAAAAAAAAAAAAATGTTGACCGAGTCAATATTGCTACAGTGAACCGCTCGGTTCACTGTAGTTACCGAGAGCAAGTAAAATGCAGGGGAAGGGAAGAAAAACAGAACAGAAAGGAAAAGAGAGAAGGAAAGAAAAGAAAGAAAAAAGAAAGAAGAAAAGGAAGAAGAAAGAGAAAAGGGGTGCGTCTGAGCCATGAGGATCTCGTCGTGCTGATTCATCTTTGATTTGCAACACTTGGTAAGCGCTCGTGCCCCTCGTTCATCATATCCGAGTAGTTTTTGGAATTAGGGCTGAAATTCGAAATTATGTGAGATTTGAGCCGTGAAGTCCAATTTTGGAGCTTTTAAGTTGATTTTTTTTTTTTGTGAGAATGATAGTTAAGAGTGTTGTGGAGCTGTGGGATTTTATGGATCTTGATTTGGATTTACGGTTTGCAAGAAACGGATTTTTGAAGTTTGACACGCGCAGTGAACAATGTGCGACCAAAACCTATTGCATCTGTTTTTGTCGATTTTTGGATATATTCTGAAGAATTCGTGTTGGGGGTTTTGAAGTACATTAAAAGAGGTTTCTTTGGACTGCAAGCTCACTTTAATCGAGAGTCGGAGGAGGGAGTACGACGTGTTAAAGTTCGATGCGCAAGTTACGCGTTATGGATGACTTGAGTAATCGCTTTGAGTGTGCGATTTGTTAGTGCGTTTGAGTTGTTTTGTTAGCGTCTAGACGTTGTCTAGTCACTTTGTAGTTGTAGTATTTTACTCAATTTTTGACGTCAATTCTTGTTTAATTGATAGGAATACGAGATCATCGAGTCGTCTAGCTGCGCGTAGTTTGATTTTGAGCATCCCAAGTGAGTGGTGCTATTTCTTCTTCGATTTTGTGAAATTCATGTCTTGAAATAATAATATTTTGATATATATATGTATCGAATTAAGAAGAGCATTTTTGTTGCATAAAATCGGATCGAGCATTTTCTACCCTTTTGTATTTGGAAATGGTTTTAGAAAATGTATCATGAAAAGACATATTGCCTTGTGAACTAAATTGTGAAACGAGTTCGGATATAACTTGAGAAATGCTTTCCGAAGGATAATATAGGCATACGGGCTGTGTTGTGGAAATATTATATCTTTGATTTGTGATATTTATTATGGATTGGTTTTGTGGGTTGTGGATGATGGTGTTGATGCTCAATGTCGCTGTGAGCCCGTTGCGGGGCTTGTGAGTATGCATACTAGTTAGGATATCCTTGTGTGCCAGCTACCGATGATATAGGTAGAGACCTCGCCAAGGGGGAGAGCTTGGTCGCCTTGTCACGGAGCATTATGCGTGACCATGGTTTGATATTTGAGCAATGAGATTGGCTAATAAATAGACCATTGGCGTGTGTTTTTATAAGATTAATCAACGGACTGGACCGTTGATATTTTATCTTACTATTATTGGGAATTGCATACTTATCCTGAAATCAAATAAATCATATTTGATTCGATATGTATATGGATTATGGGTTGTGGTATTGCTTTGTTATATGCATAGTAGGTGCTCGATCTGCTTAGAAAAAATGTACTCCTCACTAGGCTGTGGTTGCTCATCCATCTCATCTTTTATGTTTTCAGGTTCCTCGGTTAGTGGCCGTTAGTACAACGGTGCTCGACGGGGACTTTTGGTTCTATTTTTTGGTATAACTTAAGGAAGTTGTACTTTTTGTTATTATTAGTTGTGGGTTGGATGAGTTCTAGATTGTATATATTTCTTTTGTTGGTTGTAGAAATTTTGTTGTAATCGAATCTGCAGGTTTATCATATATATATAGTTGGAGATGTATATTTTGATAACAAGTTCTTTGGTTATGTTTTGAGGCTACGTCCTTCATGTGAAAGGGCAGCCGTGTCATTCCCCTATTCATGTAGATTTGGGGTGTGACACATACAAAACTTCCTGAATACACCTTTCTGCTTGAGATTCATCAAATGAATCATATGAATGCCTGTCATCAAGTTACACGCCTCTGTCTTAACTCCAAAGCAACATGGTTTCTGTTTGATATTGCATCCTTCGAGTGATAGAAAGTCTGAAGTTGTACTCAATAATCTTTATTTTTTTTAAAAAAAAAAATTTCCTCTTTCTTTTTTGGATTTCTTCCTCTGTTGCTGGCAAGCTTTGGCAAGGGTCATTGGAGCTTGTTGAGCACAGGATGAGGGCTTTGCACCCCTTGGCCTGCCTTGCCCAAGTCTATGTGAGGCCAGTCAGTCGTGGGCAAGGCCATGGCTGTCGTCGCCCATGACTGGGTGAGGCCATGGTGAGCCTCCTCTCACCTAGATCTGAGCGAGGGCGCCTCACCCGAGGCTATGGCCGACCTCCCCTAAACTTGGGTGAGGTCTGTCGAGGGCCACGAAGTCCTTGCCGGCTGTTAGCGAGGGCTTTGCGGCCCTAACCCTATGGCCAGCAAGCTCCGACGACCATTGCCAGAGCTCACCAGCAGCAGGGGAAGAACTCAAAAAAAAAAAAAGAGAAAAAATTCGAAAAATAATAGAATATTATTAAAATTGTTCACGTTAGTGCTAACCGGCCAAATGGATTGAATTGGCACAGATGCAAAAGTTTTAGGACTTAATTGGTAAACTTAAAAGGTTTATGATTGAACTGACAAAAGTGCAATAGTTTTACGACTTTTTTTTGACAATTTTCCCCCTTTTTGTCTTCCTTTCTTTTCTTTGCAATTTCCTGAATTTAGTAAATGTTTTGAGTCTTTTGACCACATCGCAGTTCTGCGATTGGATATTCTTCTTTAGACCACATGTGATAAATGCGTGAGTAGTACATGTTTTTCAAGTTCTTGGTTAGCGACAGATAGAGCGAGAGCATTCGTGTTGTCACCATCGCCGAGGCTTTTTGATAGGGGGATTTTTGGTCAAAACTTAGTTGTATTTAATTGAGATGAGTTTGCTGGGTTTAGTCATTAGTTGGATATGTACATCTCCTTTTTAATGGACTATAGAAACTTTGGAAGAATGATCGTGTCATTTCTCATTCTTGTTGGTTTCGGGGTGTGACAATAAATAAGTAATAATTTTCCAGCAATCGGAGAGCTCTGTTGGCTCATCACATGGTTGGATAAACCTTTTGTTATCTTGATTTTAGTGGCACTAATGCAGATTGTCTTCTTTTAACATCTCCTCTTCTAATTGTGGGGTGCAGAAAGAGTTGAAAGGGAAGAGAAGCACTCTGTTTTCTGAGAGCAAGATCACAACTGGTAAGTCCATTACATATCTAATTGAAGTCACCATGAATATACGTAAGACTCTTTTATGGGGTCTCATTACTAAAGTTTGCAGAAACTGTTATAGACCATTGCATCAGACTATTAGTTCAGTGGCCAGCTATCCAACAGTGTATTCACTTGTATCATTGCTCTATTGGTTACATGATCCCACTTTTAGCAGTATTAGCAAGAGGCCTTTTCCTCAAGAAGACAATCTAGACATACAGAAATGACCTTGGAGGACATTGAGATGCTAATTAGGTCGCGTTTTTCTCATGTCGGGGACAAAACCTCACTAACAGATGATGGAGTGTCTACCGGGCTTCTGGCATTGTGATGCTCACCACGTTGTTTGTATAATAATCTTCCCTTAGGGAAGCTGAACTTGAGTTTTCCGGGCTTCTTTCCATGAAGAAACCGGGTTGCTTAGGTTGAGGCAGAACCGTTCCTTCGCTTGCCAGCATGGAAGCGACCGTGGACATGGCCGGCCTGTCTGCAGGAAACTTTTGGACGCACAACAACCCGACATGGATGCATCTTTCTACTTGAGACTCGACAGAAGAGTCGCACAATGATTTGTTGAGAAGTTCCAAGGCCCTGCCGTGTGTCCAAAGCAACCATGCCTATGACAAATCAAATTATACCATTAAGCTAGCTAGCCTGTCATTGAAAGAAGAAACTATGTTGATATATCTGTATGATCAGACAAATATGTAGTTACATATACCAGAAAGCACAAGCAACGTTCTCTTCTAGCTCAACTTACGTGCCCAAGAAGGTTGTGGTGGTGTTCTGGATGGCAGAACCCTCTATTCTTTTTGCCGCTTATAATCTCTAATAAGAGCACTCCGAAGCCATATACGTCGGATTTCACGGAAAACTTCCCATCGAAAGCATACTCTGGGGACATGTAGCCACTGCAGTAAGCACATCATTCATGCATTAGTTCTCTAAAGCACTAACTTGAGCACTCGTGAGAGATAATATGAACTTACTAGGTTCCCATCACTCTGCTAGTTTTTGCTTCTTTTTCATCACCACCGAAGATCCTAGCCAATCCAAAGTCTGAGATTTTAGGAATTAGGTTGGCATCTAGCAAAATGTTGCTTGCCTTTAAGTCTCTGTGAATAATTTGGAGTTTTGAATCTTGGTGGAGATACAGAAGTCCTCGTGCAATTCCCATAACAATGTCAAATGTTCTTTTCCAAGCCAACGAGAGGCTTTTATCCTGATCTGCACGTCACCAAATGACACAAAGCTTCAAATGACTGATGTTCGCACTACTTCCTACGTCTATTTACTATTCAAGCTATAGAGCTCATTTGAACAGACTGAGATGAAGACGGTCATACCAAAAATGAAATGATCTAAACTTCCGTCAGGCATATATTCATAGATTAAAATTCTTTCGTCTCTCTCGTTGCAGCAGCCCACCAATCCTACAAGATTCCTGTGCTGAAGTTTCGCAATCAGAACTACTTCGTTCATAAACTCTTCAAGACCTTGTCCCGAATTCTTTGACAGCCTCTTTACTGCTATTTCTTGATCCACAGAAAGATTGCCCTGCATAATCATTATTTCGATTATTTCTTTGCCTCTTTTGCATGAACACTTAGCTACAGAATGTACACAGGTTACCTTGTAGACAGGGCCAAAGCCACCCTCTCCAATCATATTTCTCCTAGAGAAATTGTCAGTAGCAGCAGCGATCGTAGCAAAATCATATAACGGCAAGTCAAAGTCATCTTTTCCACTTCTCCAACCTAATTTATATGAAAATCAGACATAACAGAACTACAATATAACATAGACTTAAAACAGAAATAGATCATAGCCTCTTCAATGAAAGGAAACTGGATTACCTCTCCCCTTCAGTCGTCTTCTCCTGTAAATAACCCAAATTGCCATGGCCAGTACGAACAATCCCAAAATGGCTGGAATCCCTGTGATGATCAATCTTTTCTTCTCGTTGGGACTATGGATTGCATCTAGATAGAGAAGAATGGAGGACATTACTTAACGTTACCTAAGATTCTGTTCCATAAGCTAAGGGTCTGGATTCATGATCCTTTGGGAGGAAAAAACAGAAAACAAAAGAATTAAAAGAAGCGGGAACAGATTGCAGGTGACAAGAGTATGAAACACCCACGAATAACAATCCAACTAGACTAAAGTCTACAGCAAGATCAGCTCTGCCAGTTTGAAGATGGACCTACCTAGTTCAGAAGCTGGTAGTCGTATGAATATATTCTGCTCGTAGTCAACTCCGGGAAATTCTCTAACATCGATTAGGTCGCCAAACCACATTAGGCAGCCACTACCTCCACCTCTAACATCTGAATTAGCATAAGCTGCACATGAACAATTCTTCAAGCACTTGGCCTTGCATTCGTCGAGGCTCATGTTCTTGTCTAACCAGAAATCTATCAGGTCAGGTAGTTTCACCCCGGAAATTTTCGAGAAGCCCTCTCCTTTCGAACAATTAAGGGGTAGTATTCTCACGCAGCCTGAATGCCAGTTAAGCAAGTCCCATTCTTCCAGCGACTTGGGCGCGTACCCTTGTAAGCATTTGCATATGGGAGCCTCATTTATTCTGCAGAAACCATTGGAACCACACTGGGCATAATTGTCACATAAATCATTTGGAGTTGAGTACATAATATCCCATGTAGCGCTCCTATTCATATTCACGAGTCGTTGGAGTAATCCGGACTGGTTTAACGTGACTCTTGTAACAACTCCATTTGATAGAGGCTCATACACGAAATATATCTCACTCGCATTGTAATTTAGTGCAGGCTTGGAGACTGAACTTGGTTCCATGGAAGCACCACTGAATTGAACTCCATTCCACGGTCCCGTCCGATACTTTATTCTCGAGTCTGTCGAGACTATTTCCCATTGTGGCAACCCCTGAATGTTTATTCTGAACATATAGTCTCCAGGGGACGGATCATCTGCGCTTCTCCAGGAAGTCAGGTACCTCTCTGTACCAGTTGCCAAGTTCCACCCGATGTACATACCGGCTAATTGCGTGTCAGATGGGTAGTTGAAGCTCTGCCATGAATATTCATCAGAACTCGAACTGCTATTTTCTCTAAGAACGAGATTTCCCGAGTCCAAAAGCTGAGCAACCTGATTCCTAAGTGTCCCCGATGAATTTGAAGACCAAATGACACTCTTCGACTGGTTGAGAAGAACAAGTGCTCCATCATTAGTAATTGTGAGAGCACCATTTGAATCGGCAAGCGGACTGTTCCTGTTGGCGACCCACACGACCGTGTCGGGAGTGATCTTGTACCATATCCCCAAGAACCTGTTCTTGGAGTTGCCAGGAGAGAAGAAGCCGAGCTCAAAGCTTTGGCCTGAGGAAACTAGCGTCTCTCCATCGCTAATGGACTGGCCTGAACTTAATGTGTCACCTGCAATTGACAGGCCTAGCACTGAAAGAAAAACCAGGAAAGGGTACAAGAAGGTGAAGAGAGGATGCCTTTTCATTGCAATGCCTTCCAATGACTTTCTCTTCCTCTTCCCCATACATATGCCTTCACTAAAATAAAAGGCCAGCGAACTTATGCTAGAGGTTGAGTTGATGCCACTTTTCAAATTGATGTTTCAGTTGCCTCTGTGTTCCTCAAAACTCTTCGCTCTAACTCTGGTGCAACTCTAGAGTGAGCGCCCTTATTTGACTGGGGGTCACGTCACGCCATATTTGTTTGACTGGGAGCTTCCAGAAAGTAATAATAAACTGTCATGTTAACTTCAGTCCTTTTCAGTGCAGCTGGAGTTCTTTGTTTTTTTATGACGCGTGATCAGGGGCTCGAGCCCTAGCGCACGCAACTTTTATCTCGAGTACTGTCCAGTTGTAGTGAAATTGGGAGACTACCGTTACCCGAGCACTCATGTCATGAAAAAAAGAAGAGCATGGTTTGATGGCCTAATGAAAAAAAAAAATTGCTTCCTCAGGCTCAAGTACATTCACCGGGTTTCCATAAACTTGTATTGGTTTGATTAAGTACAATTCCTACGTTGACCTTTCTGGAGCTGCAACTCGTTCAGATACGTTCTGTGAAAAATAATTTTCTTTTTTTCCAATTTGCCCATTATTTGTCTCTACACAATACCTCAAAAATTAGCATCCACTGGCTAGAAAGGACAAAAAGTAATGACATAGTTTTCTTTTTTGGTTCTTTCCACCAATTATTTTATGACCCAACATAAGTTCTTATCTTGCGGTCATTACTCCGTGTTGATTTATGCAATGAAGCCTATGGTCTTCACGTCAACCCCCAAATTGACTGCAGATATACCTCAAGAAAAATGCAACCCGGTACTCTTTATTTATTCCTTGGCATTTTCTGTTGAGAGAGCAAAGCCGATAGCAACAGCCGAGGGAGAAATTATAATATATAACTGCTGAAGAATAGAAATAAATGTCAATTTTCATGGGCGATATGGCATGTCTAAAGTCAAATCCCTGCTCCCACTTCCTGAGAAAAGCGTTGCTCATCCTCAGTCCACCTTTAGCACAAGCCCCACTATGTCTATAACACGAGTTTCTAGATCCGCCTGGTCCATCAATCCATGCCGATGAAATTTCTGCAGATGAAGAAACTGAGCTATGCTCGTGAAGGAGACTAATGGCTTGTTTGAAATTCATTATTGTTAGAATTTTTTATTCTGAAAGAGAATGAAAAATAATTTTTACCAAACGCATTATCAATTTACTTCTGCTTTTGACAAATTTAATATACGGCGGCTGAAGATTGGCAATCGGCGATAGCTGGCGACCGACCACTGGCGACCGGCGACAGCCTCCAGCGACCTACGGTGGCGACCGATGACTGGCGGGCTGCAGCGGCAGGGGACGGCGGTAGGCGGCGAGTGTGAGAAGGAAAGGAGAAGGAAAATAACAAGTGAAAAAGTGAAAAAGTGAAAGAAATAAAAATGGGAAAGAATCACTTCTGGCCAGAAGTAGAAAATTACTCCATAAGTCATTCGTTACCAAACACAATTCTCATTAAGAAGTAGAAAATTACTCCATAAGTCATTCTTTATCAAACGCATTTTTGCTCCAGAATCACTTCTGGTAAAAAATTAAAAATTATAGCAGGTTATCAAATCCACCCTAAGTAATATTCTTACAGCTGCTAGCCCAAATGTAATGAACACTGCAGGAACGCATCGATGACTATTTCTTATTTTGCAGCTGAGGGAAGATGGTCAACTATTCCTTGTCCAAAATACCATCAATTGAGGGTAAAACCGGTTAAATCTGAAATATTATCAACAAAATCAAATTAACAAAATTGATATCCGAGTTCAAACTCGAGATATATTTTAACAAAAAAAACCCCAAACTAGTACACTATGACAAATTACTCCAAAATAATTTTCACAAAAAACCCAAACTTGGTCTACTTGTGACAATTGGACTCTCCGTTAGATTTTGTTAAACTGGATTAATATCACGAAAAATCCTAAATTAATACATTTGTGACAAATGGAGGATAAAAATCACAAACATGGTATACTTGTGACAATTGAATAAGTTTGTTGCATGTCAAAATTTCTTTAAACCAGTGTAATTTTGATACTCCTATACTTAGTAACTTTTCTTAAAATAATAGCAAGTTAATACTCATGAAAACTGATTTAACTTGACGACCAAATCTTTTCCTTTTCAAAGGCGACTGGTCATATCTTGCACAAGATGAGTTTTTGAGTAATTTTTCCCATGAAATCATAAAGTTTCCCTATGGATATATTGGAATTAATCACGAGTACGCATTCTCTTCGGACTACTTTGGTATTTGTCTAATACATACGTGATAGGAGAATTGTCACGCACAATAAGAAACTAGTCGATTATCAAATTGATGCCGTACATACTCAATGATGTCAAAATACAAATTAAGAAAAGAAAAGAAAAAACACATGCAGAAAAGGAATTTTATTTATTTATTATCGAAACAAAGAGTTGTCCTTCCATTCGCATGTGAGTGTTTTGTTTCCACAATTGACTGGGCACGTGCCTTTAGAATTTTCAGACTCTCTCTATACTCTTGATTTGGTAATACTAGTCCTCCATACTCTAGTCTCCATTCAAATTTCATAAAAATTTCGTGGATCAGTGCCACCCAACTCCAGCAGAATCTTCAAGTTGGACTGATGGACGGTTTTTGGCCACATGAACATGGATAATCATCACCAAATTGAGAACCGTTTTACATGTTTGTCTGGAGATGGTCAAAGTGGAATTCTGTGCCCATCAGCAGTCAAAGCAGAAGATTCACGGTTGCCATATGGTTTTATTGCTGGATTTTTTTTTTTTTTTTGGGTCTAAAGATAAATTTTTATTGATAATTCAAGGTGGAAGACCCGAAAAATGGGCTTCAGTACACAGTAAATCCCAAAGAGAACGGGGAGGACAGGAAACCCAAGTTTAAGGCAGCTCATTTTTTCTATGGGTTTTCGCTACCCAATCGGCGATCAAATTGGTTTCTTTATGGCTAAACCGCACCTGAGCATTAGGGAAATTGAAAAGCAATTCCTTACGAGCCTTAATCAGAACTTGGACCTCCCAAACAGTTGCTTGTGGGCTTGCTAAGGCTTCGACAAGCCGGGAACAATCGGAATAGAAAGTCAGCTAGCCATTTTGGGGAGAGAGAGAAGTTTAGGGTACGCTCATCTTTGCTCAGAGTAGAGAGGTAGTAATTTAGAGCGTCGAGCAGAGCCATGGCTTCAACAACGATCGACGATGTCGCTGCAACAGATCTGGCCCTCCCTTCAAGTAAACAACCGTTCGAGTCTGGATATCAATGTTGCTGGATATTGTCTCTTCGCTCCAACAAAGGAATTGAAAAAGCAATTCGGGGCTTGTCTCGGACGATTTGGAGCTTTGTTCTTGGAAGATAGCCGTGGAATATGGTAATAACCATACCGTACATAAAAAAAGAAAAGTAAAACTCAAATCTGTTCAAAACAAACAAACCATCAGGACAAAACGGCTTAATTACAATCACGAGATAGATTTGTTTAGTGCTGTAAATGAAATGAAAAATCTGTTTGTTAATATCTGAAAACTGAAGAGAGAACCTTGTCACTGATTAGTTTCTTGCTGAAGAGAGACAACTGAACAATATGAAAGTATTACAATATTTTAGTCACATAAAGGGGAAGATTTTTAATTTCAGTCATTCTTTTTTTGTTTTACATCGAACCAATTAGGTGAGCCCTTCTTTACTGAATATTCGAACTGGATTTTGAATTAAGTAAAATCGTTAAGTCATAATGAATCAGTCCTATCGAACCTATCCAATCTAATTGAATATTGGAGATTTTAATTTTCAGGACTTAACTACAACCATGTCCAAACGGT
This sequence comes from Metrosideros polymorpha var. glaberrima, assembly GCA_001662345.2. NCBI lineage: Eukaryota > Viridiplantae > Streptophyta > Magnoliopsida > Myrtales > Myrtaceae > Metrosideros > Metrosideros polymorpha. The sequence goes on from BCNH02000006.1 coordinate 2,196,450, forward strand.
ACTAGAAAAAGGATGCACATTTTAGATTGACCTGGAAGATTCTAAGTTTGTTGATCATGTCATATAATCATTCCTGTCTCTATTTCATTAAGGCGTGATAACACTGAGCAATGTGTTTTTATTGAATCGAAATGGTTCAATGGTACGAATCATCGACATCTAGCTCATAGGCCAGGCTTCCAATTTTTCTCTGGTTAAATTGGTTTTTTAGGTGCAAATCACACTGCTTACAACTACGATTTCTGAGGAAGAATCCGTAATGTCATCCCCAGATTGTGGTTTTCGCATAATGCTAGGTCTGCATAATATCTGGCTACTTCATTTTCGTGATGCAAGCAAATTTTACTTTGCTTCGGTGTTCCTTATCTTGGACTTGCATTTGATACTATCACATTCAGTTGAAAAATGTACGGTAAAATTACCTATAAAAGTCATAAACTTATTGTACTTGTGCTAATTCAGTTATAAACTTTTCAATTTGGCAAATTTATACCTAAACCTTTTGATAATGTGTTAATGTAGTCCATTCGGCCAATTTTGCTTAGAATTTATTCCTAAACCTTTCGATCAAACATCTGCCACAGACATCATCTGTCCATAGATTTATAAGAACCCGTTAGATACTTTCCTCAGCCACAGACAGGTACAAACATCATTGTGCCAAGACGTCCCTGTGTGTTTTTTGTTGTTGATATCGTCAGGTGTGTCATCCTTCGTGTTCTGAATGTAAGTGCTAGAATTTCCCTGCTAAAACCACTCGGGATAGAAAGGAGCCGGACAACATTCCAATCAATAGTGTCTCTATCGACCTTCTGGCATTGTTATGGTAATTAGATTGTCTGTATAGAGTTCTCTCGGTGAAGTTGCACCCGAGTTTGTCGGGCTTCTTTCCATGAAGAAACCGGGCCGTTTAGGGCGTGGCAGTATCGCTTCATCATTTGCTAACATGAAAACCACAGACGACATTGTTGGCCTATCACCAGGAAATTTTTGGACACACAACAGACCCACATGTATGCACCTCTCTACTTGAGATATAATGGAGGAGCCAGCTAAAGAATCATCCATAAGCTCCAATGCCCTGCTTTCATTCCAAAGCAACCATGCCTGGAACAAAGTAGCGCATCAACCAATTTGCTCGATCACCCATGACAGTAGAATTGGAATGCAATCTCAGATTACCAGCTTATCTAAATAAATTTTATATCTCAGGCAGCATTCCTAGTTACACGCTTGAACTTACATGTCCAAGAAGGTTGTGGTGGTGGCTTGGATGGTGGAATCCTCTGTTCCTTTTCCCACTAACTATCTCCAATAAGAGCACTCCAAAGCTAAACACATCGGATTTAACCGAGAATTTTCCATCGAAGGCATACTCTGGGGACATATATCCACTGCATAAAGAAAATCATATCTCAATTAGCCCATCTATTTGATCTCATTAACTTCCGAACGCATGAACTAAGATAATCAACTTACTAAGTTCCAATTATTCTTCTTGTTCTGGCTTCTTTTTCATCACCTCCAAAAATTCTTGCTAATCCGAAATCGGAAATTTTGGGATTTAGGTTGGCATCCAGCAAAATGTTGCTTGTTTTGAGGTCTCTGTGAACGACTTGTAGCTTTGAATCTTGGTGGAGATAAAGAATTCCACGTCCAATTCCAATAATGATCTCAAAGCGCCTATCCCATGCCAACAAGAAGCGGTTGTCGTGATCTGTGGACATTCAAGAACCCCATATAAGCTTCAAGCTTTCAATCCCTTGCACTGACATATGCACCACATAGTTGTAAGACTTAAGAGAGGTATCAATCTATACAAACTAATCACTTGTGAAGGGAAAAACCAGAAAGAATTAAGAGGCACGGACCAAAGATGAAGTTATTCAAGCTTTTATTTGGCATGTATTCGTAAATCAACATTCTTTCGTCTCTGTCAATGCAGCAGCCAAGAAGGCTGACGAGATTCCTGTGTTGAAGTCTTGCAATCAAGGCTACTTCATTCCTAAACTCTTCAAGTCCTTGCCCAGAATCCTTTGACAACCTTTTGACTGCTATTTCTTGGTCTGTGGAAAGATTTCCCTGCATAATTTGCTTTCAGAATAGGCCATCTTCTGGTATAATCTTATTATAATGTCGCATGGATCACGTTACCTTGTAGACTGAACCAAAGCCTCCAGCTCCAATCAAATTTCTTGGAGAGAAATTGTTAGTAGAAGCAGTAATGGTATGAAGATCGAAAAGTGGTAAGTCAATGTCCTTCCTCAAGCCTAGTAACACAATTATTGCCATCAGTAGACCTTATATAATTGAAAGAAATAAACTGGCTCATTATGCGGCTACATACTGTTTTACCTCCTATTTTCCTTCCTCTCTTCCAGATTATAATCCCAAGGGTAATGCCCAGCAATAGCAATCCAGAAATGGCTGAAGCTACAGCGGTGGTGACCAACTTTCTCTTCTTGTTGGGATTGTGAATGGAATCTGGAATAGCAAAAGAGAATGACTTCAATTATCTTCAATTAATATTCTGTAGCATAAGCTGAGTAACCCAATTTTCTATTTTGGCCTGTCAAAATTAGCACTAGAGAAGCTCTAATAAAATGAGAAATACACATTTGTTCCTCACATGACATCAAGAAGAAAGCAATACATCAAAGCGATAGCTCAACCAGTTATGAGATTCGTGTACCTAATTCTGAAGCTGATAGGCGTATATATAGATCTTGCTCATAAGAAGCATCTTCGAAGTCACTAACATCAATTAGTTCGCCGAACCACATGAGGCACCCACTCCCTCCTCCTCTAATATCTGAGTTAGCAAGAGCAGTACAAGAACAGTTCTTCAAGCACTCGACCTTGCATTCCTCGAGGCTCATGCTCTTGTTCAAGGAGTAGTCAACCAGATCAGGTAGCTTCACCCCTGAAAGTTGGAAAAACCCGTCTCCTTTCGAACAATTTACGGGCATCTTCCTCATGCAGCCACCAGAAAAATAATTCACCTGCCACTCTTCCGGTGTCTTTGGTATGAAACCCTGCAAGCACTCGCATCTCATGTATCTGATACTTCTGCAGAAACCATTAGCTCCGCATAATGCGTAGTTGTCACATGGATCATTGGGAATTGTGGACATGACCATCCAACTGGCACTTTCTTTCATCCTCACAAGTCGTTGTAACACACCGGACTCATTCAGACTGACTCTGGTGATAATTCCATCATTCAGAGCTTGATAAGCGAAATAGATATCAGGCTGGTTGTCGACCAACATTTGCGTCGAGACGGAACTCGAAGCCACTGAGACGCCACTGAACTGGACTCCATTCCACACGCCACTCCGATATGTCCTTGTCGAACCATTCCTGAGTATGACAAATTGTGGCAGCCCTTGATCGATTAATCTACTGGTGTAGCCGCTAGGGGAAGGGTCATCCACGCTTTTCCACGCAGTCAGATACCATTCGAAACCGGTTCTCGAGTTTGACCCCAGTTTCATACCGGCTAAAAGCGTGTCGCACGGGTAATCAAAGCTTTGCCACGAATAGGCATGACTGGGATTCAAACTGATATTATCCCAAAGAACAAGGTTTCCAGACTCCAGGAGCCGTGCGACAGGATTGGTTAGAACCCCAGACGAATTCGAAGACCAAACAACACTCTTCGATTGGTTCAGAAGAACTAGATTCCCCTCATGGCTAAACGTGAGAACACCACTCGAATCGGTTAGTGGGTTGTCTCTATTAGCCACCCAAACCACTGTTTCAGGAGTGATCTTGTACCATATCCCCAAGTAACTGTTCTTGGAGCTTCTAGGATAGAAGAAGCCAAGCTCAAAGCCTTGGTCTGAAGAAACCAATGTCTCTCCATCTTTCATAGACTGGCCTGAACTCAAGGAGTCAGCTCCAAAAGACAAGCCCCCTAAGAATGACACAAAGATGATAGAACAGTAAAAGCAGGTAGAGAAAGGAGCTATCTGCATATTATTGAAGACTCTCCTCCTATCTTCTCTTGCTTTTCCTCATAATCATAATAGTAAGCCAGAGTAGGAAGATGGGCGTAAAGTCCAAACTGAACGCCGGCACAGACCAAGGAGAGTGAAATGTCAAATTGAGGTTCGCGGGAACATCCGGTCAATGATATTAACTATCAAATTACGTCTTGAGTTTGAGTCGTGTACGAAATTCATATTAGTCCGAAGATTTTGATTTGTCCAAAATCTGGTGTTTCCTTTTAGGGATCATTATCTAGGATTATAATAAATATATATATATATGTGGACGCGCGCCCAAGATACGTGGGAGTGTGTTCTTTTATCGAAGTTTGACCGGTCGATCAAGAAGTGGATGTCTCTTACTTATTCAACATCAACACAAAAGTCGCACAAGAAAGGCAAAGTAGGGCAGCTCTTGTTTAAGCCGTACAGCGGGCTTTACGAAGGATTGACAACGAGCCGGACGGAGCACCCTTTCTTGGACGCACCAAGGAATTTGTTCTTCGGTCACACGCAGGAGCGGGTCACACGGAAGTCAACGGTGACTTTGGTAACACTTTCGAAATTTTAATTTTACTTTAAGAATGTTTTTGGAGCAAAAATACATTTAGTAAAAAATCACTTTTAAGATATTTTTCTATTTTTGAAGTAGAATTACATTTGACAAAAAAGGTAGAAAATTTTACTCTTAAAGTGATTTTCTCTTACTTTTTAGAAGTGATTCTTATTCCTCACATCAAGAGCAAGCGCGGTAACTCTTGCGGCCATCGATCGCTGATCATCGAAATAGAATGATGACGCGTTTGGTAACACTTCAAAAATTTATTTTTTATTTTGGAGCAAAATCACTTCTAGATCAAAAGTTAAATTCTGAAGCAGAGTGATTATTAAATGCTAATTTGTGTCGTGAGTTGTTCATAAATACTTTAGGCTCAGGAGTAATTTAGATGTGAAAAATATTTGAGTCTATGAATGATTATAACTCTAATTCTTCGATTATTAATGAATTAGCTTTTCTGTGAAGTAAATATCGACACATTGAAAATGTCATGTAAATTTTGGTATTTTTTTTATTGCTTTTCGGTTTTTTTTTTAATTTCGCATTAATTTAATTGTAATATTAAATCAATAGCATTGATTTGACTTCAGCGGTCACCTCTTCCATTAATTTCGTTCGGGTCCACACCAGACAACGGTCAGGGAAAAAGCATTTGCATTTCTTCCTCTCTTTCACAATCAAATCCATCTTTATCCCCACTTTTTGTCTTGGCTTTCTCGTTTCCCAGCGCCTGATTCGTGCTTCGCGTGCCAACCAAAATACGACAACTCGTCAGCTTCTGGAGAATGTCAGATTCGTTTGGCAGGATCAATGTCAAGCCATATTTCTGTAAAATATTAATTTCATGCGATGAGATGATCAAACCACGCCAGGTTTGTATGGTGCAAATGAGAAACTTTCCTTTTTACCCTTTTTTTTTTCTTGATGATTAGCTCCCAGCTGATTATGAGTCTTCATATAGTAGCATACATTGACTTACCACGTGTTTCTTAGTACCATCGAGATCATAAAAATTAAAAAGGGTCTCCAACTGATGAACTGTGATTTTGAAAGTACGTGAATCACGTGTACAAAACAAATAGCCAAGAATTATGTATTAGATATCAATCACGATTCTAAGACTTGGATAAGTCCTTAAGCTGCTATGTCTGCGGTAGCGTCCGAACCTCACCTCACCTCATATTTTTTGGACGTAAAACACTAAGAAGGTGCTGTTGCCTACTAGGAACAGGACAGTAAAAATGACACTGTTCCAATTGGGAGGTTTAAACGTGCGGATATCAGTACACTAAAATAAGGAATGCATACGTAAAACTCGTCTGGTTGCAAGACAGTTCACGAATGCCTCAAGTGGTAATTTACTATCTCTCTTGTGGTGAGGTACCTTTTTAATCGATATTGAGAATCCACAGGAGGCTCCCTCTTTTAAGTTGGGGATCTTTTCCTTGTTAGACTGGGTAATAAATTAGTCTGAAAGTCCACATTGTTTTCCATTGTTTCCTTTTCTCTTTCTTAGGTAAAAATGTATTGCTTTGTTTATAGATAGACAAGATGGAACATTGCCATTGGGGAGGGCTCTTCTGCTGGACGTCGACTCTCATGAGACGATATATATGACAATTTCAACTTGGGATCTCCGGAGTCCGGATAATTTAATGCTAGCCCAAACCCACATGCTAAAGAATCTGATTATTGAATTTCAGATCATGACTAAACTAGACAATAACGTCATAACAATAGAATTTGAAAAAACAGGACATAGATAGTCTTGAACTTTAACTCAATATGTAAAGTCATCCCTAAACTTTTAATTTGTTCGGTGAATTCCCCGAACTATTGATAAATGTTTAATATAGTCCTTTCGTTTGCTCAAACGACAGATCATATGTAATTTGATGACGTGGATTGTTAAATGTTGAGTTGGATTTTTAAAATTAATGAGTCTACATGTCTATTCTTTGATCAATCTTCTTTAGAGAAGGAAAAAAATATGGCGTTAACATATCCATAATTATTTGATGGCGTGTATTATTATATCTTGACTTGAGATGATTATTTTACTTGAATAATCTAGGTATAACTTTTTTATGTTGTCCACCGTTCAAACTAAAAGGATTGAAAGCCATATTAGTAGATTCCGTTAACTTGAATTAACGAAATGGCAATATTAAATATTTTCACATAATCAAGATATTAGATTGAACATTTATTAATCTAGAGATGACATTATACATTGGATTAAAGTTCATGAATCAATTGTGTCATTTTTCCTAAAATTTGTTACTCTTATTATTTTGATTAATGCACTGAAAGTGCTGCCAGACTCATTCAATTAAGACCAAAGAGTAAATACTTTGGTTCGTTTGTTTTACGAAAAATGAATAATTCAAATAATATTTTTCTAAAAATAACCGTTTGCATCACTTAAAATAATTAGTCAATAAAAAATATTTTCATTATTGACAACAATCTATGTCCAAACATTTTTACGTAAAGTTAAAGTGAAGCAATAACTATAACCACTTGCTCGTACATAAGGTTAGAGAGTCGATATTATTTATCTCTACAGATAATCATTGGCAATGACCTTCAATAAAAAGGCCTTCACCAAGTTGCTCGAGCCACTGAATCATAAAAACAAGAATCCTTTATCGTAGCCTCGTCTTGCGACAAACAGACATGGATCTGCAGGGAAGCCACAGATTCGTGTGCACAATGTTCTGATCCTATATACCTTTGCGCGCCGAGAAAGCTGATCTAAATTGCACACTGCAGGGAACATCCTCGATGGGAAGTTTATCGACCTTCCGGCATGGTAATCGTAACGATATTCCTGGTGTACAATTCTCCCCTTGTTAAAGGTGCCTCCGTGCTCGATGGAACCCTCTCCATAAAGAAACCGGGCTGTTTAGGCTGTGGCAAGATTGCTTCCTCATTGGCTAACATGAAAACGACTGAAGACATTGTTGGCCTATCTCCAGGAAACTTTTGGACACACAGCAAACCAACATGAACGCATCTCTCTACTTGAGATGCGGTGAAGGAGTCGCATAGAGATTCATGTAGAAGCTCCAAGGACCTGCCTGCGCTCCACAACAACCATGCCTGGGACAAATCCATCCGTGTCATTAAAAATCACCTAGAAGACATGATATTATACAACCACACTACAGTACTCACATGCCCAAGAAGGTTGTGTTGATGGTCAGGATGGCAGAATCCTCTGTTGCTTTTGCTACTTACTATCTCTAACAAAATTACACCAAGGCTAAAAACATCGGATTTCACAGAGAATTTTCCGTCAAAACCATATTCTGGGGACATATAGCCACTGCATTAAGAATATCGTTACTCAAATGTACCCAATGTTCATAAACAGTAGCTTGTTGATCAAGATGAGAAACTTACTAGGTACCAACAATTCTTCTCGTTCTTGCTTCTAGTTCATCGCCTCCAATGATTCTTGCGAGGCCAAAGTCTGATATTTTAGGATTGAGGTCAGCATCTAACAATATGTTGCTTGTTTTGAGATCTCTGTGAATGACTAGTAGTTTTGAATCTTGATGAAGATAAAGAAGTCCTCTTGCAATTCCTAAAACTATGTCAAAGCGACTTTTCCACGCTAACAAGAAGCTTCTGTCTCCATCTGCACACATTCAGCCATGTAAGTCTTAACATTTGAGCTCGGCACTCTAAAGAAAACAAGTTCATCGATTAGCATTTGGATGTATGTCCATGCAGAGGCACAAATGACATACAGACTAATGTCATGGGGGTTGAGTGAAAAGGAAATGAAAAGGATCAAGGAGCTCGAACCGAAAATGAAATGATCCAAGCTTTTATTTGGCATATACTCATATATTAGCAATCTTTCTTCTCCCTCGATGCAACAGCCAAGAAGTCCGACAAGATTCCTATGCTGAAGTTTGGCAATTAGGAGTACTTCGTTCATAAACTCTTCGAGACCTTGTCTTGAACTTTTGGACAGCCTCTTCACCGCTATTTCTTGACCCGTGGAGAGATTTCCCTGCATTTTTTTTTTTCAATTACATAAGCTTCTTGTGTTCCATAAACTCGCAAATTCATAGTTCGTTACCTTGTAAACTGAACCAAAGCCACCCACTCCGATCATGTTGGTCTGCGAGAAATGTCCAGTAGCAACAGCAATGGTAGAAAAATCAAATAATGGCAAATCAATGTCATCATTCTGACTTTGCAAGCCTACAAGGATGAACACTATCTATCACATGGAAGTCACACTCTATTGGTCATGGTCAGATAGCAGAATTTCTACACAAATCTTCTCAGTAAAAAGATGACTGGATTAGGGACAAGCTTACCTCTTCTTTTCATTCTGCTCTTCCACATAATATGCAATGCTATACCTGCTATGAACAATCCAGAAATGGCTGAAGCCACTGTGACAGTGAGCAGTATTTTCTTATTGACAGGGTTGTGGATGGAATCTAGAATAGCCAAGAAACAGTGTCAACTAATTTAAGAAAATATTATGTTCATAAGCTGATGAATGTAACCGAAAATAGCGCAGCAAAACGATAAGCGAACGAGTAATAGGTAGTTGGGTACAACAAGATCATGATCAGTCCAGCATTTACGATGTACCCAACTAAAAAAAGCAAGATAATCGCAGAGTAGAAAAGCGATTGTTAACTGAATCACCATGTGCGTAACTACCTAACTCAGAAACAGGTAATCTTATGTAGAAATTGTGTTCATAGTTGACTTGATCGAATTCTCTTATATCAATGAGCTGGCCGAACCACATCAAACAGCCCCTCCCTCCTCCACTAACATCTGAATTAGCATAAGCTGTACAATTACAGTTCTTTAGACACTCCACCTTGCACTCCTCAAGAGTCATATTCTTGTTTACCCAGAAGTCTATCAAGTCGGGTGGAATCAGCATCGAAAGTTTCAGAAAGCCCTCTTCATGAGAGCAATTCAACTGAGATTTCCTAATGCACCCACTGGTTGAATTTACTTGCCACTCTTCTTGGGACTTGGGCATGAAACCCTGCAAGCACTGGCATGTAGGGTCTTTGTTACTTCTGCAGACACCATTAGCACCACAATGTCCATAGTTATCACATGGATCACGGGGAGACATGACCATGACATCCCATGTTGAGCTCTCTTTCGTCCTTAGAAGACGTTCCACAAGACCAGACTGATTCAGTGTGATTATGGTGATGATATCATCCCTCGAAGATTCAAATTCAAAATATACATCTGTTTCATTGTAGACAAACTTCGGCCTGAAAAAGGTAATCTCAATCACTGGAGCTCCTGCGAAACGGACTCCATTCCATGGCCCTGTTCGATATGCTTTAGTGGAGTCTCTTTCGAGCAGTTCAAATTGGGGTAACCCATTAACATTTATTCCGTAGGTATAGTCTCCAGATGAAGGATCATTCGTGCTTTTCCAAGAAGTCAGACGCCATTCGACACCGGTTTTGAGGCTCCATCCGATTCGCATACCAGCTAAAAGGGTGTCAGTTGGATGGTCAAAGCTCTGCCATGAGCATTCACCAGTATGTGAACCGATATTCTCTGAAACAATAAGGTTACCCGAATCCAACAGCTGGGCAACTGGGTTTCTTAAAACCCTAGATGAATTCGAAGACCAAATGACACTCTTTGATCGGTTGAGAACAACTAGATTCCTCTCGTCACTAAATGTGAGAACACCACTTGAATCAGTGAGTGGGTTGTTTCCATTGGCAACCCAAACGACTTGTTCAGGACTAAATTTGTACCATATCCCCAAGTACCTATACTTGGAGTTTTTTGGAGAGAAGAAGCCAAGCTCAAAGCTTTGGCCTGAAGAGACCAATTTCAGTCCATCTTTAATGGACTGACCTGAACTTAAGGTATCAGATGCGATTGACAAGTTCAGCACAAACATGAGAAAAACAGAGTAAAAGAAGGGGGAATAAGGAAGCTTTTCCAATGCCATAAAGCCTTCTGTTAATCTTTTTCCCTGGCTCCTCCCTCTCAATGACAAGTTTCAAACTCAAAAGGTTCTCACCAAGAATATCTAGCTGAAGCCTACCTGACAGGATGTTCTGTAGTTTTATTGCAGAGTCTATCACTAGCAATTCCCACTAGGATAAGAAATCTAGGGTCATGAAATGTAGACAAACAAGTTGAGCTGTCAGTGTTTTTATTAGGAGACTTTATGATATCTATTCATGAATGCAAGGAAGTCATGCCCCTCTCCTCACGGCTCAATTACAGCCTACAAGACAGAGACAGGGTGACAACTAATAAATCTTCCCCGAGCAGGACTAATGATGTAGTTGGTCCCTAAGGCCTATTTTCAGCCAAAATTATTCGGGTTGTGCTGATCTAAAGAAATATGTGACAACACAAGCTTGGAAACTAGTGAGCTATTTTGTGATATGCCTAACTCCATAAATTCATAGCAAATCTCAAATTATAAGCACAACGAAGGACTTGCGTGTCCTTTTGTTGCAGTTCCGGATGACCTCTAATCACAAACATTTACACTGTTACATATGGTCGTTTTGGCTACAATGACTAAGATGGAAACAGAAGTACTGAGTGATTTACACAACAAGAAGAAGAAGAAACATTAACTGATCTTTCCTCTGTGGTCAATGGTGCATTCGCATGTTATGCAATTCATTATCTACTCAAACTTGCATAAAAAAAAATAAAAATCAAACAAAGTTAGCCTTGGCATGTCTCCTATATGTTTATTATTCCTCGCAAAATCCCATTCAACCTTCCAGCTTTGTCATCGTGACAGCATTAACTGTATGGACTATGGAGTTCGTCATGTACCATGGCCACACTTGCACCTTTTTTTTAACTACTAGGCTGTTTAGGTTTTAGGCAAGATTGCAACTTCATTTCCTAACTAGGGATCAAACGGAGGAAATTGCAGGTGTATCATCAGTGAACTTGTAGATGTATACAAAACTTCCTGAATGCACCTTTCTGCTTGAGATTCGCCAAATGAATCATATGAATGCCTGTCCACAAGTTACACGCCTCTGTCTTAACTCCAAAGCAACCGTGCCTGAGAAAAATTGCAATTTGGTAAAAGTATGATAAATGAGAGAGGGAAAACCACATCTTAATCCTGCTCTCTCTTACATGTCCAAGAAATTTGTGGTGGTGACTTGGATGGCTGAACCCTCTATGTACAATCTCTAATAAAAATATATTAGATCTCACAGAAAACATTCCATAGAACACATACCCCGGGGATATATAGCCACTATATTGATAATGATCACTTTTACTCACCTAATGTAATGTTGAGCTTTCTGTTGGTATGTCATTTTACATTATGTAGTCCAATCTATTCATAAACTGAAATACGTGATATCTGGAGTGCTAACAAATTAGACAGTTGGGAAGTCAAAGTGGAATGGTCATTGCTTATATGCTAGATAAGATCAGTGTGAGTGCAAAAGTTTATACTTGTTTGACATCATTCACAATCATTCCTTAACTGACTGAGCATATAATCGACATGGCATAGTCTCTCTGTCTACATAAATGTTACAGTTAGTGCATCTCTTCTATCAACTTCCCCTGTTAATCCTGTACCCTGCATGATGCAACTTTTGAAGATGGAGAAGCCAGGCTTTGAAGAGTGGAGTTGGGGCAGAGGACACATCTGGAAAATCCAGTAAGGACAATGGAGTAGACTCATAGTACCCTTAAAAAATGGGCACTTTTTCATTTCCTGGCTTTTCTTTTTTGTGTTTCCCAAGTAGCAATCACCAAAATACTGTCAGTCGTGGAAGGAACAAGACACCAATGTTAACTCTTGGTCAATGAACAAGACACCAATGTTGACTCTTGGTCCAATATGGTGCACATAGATAGAAAGACCGTCAGATTGTAACAAGTCTATATAGAATCAAGCATATGTATGAAGCACAAACAAACTATGACCTACTGATCTGATCTGAACTGAACTCTCCAGCTAAATGATCTTTCCAAGATAGAAATGGTTTGCTACTTAAGGTGATAATGATTTACACATTCCGTTGGAGTGAACAACTTTTACCCGAAAGTGATAGTATATGAAAGAGGATGCCGGCATGCAAATTCAACACGCGTGTTCAGTGACTTGCTCGCTTTGGTTGGTTCTATACCCAGCCTCACGGATTTTTCCTTTGGTGTACGGATAGATACTTTCCCATGAGGTCACCTGGTAGTGCTCCCACTAGTGTACGCTTCACATTGAAGTTCCAATGCTAAACTTTCTATTATGTCAAAAAACACTCTTATAAGTAAATTTCAATCTCACATATATATATATATATTCTAGAAACGCTCTCTCCCCGTTCAATGCTCAATTTAGTTTATTCCTGCCCTCTTTGCCAACCTAGTAGCCTATTAGAAGCCACTCATTGTCTGGGCCTATGGCCCTAGCAAACACTCCACGCCATCATTAAACCGAGTCATTACTCTTAGAGCTAACACCGTAACCTAGAAAGGAGTTGAATAGGTTGAATGCGGATTATAACAAAAACTTTCATGGCATATGTCAGAAGCAACAACAAGGAAAGTGAGATGAAATGGTATCAGCTTGTGCGATGATAGTAAACAATTGTTGCAGATAATGAACTAAAAAAAAAAAAGCACACAACGGTCTACAGTGGTTTAGCTTTATTCCCAAGCTTATGTCCACTCTCTAGATAATAGCATTAACATAGGTCGGATTCACTAGTTATCAGTAGTGCAAGTTACAATTGCCAAGTGTTGTTCCTGTCAAATGATAGATCACACTATGAAATCCAAAAATAATTCGTTATTATTGCATCATAAATTATATTTAGGTTAGGCATGCGTTTTTTTTATTAACACTCTACAGATATTTGGGAAATTAATCATGGTAAGGTTATGGTTTGCTTTACATTTAGGATAGTCCTATTTCTAGCAATTTATTTATTTATTGCTTGATTGTTGAGTGTTACGTTTTTTATTGCGCACCGGCATGAATACCCATGACATGTTAGTGATTTAGGATTAAAATTAACCAAGACTACCTACAAAATGTTTTTTAAATAAAAGAAGTGGTACCAACAGGGCGTCATATTTATCTTGCGTAATCAAGTTCTCGTATCCATGACATATCTTGTTTTTCAGAAGTAAAGTGTTTTCCCACACTTTACTAGGGCTTCTAATTGACCCAAAATAGATTAGTGGCCACTGCAAAATAAATTGAATTACATGTTTAAATTGATTAAATTAAAACCCGAAAGTTGCAACTAAGTCTTTAGGCTTAGTAATCCATTAGCTTTCCCTTTGGTGGTTCACCTCTAGGGAGGTCGTGACATGTACCGATTGTTGTGATATGGTTCATACTCCCATCAACAGGAAAGCACGAGGTCTCGCTTTCTAGTGAGCGGGTGAGGGTTCGAGGGGCCATCTCGATGTGGGCTGTAGGGGGCAGCGTCTCGGGTTGCCGTAAAGCTTTTATAGTTTGAGCCCGTATTTTATTGATAGTTTGAGTTTGAAGTTATGAATAGCTACTGTTATATATAATCTCTTTATCTTGTAATTGAAAGGTGTAACAGCGAGGTGTGAGGTTCTAATACAGTGGAATCCTTTGCTGGATGTAGCCTTAATTTAATGGTGAGCCAAGATAAAAACTTTGTGTGTCTATTCTCTTTCTCGTCTTACTCTCTATTTTGTTATGTTTGTGCGTTGAATCCTAACACCAGTTTGGGGTTTTTGGTGATATTAACTCATGTCCGGTTGTAATTATTTTCACTATATATCATTATTCGAGAACTAAATTCCATTAGGTTGTCATT
>BCNH02000006.1:2214054-2233454 GCA_001662345.2 Metrosideros polymorpha var. glaberrima
TGGAGTTTTTTGGAGAGAAGAAGCCAAGCTCAAAGCTTTGGCCTGAAGAGACCAATTTCAGTCCATCTTTAATGGACTGACCTAACCTTAAGGTATCAGATACGATTGACAAGTTCAGCACAAACATGAGAAAAACAGAGTAAAAGAAGGGAGAATAAGGAAGCTTTTCCAATGCCATAAAGCCTTCTGTTAATCTTTTTCCCTGGCTCCTCCCTCTCAATGACAAATTTTAAACTCAAAGGTTCTCACCAAGAATATCTAGCTGAAGCCTACCTGACAGGATGTTCTTTAGTTTTATTGCAGAGTCTATCACAAGCAATTCCTAGTGGCAGAAGAAATAAGGGTCGTGGAATGTGCCAAGTTAAGCTGTCAAGTGGTGTTGATTAGGAGATATAACATGTCTATTAATGCAATGCAAGAAAGTCACACCCCTCTCCTCACGGCTCAATTACAGCCTACAGGACAGCGACAGGGTGACAACTAATAAATCTTCCCCGAGCAGGACTAATGATGTAGTTGGTCCCTAAGGTCTATTTTTCGGCCAAAGTTATTCAGGTTGTGCTAATCTAAAGAAATATGCGACAAAACAAGCTTGGCAACTAGTGAGCCACTTTGTGATATGTCTAACTCCATAAATTCAGAGCATTCTCAAATTATAAGCACAACGAAGGACTTGCGTGTCCTTTTGTTGCAGTTCCGGATGACCTCTGATCACAAACATTTACACCGTTACATATGGTCGTTTCGGCTACTATGACTAAGATGGAAACAGAAGTACCGAGTGATTTACACAACAACAACAAGAAGAAACATTAACTGATCAATCCTCTGTGGTCAATGGTGCATTCGCATGTTATGCAATTCATTATCTACTCAAACTTGCAATAAAAAAAAAATCAAACAAAGTTGTTCTTGGCATATCTCCTATATGTTTATTATTCCTCGCAAAATCCCATTCATCCTTCCAGCTTTGTCATCGTGACAGCATTAACTGTATGGACTATGGAGTTCTTCATGTACCATGGCCACACTTGCACCTTTTTTAACTACTAGGCTGTTTAGGTTTTAGGCAAGATTGCAACTTTATTTCCTAACTAGGGATCAAACGGAGGAAATTGCAGGTGTATCATCAGTGAACTTGTAGATGCATACAAAACTTCCTGAATGCACCTTTCTGCTTGAGATTCGCCAAATGAATCATATGAATGCCTGTCCACAAGTTACACGCCTCTGTCTTAACTCCAAAGCAACCGTGCCTGAGAAAAATTGCAATTTGGTAAAAGTATGATAAATGAGAGAGGGCAAACCACATCTTAATCCTGCTCTCTCTTACATGTCCAAGAAAGTTGTGGTGGTGACTTGGATGGCTGAACCCTCTATGTACAATCTCTAATAAAAATATATTAGATCTCACAGAAAACATTCCACAGAACACATACCCTGGGGACATATAGCCGCTATATTGATAATGATCACTTTTACTCACCTAATGTAATGTTGAGCTTTCTATTGGTATGTCATTTTACAATATGTAGCCCAATCTATTCATAAACCGAAATACGTGATATCTGGAGTGCTAACAAATTAGACAGTTGGGAAATCAAAGTGGAATGGTCATTGCTTATATGCTAGATAAGATCAGTGTGTGTACAAAAGTTTATACTTGTTGACATCATTCATAATCATTCCTTAACTGACTGAGCATATAATCGACTAGGCATAGTCTCTCTGTCTACATAAATGTTAAAGTTATTGCATCTCTTCTATCCACTTCCCCTGTAAATCCTGTACCCTGCATGATGCAACTTCTGAAGATGGAGTAGCCAGGCTGTGAAGAGTGGAGTTGGGGCAGAGGACACATCTGGAAAATCCAGTAAGGACAATGGAGTAGACTCATAGTACCCTTAAAAAATGGGAACTTTTACTTTTCCTGGTTTTTCTTTTTTATGTTTCTCAAGTAGCAAGCACCAAAATACTGTCAGTCGTGGAAGGAACAAGACACCAATGTTAATTCTTGGTAGGAACAAGACACCAATGTTGACTCTTGGCCCAATATGGTGCACATAGAAAGAAAAACCGTCAGATTGTAGCAAGTCTATATAGAATCAAGCATATGTATGAAGCACAAACAAACTATGACCTACTGATCTGAACTGAACTCTCCAGCTAATTGATCTTTCCAAGATAGAAATGGTTTGCTAATTAAGGCGATATTGTTTTACACAGTCCATTGGAGGGAACAACTTTTACCCGAAAGTGAGAGTATATGAAAGAGGATGCCGGCATGCAAATTCAACACACGTGTTTAGTGACTTGCTTGCTTTGGTCGGTTCCTAGCCTCACGGTTTTTTCCTTTGGTGTAGAGATAGGTACTTTCCTAGGAGGTCACCTGGTAGTTCTCCCACTAGTGTATGCTTAACATTGGAGTTCCAATGCTAAACTTTCTATTACGTCAAAAAGCACTCTCATAAGTAAATTCCAATCTCACGTATATATTCTAGAAACGCTTTCTCCCCGTTCGATACTCAATTCAGTTCATTCCTTCCCTCTTTGCCAACCTAGCAACCTATTAGAAGCCGCTCATTGTCCGGGCCTATGGCCCTAGCAAACACTCCACACCCTCATTAGACCGGGTCATTACTATTAGAGCTAACACTACAACCTAGAAAGGGTTTGAATAGGTTGAATGAGGATTATAACAAAAACTTTCATGGCATATGTCAAAAGCAGCATCAAGGAAAGTGAGATGAAATGGTATCAACATGTGCGATGATAGTAAACAATTCCTGCAGATAATGAACTAAAAAAATAAAGCACACAACGGTTTATAATGGTTCGGCTTTATCCCCAAACCTACGTCCAGTCTCTAGAGAACAGACTTAACATAGGTCGGATTTCACTAGTTATCAGCAGTGCAAGTTACAACTGGTAAGTGTTCTTCCTGTCAAATGATAGATCACACTATGAAATCCAAAAATAATTCATTATTACTGCATCAGAAATTATGTTTAGGATTGGCATGCGTTTATTTATTAACACTTTGTAGATATTTGGGAAATTAATCATGGTAAGGTTATGGTTTGCTTTACATTTAGGTTAGCCCTATTTCTAGCAATCTATTTATTTATTGCTTGATTGTTGAGTGTTACATTTATTTACTGTGCAGCGGCATGAATACCCATGACATGTTAGTGATTTAGGATTAAAATTAACCAAGACTACTTACAAAATGTTTTTTTTTTTTAAATAAAAGAGGTGGTACCAAAAGGGCGTCATATTTATCTTGCGTAATCAAGTTCTTGTATTCATGATATCTCTTGTTCGCAGAAGTAAAGTGTTTTCCCACACTTTACTAGGGTTTCTAATTGACCCAAAATAGATTAGTGGCGATTACGAAATAAATTGAATTGCATGTTTAAATTGATTAAATTAAAACCCGAAAGTTGTAGTTAAGTCTTTAGGCTTAGTAATCCATTAGCTTTTCCTTTGGTGGTTCACCTCTAGGGAGGTCGTGACATGTACCGATTGTTGTGATGTGGTTCATACTTCTCATCGACATGAAAGCAATGGGTCCCGCTTTCTAGTGAGTGAGCAAGGGTTCGGGGGGCCATCTCGATGTGGGTTGTAGGGGGTAGTGCCTTGGGTTGCCATAAAGCTTTTATAGTTTGAGCTCATATTTTATTGATAGTTTGAGCTTGATATTATGAATAGCTACTATTATATATAATTTCTTTATTTTGTAATTGAGAGGTGTAACAGAGAGGTGTGAGGTGCTAATACAGTGGAATCTTCTACTGAATGTGGCCCTAGTTTAATATTGAGCTAAGATAAAAACTTTGTGTGTCTATTCTCTTTCTCACCTTACTCTCTATTTTGTTGTGTTTGTGCGTCGAATCCTAACACCAGTTTGGGATTTTTGGTGATATTAACTCATGTCTGGTTGTAATTATTTTCACTATATGTCCTTATTCAAGAACTAAATTCCGTTAGGTTGTCATTAGTTATTTTGTGAAATGCATTTTGTTTCTCTTTCACAATCACATGAAGTTCTTTTCTGGAGCACTTCAAATTGGGGCCGCCCATTCATATTTACACCATGGGCATAGTCTCAGGAGGAAGGATCGCTCAAGCTTCCCCAAGAAGTCAGATATCGATCAAAAACCGGTTCTCAATCTCCATCCTACTTTCATACCAGCTAAAAGGGTCATGAGATGGGAACGACCGAAGAAGATATTATTCCCAACATGCATTTGAAACATCCAAACAATATAAATCATAAGTTAAATCATGCAGATTGACCAAACCGTGTAAGATTTAGAGGAAAAATTGCATGTGATTGTGCCATGCAAGCTAAGTTCTAGGAGTCTGATCGGAATGGGATTGTCATCACTTACCACCGGCAACCTTCCAGAAAGCTGTCAGGATAGAATTTCCAGTCGACTCGACTGGTCAACCCACATGTTCTGCGCGTATACTTCTGCTCGATGATTAGCTCATACGTGAACACGCGTTGATGTTTGAACCACACCACACTACGCATCGCAATTTACTGTCAACGATTACATTCACCGTGCAATTCTTAATGTCATCGTAGCATTGGCCACGGGGCATCATAGACGGCCGTTGGCTGAGTCGTGATGCGAAATTGCAAGTACCTTAGCATTAGAAACGGATACAAGTAAAGTCGCATGACAGACAGTCGTTTGATGTTTGCATATAACCGAACTTTTAATTACGGACTTCTCAGTATCCCATCAGGGTACTAGACAGACCTCAATGACATCCCCCACCTTAGGCTTTAGCTTGTCACTTCAGTCTGAACTCAAAGCCCGCAAAATTGAAAATCTTGGGACAATTCGTCCTGGCTATTAAAGAGGGGGAGGCACGTCGAAGTCTGTGGAAACTTGAGAACCTTCTCAAAAGTCACCATGGGGCCCTTCTGCTGGGCATCATATAGCGGTCATAAGACGATACATACCTTTGACCCTTTTGTTGATCTCTTTTAAAAAAAAAAAATTTATTTGGGTCCATCTGTTATTTACATTTGACAAATTTAGACTTGGAACCTCCCAGAATAAATTAATAGCAATTGTTTATTGAATTTTTGTTGACTACCGTGGGCTTCAAATTGCGGACGATTACCGCGATGATGAATTTCTTTTCATTACATTTAGGTTCTCCAAAGACTGCGTATGATAAGATTTATGGAACAAAATTTTTGTTTTAGAAATAGATTTTGAACATAAATTCATTTGGTAACGCGATTTCATTTTTCTATTTCTATAACAAGTTTCTGTTCTAAAAATATGTTTGAAACAAAAATTAGAAATTAAAACTTTTTATTTCTCTATTTTTGGAACAGAGATCAGAAGTTAAAAACTCTTCTCTTTTTCTCCTCTCTCTTTTCACAACTTACTCTCTTCGCTTGTCACTGTCCTCCTCCGTTGCCCGCTACCGCCATCCTCCTCCACTCGTCTGCCGCTACCATCGTCCGTTGCCCTCCATTCGCGGCCGCCCACCATTGGTCACCTACCGCCGATGCCATTAGAGAAATAGAAATTTTATGTTGTTAACAAACGAATTTTTGTTTCGAGAACAGAAATTTTGTGTCGTTATTAAACACGTTTCTCTATTCGTAAATTGATATTTAGAACAGAAATAGAAAAATTATTTCTTTCAAGAAATTGATATGTAGAATAGAAATTTTGTCATTTGCACCCAAGTGTTCTAGCTTCGAGAAATATATCTGTTGATCTGTCCTTTCAATTGAGATTGCGTATTGCTTTAGTTAGATTTCACGGTTAGTGACAAGGAGGTGCCATCCACTAGGACAATTTGGGTTATAAAGATGAGTGAAGACTATGAAAGATTGTAGCCATTTTGAAGATCAGCCTCCAAGTGGGAGATTGAAAGACTATTGTCGTTTTTGAAGATCAGCCCCCAAAGCTCAAAGCTTTGGCCTGAAGAGACTAATTTCTCTCCATCTTTAATGGACTGACCTGAACTTAAGGTATCAGATGCGATCGACAGGTTCAGCACAAACATGACATAAATAGAGTAAAAGTAGGGGGAATAAGGAAGCTTTTCCAATGCCATAAAGCCTTCTGTTAATCTTTTTCCCTGGCTCCTCCCTCTCAATGACAAGTTTTATTGCCATAAAGCCCACCTGACAGGATATTCTGTAGTTTTATTGCAGAGTCTATCACTAGCAATTCCCACTAGGATAAGAAATCAAGGGTCATGAAATGTAGACAAACAAGTTAAGCTGTCAGTGTTTTTATTAGGAGACTTATGATATCTATTCATGAATGCAAGGAAGTCATACCCCTCTCCTCACGGCTCAATTACAGCCTCCGGGACCGAGACAGGGTAACAACTCACGAATCTTCCCCATTCATGACTAATGATGGATGGTCCCTAAGGCCTTATTTTTCAGCCCAAAGTCATTCGCGCTGTGCTAATATAAAGGAAGATGTGACAAATGCGAGTTCAGCAACTAGCGAGCGATTTTGTGATGTATCTGATCCCATAAATTCAGAGCAATCTCAAATTATAGGCACAGCCAAGGTCTCGCGTGTCATTTGATGGCAGTTTCTGGTGGACCTCTGATCACAAACATATACACTGTTACACATGGTCGTTTTGGGCTACTTTTAACATGGAAACAGAAGTAATGAGCAATTTACGCAACTAGAAAAAGAAATGTTCATTTAACTGATCATACCTCTGTGGTCAATGGTGCATTCACATGTAATGCGATTCCTTATCTACTAAAACTTGTACAAATCAAGAATCAAATAAAGTTAACCTTGGCATTTCTCAGATCTGTTTGTAATTCCTATTGTCATCATGACTACATTAACTATATGGACCGTGGAGTTCTTCAGGTACCATGGCCACACTTGCACCTTTGAATTTGCATGCTGGCACCCTCTTTCATACACTATCAACTTCAATTAGAATTGGTTAACTCCATTGGTGTTTGAATCATTGTCGCCTTAACTAGCGAACCATTTCAATCTAGGAGAGATCAATTAGCTGGAGAGTTCAGTTCAGATGCATAGATCATAGTGTGTTTGTACTTCAAACTTATGCTAGATTCTGTACAGACTTGCTACAATCTGATGGTTTCCTATCCACATGCACCATATGGGACTGAGTCAACATTGGTGTCTTGTTCATTCCATGACTGACGGTATTTTAAGGGCACTATGAGTCTACACCACTGTCCTTATATGATTTTCCCGACGTGTCCTCCGTCCCCACATTACTCTTCACAGCCTGGCTACTCCATCTTCAGAATTTGCATCATGCAGTGTATAATATTAACAGGGGAAGTTGATACAACAGATGCAATAACTGTAATTTCTGTAGACACAGAACAGGCTGAGTCAATTGTATGCTCAATCAGTTAAGGAATGATAAGAATGATGTCAGACAAGTATTGATTTCGGGACAAAATTCTGTTGATTTCCCCATCTTAATCAGATAATGGTCAGATTCATGAGATATTCTGCTAACCTCATGAACTATATAAAACGCTAGTCAAAATCCAAGTAGATGGTCCAAATATGATCGATGGCATTTCTCAGATCTATTCGCAGTTCCTCACAAAAACGCACTATCGACCATCCAACATCGTCACCGTGACTGCATTAACAGTTTGGAGTTCTTCATGCCTCAGGTTTGCGCTTAAGTCCATCGAACTTCTTTCCATGAAGAAACCAGGCTGTTTAGGTCGAGGCAAGCTTGCACTTTCATTTCCTAACATGGCGACTACAGAGGACATCGCTGGTCTATCGTTGGGGAACTTCTGCACGCATAACAAGCCGACATTAATACATCTTTGTACTTGAGGTTCCACCAAATCATCCAGGCACCCATCAACGAGTTCCATGGCTCTGTCTTCACTCCAAAGCAACCATGCCTGAAAAAAATTGCACCTCGGGCTTAGTAACGCAAGACAAAAAGAGGGAGATAAGGGAGAGAGAACAGCATATGCTCTGGCTCTTTCTCTTACATGTCCAAGAAGGTTATGGTGATGATTTGGGTGGCAGAATCCTCTGTTTCTTTTGCCGCTTACCATCTCCAACAACATCACACCGAAGCTAAAGACATCGGATTTCACAGAGAATTTTCCGTCAAAGGCATACTCAGGGGACATATAGCCACTGTAATGACAAAGTGATTGCTATTAGTCTTCTAACATAACAAGCAGTCCTATTCAGAAATTTTCTGAAAAGACGAGTTCTTACTAAGTTCCGATAATTCTCTTCGTCTTTGCTTCTTTCTCATCATGTGCGAAAATTCTCGCTAACCCAAAGTCCGAGATTCTAGGGCTTAGGCTGCCATCCAATAAAATGTTGCTAGCTTTGAGATCCCGGTGAATTACTTGAAGTTTAGAATCACGGTGGAGATAGAGAAGACCTCTCGCAATCCCAACAATAATGTCAAAACGTTTTTCCCAGTCTAACAATAAGCATCTTTCACGATCTGCATATGCAGATAAGTTTAGTTTAGTCAACCCGAGGGATTAAGTTCAGTGCACAGATAGCATCATGATCCAGTAACATCTTTGATTAAAGGGTCTAGAGACCTCACCAAAGATAAAACAATCCAAGCTCTTGTTTTGCATGTACTCGTAGACCAAAATCCTTTCCTCCCTCTCCATGCAACAACCTAGAAGCCCCACAAGATTCCGGTGTTGAAGTTTGGCTATCAGAATTGTTTCATTCTTGAACTCTTCAAGACCCTGTCCTGAATTTCTGGACAGTCTCTTCACTGCTACTTCTTGTCCTGTGAAAAGATTGCCCTGCGTATTGTGATTAGAGTAGATATGTTAGACAATGAAAAATGATCACTCTGTTGGCAGCTAACTTTATCTTGGAATATGCATGGCTCATTACCTTGTAAACTGGGCCAAAGCCGCCAGCTCCAATCAGACTATCTTCAGAAAAACCATTTGTAGCATCAACAATGGTAGCCAGATCAAATAGTGGCAAATCAACATCTTCCTCGTTGATTTTCCAACCTGAAAAGGACCTTAAGGGCCTTAAGCTCTCTTTGCATATTTTGGAGGCGTACATTAATAGAACCAGTTGTACTGACCTTTGCTCTTTATTCTGCATTTCCAGATTCGACACCAGTACACCATGGCCAATAGAAAGAAAGCAGCGATAGCTGACATTGGTATGGCAATGACCATCGTTTTCTTCTTTGCAGAGCTATGAAGGAAATCTAGGATAGAGAAGACTGATAAGATTAAATGCAATAAGCTGGTTAAAAGATAGAATGTCTAGAGAAAAAAGCAATGATTGGAAAAACAAGTACCCAGTTCAGATTTTGGTAGGCGGATGTATAGAGTTTGCCCATAGTTATCTTCTTCATACTCCTTAATGTCAATTAGGCTTCCAAACCACAGGAGACAGCCACTACCTCCACCTCTAACATCTGAATTAGCATAATCTGTACATGAACAGTTCTTTAAGCACTCGGCCTTGCATTCCTTGAGGCTCATAGTCTTGTCCAACCAGAACTCTAACAGGTCAGGGAGTTTCACTTTTGAAAGTTTGAGGAACCCTTCTTCCTTCGAACAATTTGTTGGTACTCTTCTCGTGCATCCACTGGACCAATTAAGGACATCCCATTCTTCTGGAGACTTTGGTACAAACCCCTTTAAGCAATCACACATGGGAGCTCTGTTAACTCTACAGGTACCACTGGCTCCACAAGTATTGTAGGCATCGCATGGATCGTTGGGCACTGAGTACATGATATTCCAGGCATTGCTTCTTTTACTTGCAACATATAACTGGAGCGACCCCGAATGGTTCATTGTAAAGTCTCTTGCGATATATTCGCTTTTTATGGCTTCATGTGCAAGAAAGATCTCACTTTTACCATAGAAGAACACTGGTTTGGTTGCTGCATTCGGTCCCATTGGAGAACCACTGAACTGTATTCCGTTCCACGGTCCTGACCGATATTTCTTGCTGGATCCTAAGCTGCTGACAATTTCAGGTTGAGGCAACCCGTGAATGTTCAACCTGTAAGTATAATCTCCAGGGGAAGGGTCATCGATGCTTTTCCAAGAAGTCAGACGTCTTTCTAGACCGATTTTCAAGTCCCATCCTAATTTCATACCGGGTAGGAGTGTGTCGGATGGATAATCAAAACTCTGCCATGAATAATCGTCAGAATTCAGACCTTTATTCTCTCTGAGAACAAGATTTCCAGTGTCTAAGAGCTGTGCCACCGGATCTTTCAGAACCCTGGACAAATTCGAAGACCAGATGACACTCTTCAATGGGTTGACAAGAACCAGATCTCCATCACGGCTAAACGTGAGAACTCCATGTGAATCAGTGAGAGGACTGTCCCTGTTGGCAACCCAAACAACTGTTTCCGGAGTGATCTTGTACCATATGCCTAAGTACCTGTTCCTGGAGTTGCCAGGAGAGAAGAAGCCGAGCTCAAAGCTTTGGCCTGAAGAGACCAACGTCTCTCCATCTTTCATAGACCGGCCTGAGCTCAACGTGTCAGCTGCAGTCGATAAGCCGAAGACTGACAGGCAGACAATGAAAAGGCAGATGAACAAAGTAGGTGTTTCCATGCCTAAACTAAATCATGCAGAACCGCGAATCTTAACAAGATTTAGAAGAAAAAATACACGTGCAAGCTAACATCAAGGATACGGACAGAAATAGGAATGCGACCACCACTGTCTACCTTCTACGAAGCTGTCAGGATAGAATTTTTCAGTTGAGTCGACTGGTCTACTCACATGTCCTGCAAGCTGTCAGGATAGAAATTTGAGGCAATTTGTCCTGGCTCGTAAAGAGTCAGGGCACGTCAAAATCTATGTAAACTTGAGGAGAAACTTCTCAAAAGTTACCATGGGGCCCTTCTGCTGGGCATCATAGCGGTCATAGGACGACACATACCTTTGACCGTTTTGTTGATTTTTTTTGGTCCATCAACTATATACATTTGACAAATTTAGACTTGGAACCTCCCAAAATAAACTAATCACAATTATTCATTAAATTTAAGATTTTAACTGCTTCAGTTTTCAAAAATTGGTTTATTGCCACTAATTGCAGCTTCTTTTCAAAGACAGGCAACTATGGCAAAGCATTTAGTCGATTAATGTGGGCTTCTAATTGCTGACGATTATCGCCATGATAAATTTCTTTTCATTTTATTTAGGTTTTCTAAGTACTCTGGCTTAGAGAAACTTATTTGTTGGTGTGTCCTCTAAACTTTCTACTTGTCCAGCTGAAAAGATCTGAGTGGGATTTGAAGGAAGTTATAAATTCATGGAGCTCGTTTGAAAATCATTCTCGTAGAGAATGAGAAATTATATTTACCAAATGCGCCCTGATTCCACTTCTATTTTTGGCAAGTTTATCAAACGACGCCTGGGGATCGATGACCGATGATTAGCGGCGGCCGGCGATCGGCCACCAGCCACGGACGCCCGGCCGATGATCGATGACCGACGACTGGCCAAGGACCGGCCACCGGTCGGGGACCAACGACTGACGACTAGTAACCGATGACTGGCCGGCGACCGGCGGTCGACTGGCGATACAAAACCACCGACTGGCGACCTACGACCACCCACCGCCTAGCGACCACTCATCGAAGTCATATGTTTCCCTCATCGGTCCATTACTCTTTTTATAAGCATATGGTATTTTCATTTGTATATGCACAACTCATTCTAACATTTCCACATACAAAATCAAGTACAATTAATGCAAATTAAATATTACACCACATTACAAGATAACCTAACTTCAAAACTTCCTCCCATACACATAATAGGAATCCCACAATACCATATGACGTGTGACAACTACACCGTTCGAAGAAACTCGTAATCATCGAACAAGTGGAAAAATGCATGCACAAATAAAGCACATGAATTTCATGGAATCTCCGACATATTATTATCCCTAGCCATTATATTGGCAATCTCTTTCCTATGATTGCTAATGTCGTCGAAGTTCTCATTTATTATAACATCGTCTGAACCCTGCACTTCCATAGATGACGTATATCACGAATTGGCACATGATGCAAACTCCTTATCCATGTTATCTTCATCAAGGATGAAATTGTGGATAGCACAACATGCAATAACAACTTGCGATTGCTTTCGAATTGAAAAGGTAGGCATTTGTTTCAAAATAGCGAAGCGATTCTTCAATGCTACAAATGCTCTCTCAATGACACTCCTTAATGAAGAATGCATTTGGTTGAACAATTCTTTTGCCGTGGTTGGTCTCCCACCTCGTCTAAAATCAGGTGCATGATAACGTGCACCTTTAAATGGGGTGAAAAATTTCGGAGTTGAAGCATTTCCCAACCAGCATACACAAAAGTGAAGCGCATATCAAATGAACACGCATAGAGCACGTTTTGAGTTGTAATGCCCTTCCTACCTCTAAATTGTGTCTAAAGTTCTTTAGGTACGGGAGCGTTAATATGGGTCCCATCAATAGCGCCTACGCACCCCTGGCATTTCAGTAAATATATACTTTAGAATAGATTACGAACAAAACAAAACACACGGTGCAGGAAAACATAATGACAACGTACCGAGAAGTAAGGACTACGTTTGGGGTCAAGCAGAATTTCATCTGGGACATCATCAAACGAAGGAGGTATGATCATCTCCTTCGCCAATTTCAGAATGGCTTTCAAAACTATGCCGAAGAACCTGCTTATTGTTTCTCCGAAATGTTGGAATCTCTCACACAATTCTCTGTTGGACTTCCGGTGTGAAATGGTATATAGAAATATCGCAACTTGTTCATCTACCCTCAAATATTGGCTATCTTTCAACCAACCTCTTAACCTCAACTTATCATAAAGGTTAAGAAAAACATGTTTCTCCATTTTGAATGCATCATATATTCTATTAGCATGTCCCTCTAGAAGTTCACGTACCCATATGGGTCCTGACATTACGCTATCCTTAATGCGTGTTCTCTTGTGCATTTGAGTTTGCATCTCATACAACCCCATCCAAGCTAGAAGTAGGATCAACTCATCATCATCTAAGCTTGCCTCACCCGATACAATTGGTTCAACTGATGCTACATGATGACTAGACATGCTACTTTCACCGCTATTCATATTACCTACATCATCACAGAAAAAACACAAACACAACATGTATATTAGGAAGGTGTCACATATGAAATAATAAATATGGAATGTAATATCGCGCAACAGACAATTATGCAATCCGATCACGTTAAAGCAAAGTCATAACATCGTCGTACTGGCGGAGTGTTTCGAAGGCAGTGTGTCTAATACATAAGCCATGACTTCGTCCTAATGTATTAAAAAAAAGCAGGCCATATCTTATCCGAACTACTCAATCCCCCGAATAAGTGCAAGCCTCCTATCAACAGCACATGCCATGAAGGCCTCTCTCCAACCCATATGCTTGCATGCATGGTTCACAGCTTTGACGTACAGGTCAGTATCCAACTCGGTCATCAAATCTAGGATGTTCATGAAGGCCGTCACGCAGTAGGAGAATATGGGGCTGCAAGCTTGCGAGGTGACGGAGCCAGCTGTTGATGATTGACTTATCTTCATCTTAATCATTTCTTGAACAGCTTTGCAGGTCCCCGCAAATGTGTATGAACTGCTGGGTGGGTCTCCTCCTCTTTGCATTTGGAGTCCTATCAAAGTTGTGACTGCTTGGAGGTGGGGGTGGGCTTGCCATAAAATCGTCCGCGTCAGCTTGGGGTTGAGGAAATGTTTCTACTTCGCCTACATCGACACCAACACCAGTGTCACTGTTGTCACTTTCGCCTTTTGCCGCTACCACGTTTGGCCTACTTCCCATTGAAAACTCCCCAGTAGCATATGTATCGCCAAACACAACACAAAGCTAGGGATACAAAGGACACCCCTCCTTCTTGAACTTCGCCCATTCGTTATTAGCCTGCACAATTTTGAAAATTATGACATCAGTACATAACATTTTAAAAATTAAAAATTAAGCACAAAAATTCGGTTGTACTTGGATATGAGCTTCCCAGACACTGTCATCTTCCATAGTCACCGTATGCTTTTCATTGTCCCATCCAAATCATGATTGTGACAATAGTTTCTTGAAACTGGCGTACTGCTTCCTTAGTTTCTGTGACTTGTTCTTCAATTTGAGTAGTGAGAACTGCGAACCTGTTTGTCTATTGAATTCTCCCATAATATTGTTCCACCCTACTTTGTTGAAGGTCGCTGACGTGCTATTCCCTTCTTAACCTCATCAACCATCAAATTTACAAATACTTCGGTGGAACGATTGGTCCACTTTGCCATGTATATGCCTTTCTCGGATGCCATTAACCAGAATTGAACTAAAAGCAATTCAGTGAAACAAAAGTTTTGCAACTTAGACGAGAATGACATTGACAGTGAGGCCAAGCTAAGGAGGCAATTTCAATCCACAACAATACCAACCATATTAAAATAAAATCAATCCAATCGAGGCGTTGCTACGCTCGGCCGAGCTTAACTGATGGCGAGGTCGGGTTGGCCATCACCCGACCCGGGCGCAACTGCGGGCCGAGCTAGCCGTCGCCCGAGCCGGGCTCGGCCGAGCTCACCGTCACCTGGCTCAGCCCAGGCGAGTTCGGTCGAGCTTGGGGGCTATCCCAGGCTCAGCTGAGCTCGCCATGGCCTAGGTCGGCTCAGGTGATGGTGAGCTCGGTTGGGCCCAGCTTGGGTGATGGCGAGCTTTGCTCACGGCCGCACCCGGTTCGGGCGATGGCCAGCTTGGCCCGCGACCACGCTCTCCACATCGCCTTAACCGACCCAAGCCACGCCAAGCTCGACCGAGCGCAACCTGGGCCGACCCAGGTGACAGCGAACTCGACCGAGCCCGAGTCGGTCGATGGCGAGCTCCGCCGAGCCCGGGTGGGGTGATGGCGACGCTCGGCCTGCGATGGCGCTCTCGGCATTGCTTGAACCAACCCAGGCAAGGCCGAGCTCGGCCGAGCTTGGGTCAGCCACCAGGTGAGGCCGAGCTCGGCCGAGCCTGGGTTAGGCGACTGCGAGGCTCGGCCTCGCTTGGGCAAGTGATGGCGAGGCGGATCTCGCTGTCCCATGAACTCGGCGAACCCACGGCCAGCCCGAGCTCGCATGGGGGTGATCCAGGTGACGCCAAGCTCAGCAAAGCTCGGGCTCGCCTAGTCGGCCCCCACATAAGGTGGAGCTCGCCTGAGCTGGCCTAGGCGACGCCGAGCTCGGCCGAGCGACGGTGAGGTCGAGTTGGCCGTCGCTTGGCCAAGCTCATGTGTGCTGAGCCTAATGCTGGCCGACATCGTGCTTGAGAGAGAGGGTGGGGGGATCTGCGTTTCGGTTAGGAAAAGAGGGAAAAATGTTCTAAACTTACAGATCTGACATTAAGAACGATGATTCGAGCGGTGGCAATGGAGGCGGTGGCGGCAACAGAAGTTCAACTTTGGGATGAAGCCTTCTTTCTTCAGTGCAAGCAAGCAAGAGACAAGAAGAAACAAAGTTTCAGACATCACATGGGTCAAAATGCATTCATTCAGAAGTAGAAAACACAAATCAGAATGCATTATAGTTGCGAGAATCACTTCTTTACCAAACAAAAATCTCAATCAGAAGTAGAAAACTGTTCTAGAAGTTATTCTTTACCAAACACATTTCTGCTCCAGAATCACTTCTGAAGTAGAATTAAAAATTATGGCAAGTTATCAAACGCACCCTAGTGATTAGCTTTTTGCAAAATTTCCCAACCAAATAAAAGAAAAGAAATACCAAAAACCATCCTTACTTACCACCTTCGTTACCACTTATCCTCCTCTATTTTTAAAAATACCACTTACCATCCTCTAAAAAAAATATCATTGCCAAATTGCCCCTCTTTGAAATTTAAGGACCTGCATGACAAATTTCTATACAAATCCATTAGATAACACAATTTTATTTTTCTATTTCTGGAACAAATTTATGTTCCAGAATAGGTTTGGAAAAAAATCAGAAGTTAAAATTTTCTATTTCTCTATTTCTGTAATAGAAATAAAAACTTTTTTCTCTCTCTCTCTCTCTCTCTCTCTCTCTCTCTCTCTCCTCCTGCCTCCGTTGGCCGCCGCCATTCCTGCTACCGCCCGCCGCAGCCTCCCACCAACCATCGGTGCCGTTAGGGAAATATAAATTTTATATTGTTATCAAACGAATTTCTATTTTGGGAATAAAAATTTTGTGTCGCTATCAAATGCGTTTCTCTGCTCAAAAATTGATTTTTAGAACAGAAATTTTGTCATGCGCTCCCTAATCCTTCAAGTCTCTCACAAACTTTAGCCTCCATCACCCACAAATCCTCACCTCTTTTATTACCCATCATTGTCTGCTGCCGCCGCCGCCATCGCGGTGGTGGGCATGATAGCGGCCAATGAGTGGTAACTGAGCTTAGAGTTCCGTGGTTATGTTTTGAGTTTGGTTTTGGGTTTGGGTGTGGTAGGAAATTTATGGCCTGGGCAGGGGGATTTTGGAAATGAGATTGCCCTATAAAAAAGGCAACATATGAAGATGTAAATTGGTCTCCATGACAAAACTCGAGATGTTAATTTGTGTTTTTAAAAGTAGAGGAGGGTAAGTGGTGATAGGAGAAATGTGGGGATGGATTTGATATCCACTCTAAACAAACATCAGTGATATCATTTGACAGTGTATATCGTTTTAAAGACGAACCACGTCATTATGAATAAGAAACTCTTTAGATACTCTTGAGTCTTGAAGCTTGTTGGCCTTAATCTCGTGCTAAACAGTCCTCAATATGCAACCAAGCGACAGATTCATAAATGCACATATCACAATACTTTCACAAGCTTTTCAGATTGTTTTTAGCAAATGTTTTCTATAAGTCGACAACCTGATGAAGCAACATTACACTCTGGCTCACTGTACCTCTCACACATTGAAGTGCTTAGTTCGCATCTAATTATTACTGGCCCATATTTAATTAGGAAGACTCTTGAACACAACTATGCACTATTCCGAAGCTACACTTAGAAAGATTGATGATTATGGTTAGACAACTAGGAGCTGAAACAAAACCTATATTCATTGGTCTCCTTCATTTAAACCAAACTAATGATATGATAAACAAAAGTTTTAATTTGACTCACTCTCTTATGTATATTTCCTTATGTTATCCCCTCCTCGTGTAAGGTATTCATGTTTCCCTTTACATGTGAAGCCCACACGGGATATCTCTTACGTAATCTGTCATTATGGTTTTCTATAATTGCTTCCTGTCGATTTTATTCCACCTTGAATACTACAGGAATGTTGGATTTCATGACAAATTTGCCTAGAATAATATTATTACGGGGCATCATAGACGACCTTTGGCTGAGCGGTGATCTGAAATTGTAAGTACTTTAGCAATGAAAACGTATACAAGCAAGTCGCATGACAGATTGTCATTTGATGTTTGGATATAACCGGACAGTATCACATCAAACTACTAGATGGGGACCTCAAAGAGATCCCCACCTTGGTCTTTCACTTTTTCTGTAATCTGAAATGAGAGTGATGGGACTAGAGGTGTCAACTGTTCGGTTCGGCTCGATTTGAAAAATCGTACCGAACCGTTAAGGTATGCGGCTGAACCGAACCGATTACAAACCGAACTGAAAATCCATTTTGGTTCGGTTTTCCTTATTCGGACACTTCCTTCCCACTTGCCTTGATTCGCACACCAGCAAAAATCAGTCTCTGGAAGAATGGTTATGGTTAATTTTTTCAGTTTGATTCAGTTAACCGAATTGGAATAAACCGAACAGAAAAAATATAATAGTTACTTTTTCAGAAATTGAACCGAACCGATATGCACCAATTTTTGTGTTCGATTCAGTTTGTGGTTCAGTTTGACTTTCGGTTCGGTTTCTGACCTGGACTATCTGTCCTGCCTCTTGTAGAGTCAAGGCACGTCAAAATCTGTGGAAACGTGAGAACCTTCTCAAAAAAGTTATCATGGGGCCCTTCTGCTGGGCTGATAGCGGCCATAAGACGATACACACCTTTGAGTCTTTGACCCTTTTGTTGATTTTTTTATTTATTACTTTGGTCCATCAACTATTTACATTTGACAAATTTAGACTTGGAAACTCCGAAAATAAATTAATGACAATTGTTCATTGAATTTCAGCTTTCAACTGCTTCTGTTTTCTAGAATCGGATTATTGCCACTAATTGCAGCTTTTTGTCAAAGACAAGGAACTATGCCTAGGCACTTAGTTGACCACCAGGGGCTTCTAATTGCAGACAATTACAGCGATGATGAATTTCTTTTCATTATATTTGGGTTCTTTTAGTGCTCTGGCTTAGAGAAATTTATTTGTTGGTCTGCCCTCCAAACTTTCTGCTTGTCCAGCTGAAATGATATAAGTGCGATTTTAAAGGAAGATACAGATTCATGGAGCAACATTAATTGTTAGTTGTTCGTAATTTTTCCCAACGAAATTAAAGAATGAAAAATACCAAAAATCATCCTTACTTTCCAATCCCATTACCACTTACCCTCCTCATTTTTTAGAAATACCACTTACCATCCTCTAAACAAATCTCATTGCTAAAAAGACCAAATTGTTCTCTCTTTGGAATTTCCAGTCCTCCAAGTCTCTCACAAAATCTTAAGCCTCCATCACCCACAAACCTTCACCTCTTTCATCACCTACCACATTCTGCCACCACCGCTGCCATCGCGCTCATGGGCAATGGCAACCGGTGGTGACTATTAAGCTTTAAGGTTCTTTTGTTTTTTCCCCCCGGATTAAGCTAAAGGTTCAATAGTTATGTTTTGACTTTGGTTTTGGGGGTTTGGGTGTGGTAAGAAATTTAGGACCTGGGCAGGGGCATTTAGGAAATGAGATTGCACTGTAAATAAGGCGACATATGAAGATGTAAAATGGTCTCCAATGACAAAACTCGAGATATTAATTGGTGGTAATAGGACCAAATGTGGGGATGGTTTTTTGGTAATTACATCTACGGAAAAAAAGGGCTGTTATATCATTTGACAATGCATATCGTTATAAAAACTATTAATGTCATTACAAATAAGAAAGTCCTTCAACGCTCTTGAGTCTTAAAGCCTGTTGGCCCTCATCTCGTGCTAAATATTACTCCATATGCGAGCCAGCGACAGATTTGTATCCTCAATTATCACAATGCTTTCACAAAACTTTCCAGATAGTTTTTAGCAAATGTTGTCTAAAACTTGAGAACCTGATGAAGCAACATTAAAGTCTTGGTCACTATACCTCTCACACATTGAAGTGCTTAGTCATAGCGATTGAAGAGACCATCTTCCTTTTTATGCACCGACAAAGCTGATCTAA
>BCNH02000006.1:2233864-2247524 GCA_001662345.2 Metrosideros polymorpha var. glaberrima
AATGCATCTCTCTACTTGGGATGTGATGAAGGAGTCGCATA
Organism: Metrosideros polymorpha var. glaberrima; assembly: GCA_001662345.2. Taxonomy (NCBI): domain Eukaryota; kingdom Viridiplantae; phylum Streptophyta; class Magnoliopsida; order Myrtales; family Myrtaceae; genus Metrosideros; species Metrosideros polymorpha. The sequence continues at coordinate 2,233,906 of BCNH02000006.1, forward strand.
GAGATTCATGTAAAAGCTCCAAGGCCCTGCCTTCGCTCCGAAGCAACCATGCCTTGAACAAATTCATTCACGTCATTAGACAGTATCATTATAAAGCTGGGTAGAAAACATGTCTTGCCAGTACACAATAAACGTGAATTTATTTAACCATACACTACTCCTTACATGCCCAAGAAGGTTGTGGTGATGATCTTGATGCCAGAATCCTCTATTCCTTTTGCTACTTACTATCTCTAACAAAAGTACGCCAAAGCTAAAAACATCGGATTTTACTGAGAATTTTCCGTCAAAAGCATACTCTGGAGACATATAGCCGCTGCAATCAGAAAATCAGTACTTAAATCTTCCACAGTTCAAGGGAAAAAAAACATCTATCCAAGGTTGATGGAGGAGTGCTCGTCAGTTGAGATGAGAAACTTACTAGGTACCAATAATTCTTCTAGTTCTTGCTTCCCTTTCATCAACCCCAAAGATTCTTGCGAGGCCAAAGTCCGAAATTTTAGGATTCAGGTCAGCATCTAACAATATGTTGCTTGCTTTGAGGTCTCTGTGAATGACTCGTAGTTTTGAATCTTGGTGAAGATAGAGAAGTCCTCTCGCAATTCCTATGACTATGTCAAAGCGAATATTCCATGCTAAGGCGGAGCTTCTGTCATCATCTGCACAAGCTCAAAACCATATGAGTTTTACGCTTGACCCTCTGAAGAAAATGAGCACATCAGTTAGCATCTGGATGCCTGTCCATTCAGACAAAAACGACAGACTGATAGTATTGGGATGGGATCAAACGAAAAGGTAATGAATAAGGATCAAGGAGTTCGAACCAAAAATGAAATTATCCAAGCTTTTATTTGGCATATACTCATATACTAGCATTCTCTCTTCTCCCTCTATGCAACAGCCAAGAAGTCCTGTGCTGAAGTCTGGCGATTAGGAGTACTTCATTCATGAACTCTTCGAGACCTTGTCCTGAACTTTTGGAGAGCCTTTTCACTGCTATTTCTTGGCCCGTGGAAAGAATGCCCTGCATTTTTTCTTTAGTTCCATAAGCTTATCCTGTGCTATAAGCTTGCAACTCCATAGATCATTACCTTGTAGACTGTACCAAAGCCACCCACTCCAATCGTGTTGGTCTGAGAGAAATGTCCAGTCGCAATGCTAATGGTAGGAAAATCAAACGATGGTAAGTCAATGTCTTCCTTTCCACCTTGCAAGCCTAAAGTCAATGTCAATTAGATTGATAATAATTGGTCAGAATCTAACAATGCAAATCTTCACTTCATGAAGGGGACTGGATAAGAACAAGCTTACCTCCTCCTTTTATTTTGCTTTTCCACATTATGCCCAATGCTATACCTACTACAAACAATCCAGAAATTGCGGAAGCCACTGTGACAGTCACCAGTCTTTTCTTATTGACAAGGCCGTGGATTGAATCTACAATAGCCAAGAAAAAGCGTGTCACTAATTTCGGAATATATTTTGTTCATAAGCTGATGAATGTAAAAAAGTGCAGAAAAAGATAATAAAATGGGTAATATATAGTCGGGCACCAGATCAGGATTGACCTAGCACTTACTATGTACATGATGCAAATTAGGGGAAAAAGAAAAGGCATGATCATGGCAATGTAAAAAACAGTAGCTAACTGAATCAGCAATTGCTTCAGACCAAAAAAATAAAAAAATCAGCAGTTGCTAACTAAATCAGCATGTTTATATCTACCTAGCTGAGATGCAGGCAGTCTTATGTAGAGATTTTGCTTGTAGTTGACTTGTTGAGATTCTCTCATATCAATGAGATCACTGAACCACATTAAACAGCCACTGCCTCCTCCTCTAACATCGGAATTGGCATAAGCCCTGCAGGAACAGTTCTTTAGACACTCAGCCTTGCACTCCTCAAGGCTCATAGTCTTGTTTAGCCAGAAGTCTATCAGGTCGGGCAACTTCAGCTGCGAAAGTTTCAGAAACCCCTCCTGGCGAGAGCAATTCAATTGAACTTTCATTATGCACCCACTGGATGAGTTAAGTATCTGCCACTCTTCTGGGGACCTGGGCATGAAACCCTGCAAGCACTGGCATCTTGGATCTTTGCTAATTGTGCAGACACCATTAGCACCACACTGCCCATAGTTGTCGCATGGTTCACGGGGCATTGAGACCATAACATCCCATGCAGAGCTCTCTTTCTTCCTTAGAATACATTGCACAAGACCAGACTGGTTCAATCTGACTATGGTGATGATGTCATCACTGATAGATTCAAACTCAAAATACACATCTGTTTCATTGTAAACAAACATGGGCTTGAATAGGGTAATTTCAGACTGCGGAGTACCAGGGAAATGGACTCCATTCCGTGGACCTGCTCGAATTTTTTTTGTGAAACCTTTGTAGAGCACTTCCAATTGGGGCAACCCATTAATATTTATTCCATAGGTATAGTCTCCAGAAGAAGGATCGTCCATGCTTTTCCAAGAAGTCAGATGCCATTCGAAACTGGTTTTGAGGCTCCATCCCAGTCACATACCAGCCAAAAGGGTGTCAGCTGGATAGTCAAAGCTCTGCCATGAGAATTCACCAGAATGTGAACTGGTATTCTCTAAAACAACAAGGTTACCAGAATCCGACAGCTGTGCAACTGGGTTTCTTAAAGCCCTGGATGAATTTGAAGACCAGATGACACCCTTTGATCGGTTGAGAACAACTAGATTCCTCTCATCGCTAAATGCGAGAACTCCATTTAAATCAGTGAGTGGTTTGTTCCCGTTGGCCACCCAAACGACTGTTTCAGGACTAAATTTGTACCATATCCCCAAGTACCTATTCTTGGAATTTTCTGGAGAGAAGAGGCCAAGCTCAAAGCTATGGCCTGAAGAGACCAATGTCTCTCCATCTTTAATGGACTGACCTGAACTTAAGGAATCAGATGCGATCGACAAGTTCAGCACCGACATAAAGATGACAAAAAGAGAGTGAAAAAGGGGGGGAAATGAAAGCTTTCCAATTTCCATAAAGCCATCTGCCATTTTTCCCTTGATCCTCCTCCTCAGTGACAGTTTAAAAAATCAAAAGATGCTTACCATGAATATCTAGCTGAAGTCTACCTTACAGAACGTTCTTCAATTTTAATGCTGAGCCAATCACCAGAAACTCCCAGTGGGATATGTAATCAAGGGTCATAAAATGTACACTTGGTCGAGAAAGGTTGATCAGAAGAGATGCGATGGCCATTCACGCAATGCAAGAAAGTCATATCTCTCTCCTCACGTCTGAGACCAGGTGACAACTAACAAATCTTCCCCAAGCAAGACTATTGATGGTGTTGAACTAGCCCATATTTGTAGTTTAACACCTTCTAGAAGGAATATTTAGGTTCTGTTCGGGAGATGAAGGAAAATGGAGGTGATGAAGTTTTGGGTAGAAAATGGAGAAGAATTTAAAATTTTTGTGAGAGAAGATATAGGGAATTTTGAATTTTCTTATACTTTGCCCTCACATTTTCTTCATCCCCACACTTCTAAACACAACATTAATGCTTGATGACCAAAAAGGTGAACCTGCCAACTCCTAGAGACGAAAGCGCGAGATGCAAGCAAAGAGGAAGAAGTCTTTAATTTCCCTTGAACAAATTAGGGCAGCACATGTTCTTCATGGAGCAGAAGTTTGAGCAGAATGAGCCACTTTTGAAATAGTAGTTTCTAGGCCATAAACAAGAGCATTTGGTGAGCCATTGAAAGTAAGCCTCAGTTAGCCAAGATGCTTTGGGATAAGAGAGAAGGAGAAAGAGTTGGCATGTTGATAAATGAGAGAGAGGGTGAGAATAAAGAGTTGAGAATGCTTGTTTGCATTACGTAGTTTGCTCCAAGTGTTGTGTGTGTGGTGAAAGTGCACAAACTCTAATAGCTGCGTGAGGTCTTGCACTACCCACAAATTGTGTGTGTAAAAGGAGTTAGTGTGAAGTACAGAAACCAATACTATTTGACATCAATTATCATTTCTTGTTCCACTTAGCAAATGTTCTCTGTGTCCAGTGATGTAACAGTTATCGCTATTGGAAAGATCAAGACGCCAATGTTGACTCTTAGTCAGACATACTGTAATGGATTGAAAAACCATCGTGTTTACAAGTCTGTGGATGACTAATAAATAGAAGATATGACTCATAAACAAAACCATCATATGACTAACCCACTACGACTTGCTGATCTGGACTCTTCAGCGCATTTGTCTTTCGAAGATAGGAATGGTTCACCCACATTTCAATGGTGTCAACAACTACTCTGCAAAGGTGGCACTCTACAACAGAGGATGCCGAGGTGCGTATGCATATGCTTATTCTTTTAGACTGTCTTGGAAGTAAGAGAGATACAGGTATCATACAATATTAGATGAAGGTGACGGCTTCATCAGACCTGCAGTTATCACTAGAATGTCTCCACTAATGTTTGAATCATAAAAAAACCAAGATGCCTATGCATTCGTGAGCGTCGAAACTTCCAATTTAATACGAATTCCATCAGATTGCCTGTCTTCAAATAACGTCACAGAAGAAAGGGGTCCGGAAGGTATTTCTTCATAATTCCTTAGGTCACATGAAAACATCGAAATTTCGTGCCTACTGTGAAACTAGAACACGAAAGGCTCATGCTACCCCTTAAAACATTAGTAAATATTCCCCACATTGCTAAATGCAAGAACTCCATCTGAATCGGTGAGTGGATTATTTCTGTTGGCAAGCCAAACAACTGTTTTAGGACTAAATTTGTACAATATCCCCCAAGTACCTGTCCTCGGAGTTGCCGGGAGAGAAGAAGCCAAGCTCAAAGCTTTGGCCTGAAGAGACCAATATCCCTCCATCTTCCATAGACTGACCTGAACTCGACGGGTCAGCTCCAAACGACAACCCCAACAATTGACACAAAGATGGCAGTGACAATAACGGAGTCAAAGAGGAAACTTTTCCATAGCCATGAAGCTTTTCATCAATTTTTCCTGGGATCGCCCCCATAAATGCCCCCTTGTTTTAGCTCATATGGTTACTTTAAGCACGAAGTCCTTGCTACTCAGCCGAAACTTACAAGAGGGAGATTCTGGAGCTTCCATGCCGCTGCTGAGGTGATGAACGGCCAATTCACTGTGGAGTCAAATCAAGGCTCATCGAAGACGACGACCTCGCAGGCGAAGGAAGCAATTTCTTTCTTAAAAATGCCTTTTTTTTTTTTCAAGGATGGAACGCATATAGAGAAAAACGGGCTGCAGAAGTTCCGCTCCCGACGAAGTTTCGAAGTTCATTTCCAGGAACACTGTCATGTCTGAAACTTTCTGGGGAAAGAAGTGGTGATCCTGAAACGAGTATGACGACATCAAAACGGAGACAGTGATCGTGTCACATTTTATTGGAATGAAGAGCAAAAAGCACGTGTCATAATCACCATGTCGTGTCGTTGTCTGATTAGCCTCCTATTCATTTATCACCTTTGACCGTTAATTTATGAAGGCTCGATGTTCATTTTGTCAATAATTGACACGCTAATAATACATAATTCTGTACATAATTAAAAGTCTAATTATAGTTCGTCGTATCACTGCATATATAAATTCAATAAGACCAAGCTTTATATATCATGCTTTGCTAAAGAAAAATATTGTCTGTGTGAAAGTCAAAATAGCGGACATAAACTGTCCGTCTCTCTTAGGTCCTAGAAATTTATTTTTGCCCAGCAAATCGTGATTTATTGACGGCCTTCCCGCGGCATCTAATTGCTAATAATGGCCCTTTTAACTTAATTGAATATTTTAAGTCAAATTTACTTATAAGTTACCAAACAAGCTTAATCTCTTTAGGTGCTCAATTTTTTAGTTTTATCGTTTAATTGGGTTATCAAACAAGCCTTATTCAATATAATAAACATTTGAAAATAATTACAATCGTGCCTATTATATTGTTAGAAGCCTAAAACCTATCAATAATGTTCATCATTCCATATTTGGTAACAAGTTAATATTATTCAATTCTCCTTATTAAGCTATTATCAAACAAGATGGCTTGTTTCTTTGATTCAAATAAAAGTAAAAAAAAATATTTGTTTGTTTTCCTGCCAAAATTTAAAGTATTATTTAAAATTTCAAAAGAATATGAAAAAATTATATGTGAATCTAGTTGTCAAAAATTGAGAGTGGTGAAAGTTTTTGGACTTTTGGTTTTGAAAAAAATCAAAGTGTGTTAACCACGAGATGTAGATTAATGACATGTTTGATAACCTAATTAAGTGTTGAAAACTGAAAGTTCAACACTTAATGTTAAACTTGCTTGATATCCTTAATTAGCATTGACTCGATAGACTCAATTAAGTCAGAAATCCACTTAATGTGGTAAGTACAAGAGGGGTTACTTAATTCATTAAATAATTAAACAATAGATGCCATCTAAAATTGTCAAATATATTGCTAAGACCTACCAATAATTGTCATTATTATAGCTCTGTAAGAAATCAATATGATTTAGATATTACTTTACAATTATCACCAAACAACTTTCTGTTTTTATTTTCAACACTTAAAATTTAGTACTCAAATTCTCAGTACCCTGTTTGACAAATTTGCCATTGAACTTTACACCACCGTATGCTTCTTCTGTCCTTTGTGCCCGAGATGGCAGGTCTACAATCTGCAGAAACATCCTCAATGGCATTTCTATCGACCTTCCGGCAATGTGACCGTAATAGCATTGGGTGTGTAGGCTTCTTCCTTAACTAAAGATGCATCTGAGCTACCTGAACTTCTCTCCATGAAGAAACCAGGCTCTTTAGGCAGTGGCAAGGTTGCTCCTTCATTTGCCAACATGAAAACAACACTGGACATCATCGGCCTATCTCCAGCAAACTTTTGGACACATAACAAGCCCACCTGAACGCATCTCTCTGCTTGAGACTCGACTACAGTGTCGCATAAAGATACATCAATGAGTTCCATGGCCCTCCCTTCACTCCATAGCAACCATGCCTAAAAAGTTGCAACCATTCATGATTACCACTATCTGCGCATTAAAAAGAAAACTTGTCTACGGGAAGAAAGAACAAATGGGATCCGGTTTTAGGAGATACAGAATATCTGATCTTGTTTAGCGAAAAAGAAAATGGCAGATCTAAATAATCCTCTACCACTTACGTGCCCAAGAAGGTTGTGATGATGATCAGGATGCTGGAATCCTCTATTCCTTTTGCTACTTACTATCTCTAACAAAAGCACACCAAAGCTAAAAACGTCGGACTTCACGGAGAATTTTCCGTCAAAGGCATACTCTGGGGACATGTAACCACTGCATCAAGCAAATCAGGCTTCAGTTCCTCCAAACACTGATGGAGAGTGCACTGTTTATATGAATCAAGATGAGAAACCTACTATGTACCAACTATTCTTCTTGTCTTTGCTTCTGTGTCATCTCCTTGAAAGTTCCTTGCCAGGCCGAAATCTGAAATCTTTGGATTCATGTCGACATCTAACAAAATGTTACTTGTTTTAAGGTCCCGGTGGATAACTTGTAGTTTTGAATCTTGGTGGAGATAGAGAAGTCCTCGGGCAATTCCTAAAACAATGTCAAATCGCCTTTTCCATGCCAAAGAGGAGCTTCTATCATGATCTGCACACACTCAACCCCATCAAAAACTAATTAAGTTGTTAGCTTGTAGCTGTATTTTCTGGCAAAGGAATCAATGGACAGAACAAAAGCATAAGGAATCAAGGGAAAAGGAACTCAGAAAGATCAAATGATACTGACCAAAAATGAAATAATCCAAGCTTTTGTTAGGCATGTATTCATAAATTAACATTCTTTCTTCTCCCTCAATGCAGCAGCCAACAAGTCCAACAAGATTCCGGTGCTGAAGTCTGGCGATTAGAAGGACTTCATTCATAAACTCATAAGGACCTTGTCTGGAATTTTTTGACAGCCTTTTTACTGCTACTTCTTGTCCTGTGGAGAGACTTCCCTGCATGTATTTTAGTCATTGCAGGCCTCTTTGTTATTTGAATTCATTGATTTATAACTCATTACCTTGTAGACCGAACCAAAGCCGCCTGCTCCTAGCATGTTTGTTTGAGAGAAATGGTTGGTGGCAACAGCAATAGTAGCGAAATCATATAATGGCAAGTCAATGTCATCTGTTCCACTTGGCAAGCCTACAAGAGATGTAAACTAGTTTCTCAAACCATACCATAATCTCAACTAGAAAAAAGCAATCTGGAATTTGACCACATGAAGTAGAATAAAGGTATTTAGCTAACCTCGTCTTTTCATTCTTTTTTTCCAGATTATGCTCAATGCCATGCCCCCCATAAGCAATCCCGAAATGGCTGAAGCCACTATGATAGTCAACAGTTTCTTGGATGGACTGCGGATTGAATCTAGCATAAGGGAAGAAGTGAAGTAACTGATTTCAGACAGAGAGTTCACCTGTGAGCTTATGAATCTATTTCCATTGGAGAAACTTGAAGATGAGAAATAAAAATAAGGAACAGAACAATAGTTCAGTCTGGCATTGAAAGAGGACACGTCCATGTAATGAAAGATTAGAACAAATAAGAAAAAAGCAATTGCTAAACCAACTAGCCAATGCAGAAAAATACATGTATTTACCTAATTCAGAAGCAGGTAGCCGTAGGAAGAGATATTGCCTATTATCAACCTCGTCAATTTCCTTAATGTCAATGAGATCGCCAAACCACATCAAGCAGCCTGCTCCTGTAATGTCCGAATTAGCATAAGCCGTGCAAGAACAATTCTTTAGACACTCTACCTTGCACTCCTCAAGGCTCATATTCTTGAATAGCTTGAAATCTACCAGGTCGGGTAATTTCACCTGCGAAAGCTTCATAAAACCCTTCCCACGAGTACAATTCACCGGAATTTTCCTTATGCACCCCTCTTTTGAATTAAGTATGTCCCACTCTTCTTGTGACTTGGGCTTAAAACCCTGCAAGCAGAGGCATCTTAGGCTTTGGTTAACTCTGCACACGCCATTAGCACCACACTGTCCATAGCTGTCACAAGGGTCGTGAGGGAGCGAGGACATTAGATTCCACTCTGTGCTTCCACTCTTCAGCAGATGACACAGCAGAACACCATCCGTGCTTAATACGACTTTAGCAGTGATCTCGTCCTTTAAAGTTTCAAATGCAAAATAGGCAACCGTTTCATTGTAAACAGGAACGGTATTAACAGCGATATTCGGCTCGTAGGGAACACCATTGAATTTAATTCCATTCCATGGCCCAGTTCGATATACTTTGACTGAACCCTTGTTGACTATTTCAAGTTGAGGTAACCCGTCGATTTTGTATCTGAATGTATAGTCTCCAGGGGAAGGATCGTCTGTGCTTCTCCAGGAAGTCAGATGATGTTCGAAACCAGTTCTAAAGTTCCATTCCACTGACATACCGACCAACATTGTGTCTGAGGGGTAATCAAAGCTTTGCCATGAATAATTCACAGAATCTAAGCTGTTGCTTTCCCTTAGAACAAGGTTACCAGAATCCAGGAGCTGTGCAACTGGGCTTCCCAGAACCCTGGATGAATTTGTCGACCAAAGGATACTCTTTGACTGGTTGAGGAGAACGAGTTCGCCTCCACTGCTGATGTCCAGAGTGCCATTTGAATCAGTGAGCGGGTTGTTCCTGTTGGCAACCCAAACAACTGTTTGAGGACTCATCTTGAACCATATCCCTAGGAACCTGTTCTTCGAGTTCCCAGGAGAGAAGAAACCAAGCTCGAACTTTTGTCCTGAGGATACCAATGACTCTCTATCTATAATAGACTGGGCAGGACTCAGGGTGTCCACTGCAATTGATAGCCCCAGCAGCGACAGAATGACGATGGAAGTGTACAAGCAGTAAAGAGACTCTCCCATTGAAAAATTTCGGTCTGCTCTACAAAAAAAATGTAGTCAGCAACAATGTTATGATATAGAAGAAAGCATCGAGGTCTGTGACCGAAGAGCATATCTGCCAGGAAAGCCGCGGATCGCCCAAGTGCTTGCAGTTTGTAATAGTTTGGATTTTTTCACCAAGTCAAAGGTGGTGGGACCCACATTACAAAAAAAAGAAAAAAAGAAAAAAATAGTGGGATGGAAAATAGGGAAAGTGGGACGTCAGAGAGCACGCGGAGAGAAAGAAAGAATGGGAAAGAAGAAGAAGAAGAGAAAGGGAAAGGAGAAGGGTTTTGCGTACACGCCACGGGATCTCTGCCACGCTGGATTTTTTACGTATCGCAATGCTCGGTAAACGCTCGCACCCCTTGTTCGTCTAATCGGAGTAGTTTTCAGTTTAGGGCTCGAATACGAGAGTTTTGTGAAATTTGAACCGTGAAATCTGATTTTTGTGTTGTCGAGCTATGGGTTATCATGGAATTGATGGATTATAGCGTTGTGGAGCTTTGGGTTTGATGGGAGTCAATTTCGAGCAACGGTTTGGCCAAAGTGACAATTTTGGGATTCCGCGTGCGAGGGTCGCATTATGGATGGCTTGAGTAATTGCTTTGAGTGTACAATTTGTTAGCGCGTATGAGTTGTTTTATTAGCGCTTAGGTGTCGTTTAGCCAATTTGTAGTTATTGTAAAGTTTTACTCGGTTTTGATGTTGATTCTTGTTTAATTGATGGGATTACGAGACCGTTGGCACGTTTAGCTACACGTTATTTGGTCATAGGCGTTTCCAAGTGAGTGGTACTATATCTTTTTTGGTTTTGTAAACTCACTTCTTGAACATGATAAATATTTGAGTATCGTACGAGTTGTTAAAGCATGTTATTGCATAAAGTCCGGATTTAGTATTTACTAATCCTTAGTTATTTACGGGGGTTTTAGAGAACGTGTGATGCAAGGTATTATGAAGAAATATATATATGTATTGCTTTGTAATTGGCTTATGAAAGGATATCTAAATGATATGAGAAATGCTTCGAGGAAGGTATTCGTAGCGGATGAGATGTATTATGAAAAGGTTATTAGTTTTGGTTTATGATATTCATTATGGATTATGAGATTGATTATGAATTGAATCATGATATTTAGGGAATGCTGGTGTTTGTGCTCAATATCATTGTAAGCCTGTTGAGGGGCTTATGGGTATGCATATACAAGTTAGGATATCCTTGTGGGCCAGCTACCGGCAATATAGGTAGAGACTTTGCTAAGGGGGGAGCTTGGTCACCTTATCATGAGGAGTTATGTGTGACCATGATTTGATATTGAGTAGTAGATGGGTTGATGGAATGGACCATCGACGTGTGATTTGACACGAGATTAGTCGATGAAATTGGCCATTGATGTATGATATGAGATTTATCAATGGATAGACCATTGACGTGTGTTTTTACGAGATTGACTAATGGAATAGACCATTGGCTTGTTTTTACGAAATTGGCTAATGGAATAAACCACTGGTATGTGTTTTTATGAGATTAATTAATAGACTGGACTGTTAATATTTTATTTTGCCATTATTGGGAAATAGATACTTTTGCTGAGAGGAAACAAGTTATATTTGAAACGGACATAATTTGTGATTATTGAGTTTTGCTATGATTTCGAATATATGCATAGTGGGTGCTTGATCTGCTTAGAAGAAATGTACTACTCATTAGGTTGTGGTTGTTCATCCCCCATCTTACAAATCTTTTCAGGTTTCTCGGTTAGCGGCCAATATAGCGAAAGTGACATCAAGAGGGTCTTTTGGGAGTTGGTTTTTAGATATGGTCTTTTTAAGAAAACATTTCGTTTGTCTGTTTTGATACTGTGTCTTTTAGGTAGAAGGACAATTGTGTCATCTCCTATTCTTATTGGATTCAAGGGTGTGACACAGTTATGCCTCCAAACTATCCATAAATCATTAGAAGTACCTAAATCGGCCAGTGGGTGGTTCTGTGTACAAGTAACACAAGTACATTATCTCCTTCGCTCGACGGTGGACTTGAGCTCGTCATAATCACTAAGTCATTGTCCATTAGCGTCCTCGTCCTTTATCACCTTTGACCGTTGATTTATGTAGGCCCGATGTTCATTTTACAAGAATTGATGTTGCAGGCTCTCATTGTGGACTTCCGTAAACCGATTGTAATATCTCCGGGCCAGAGCATTATTCAAATTCTTTGCCTTCAAGTTGAAGGCTTCAACTACAGGTCACTTTCCGAAGAACATGGCAAAGACCCACCACTCAGGATCTTCCACCTATCAACGACAGTTTGTCAAAACTGGTCCCTTCGTCCGTTCGTCTGGAGAATCAACAACCCTAGGAAAAGTCAAAAGTTAATCATTGACACGCTAATAACATATAATGCTGGACACCCCCCTCTGGTTCGTTCACATAGCTCTGCGGACATGTGAGTCCTTAGCCTATTTCAAACATTCCATGCGAGAAAACACGAGATATATGGATCTGTAGTGATAATTACTTTAAACCATCGATAAAATTAAAAACCTGTTGGTTATTAAATTTTGATCAGTAACTTATTCAACTTGCAACATGTTACTAAGGCTCCGTTTGTTTCGCGAAAAATGTGACATTTTTTAATAATTTTTTTTTTCAAAAAGTCATTTTCCAAGAACATGACAATATTTTTTGATGTTCGGCTAAAACTTGAAAATGAACTAGAAATTATTTTCTTCTGTCGTTTGGTATGGAAAATCAGATTTGATTTTCCTCCTTCCACTCCTTTTAATAATTGTACTTTATTTTTATTTTGTTCCGGCGAGGTTCGCCTGGATATAGCGAGCCCTGAGCTCGCCAACCTCGGGGCGAGCCTGAGCTTGCTTGGAATGGCCGAGCCACAAGCTCGCAAGCTTGCGTCATGGCCGGTCGCCAAGTTGCTAGCCATCGCCAAGGCTTGCAGCCGGCGGAGGGAGGAAGAACGGCCACGGGGGAAGGAGAAAGGAAAAAGAAAGAAAGTGAAAAGAAGGAAAAAAGAAAGAGAAAAAAAAGAAATAATTAAAAGTTAAAAATTCATATTTTTTAAAAATAAAATAAAATAAGAAAAGAGAGAAAATAAATTAAATTAAATTAAAAAGAAAATAATGTGAAGGAATATAGGGAGAAGAGAGAAGGGAAAATGATTTTCTCTTTTCATAAAAAGAAAATCATTTTCTCTACTTTTGAAAGTGTTTAGGGTGCGTTTGGAAAGCCTTTTGGAAAAAGTCATTTGGGAAAATTCAAATACCTTTGAGTTAAATGGATTTTTCAAAATGCAAATAGTGTTTAGTAAAATCACACTTTGAATACAACTTTGATTTTTTAAAATGCAAATGATGTTTAGAAAAATTACACTTTGCAAAGCCGTTTTAGAAAGTTTTTTTTTTAAAGTCAAAAGCTACACCAGCGAGCCTCTTCGGTGAGCGGTTGGTGAGCCACCGCCAGCCTCGCCTGAGGTTGGGCAACCTCAGGCAAGGCGGCCTAAGGTGAGGTGGCTTGAGGTCGCGCGACCCCAAGCGATGTTTGCCTGGGGTCGCGCCACGTAGGCAACCGTTGCGCGGCCCCAGGCGATGGTCGCCTGGGTCGCTCGAACCCAGGCAGCGTTGCCTAGGTCGTATGACCCCCCTGCAACGGTTGCAGGCCTTGCATGACGGTC
>BCNH02000006.1:2279932-2296406 GCA_001662345.2 Metrosideros polymorpha var. glaberrima
TGAATTTATTCGTGGCTAATTTCGTGGCTAAAATAAGCAATGCGTTGAATTAATTCGTCGCTAAATTCATAGGTAATTGTTCGTCGCTAAATTCATGGCTAAAATAAGCAAGGCGTTGAATTTATTCGTGGCTAAATTCGTCGCTAAAATTAGCAATGCGTTGAATTAATTCGTCGCTAAATTCGTGGCTAAAATAAGCAAGGCGTTGAATTTATTCGTGGCTAATTTCGTCGCTAATTAGCGACAAAAAAAATTCGTCACTAAAATTAGCAATGCGTTGAATTAATTCGTCACTAAATTCGTAGGTAATAGTTCGTCGCTAAATTCGTGGCTAAAATAAGCAAGGTGTTGAATTTATTTGTGGCTAATTTCGTCGCTAAAATTAGCAATGAATTGAATTAATTCGTCGCTAAATTCATGGCTAAAATAAGCAAGGCGTTGAATTTATTCGTGGCTAATTTCGTCACTAATTAGCGATGAATTGAATTAATTCGTCGCTAAATTCGTAGGTAATAGTTCATCACTAAATTCGTGGCTAAAATAAGCAAGGCGTTGAATTTATTCGTGGCTAATTTCGTCGCTAATTAGCAATGAATTGAATTAATTCGTCGCTAAATTCGTAGGTAATAGTTCGTCGCTAAATTTGTGGCTAAAATATGCAATGCGTTAAATTTATTCGTCGCTAAATTCGTAGGTAATTGTTCATCGCTAAATTCGTGGCTAAAATAAGCAAGGCGTTGAATTTATTCGTGGCTAATTTCGTGGCTAAAATAAGCAATGCGTTGAATTAATTCGTCGCTAAATTCGTAGGTAATAGTTCGTCGCTAAATTCGTGGCTAAAATAAGCAAGGTGTTGAATTTGTTCGTGGCTAATTTCGTGGCTAAAATAAGGAATGCGTTGAATTAATTCGTCGCTAAATTCGTAGGTAATAGTTCGTCGCTAAATTCGTGGCTAAAATAAGCAAGGCGTTGAATTTATTCGTGGCTAATTTCGTCGCTAATTAGCGACAAAAAAAATTTGTCGCTAAAATTAGCAATGAATTGAATTTATTCGTCGCTAAATTCGTAGGTAATAGTTCGTCGCTAAATTCGTGGCTAAAATAAGCAAGGCGTTGAATTTATTCGTGGCTAATTTCGTCGCTAATTAGCGACAATAAAAATTCGTCGCTAAAATTAGCAATGCGTTGAATTAATTCGTCGCTAAATTCATCGCTAAATCATTCATCGCTAAATTCGTCGCTAATTAGCGACAAAGAAATTTATCGTCGCTAATTTTGCGACGAAAGTTGTTCGTCGCTAATTGGCCACGAAAAATATTCGTCGCTAAAGTCCACCGACAGATTTCCTTCAGTGATTTCGAACGTTCGTCGCTAATTTCATCGCTAAAGTACTATGACAATTTGTCGTCGCCCTTTAAAATCCCTTTACCTTCTCTCTCTTTGCACTCTTATCTTTCGCCCGCTCTCTTCTCTCTTCTCTCTTCTTATTTGTGTCTTATGGTAATCATAAAATAAATTGTTGTTTATTTCACCATTTTCTTCTATCAATTATCATAAGCTTCATGAATCCGAAGTAATTTTTCCTTTTTTTAGGTACGTGTCCATTGGAAAGTCTCGCAATCCAAGTGAAAGTTGCAATTCTCATCAAATTGACCACTTTCTACTACAAAAAATTCAAGCAAATACTTGGGTAAGTCTTCTTGACATGGTAACTTTTTCCTCTCTTTTTTTCAATTTGAAAGTAAAGTTGAGCTCATGAATGGAAAGTTAGTAATGCAAAGTTAGTGACGATATTTGCAACATTTTTTCCACTGGAATGTTCATATACGGTCGTGGCTAATTTCGTCGGTAATTGGCGACGGAATCGATTCATCGTAAAATTAGCAACGAACACATGTTCGTCGCTAAATTCGTCGCTAATGTCGTCGCTAAATTCTTCGCTAATGTCGTCGCTAATGTCGTCACTAATTTTGCAATGAATATATATTCGTCGCTAATTTTGCAACGAATATATTTTCGTCGCTAAATTCGTCGCTAATTGGCGTCAAAGACAAAGTTAGGGACAATCCGCTGAATTGTTACAGCAATAGTTCGTTGCTAATTTCGTCGGTAATTAGCGACGACATTCGAACAAAATTTAGCGACGACTTTTGCAACAATTTTTAACGGTTCGTCACTTTTGCAACAAACCGTATTTGTCACTAATTAACGACGATGTCACTAATTAACGACGATATTGGCCACATTTTGTATTTTATCGTCACTAATTAGCAACAAACGATATTCGTCGCTATGTTATGTCACTAATGCAACAATTTTTCGTTGCTAATTTCGAGCTTCAGTAAAATTTCTCCTCTTCAAATCCCTTTTTCCATTTTTCTCTTCGCACTTTTCTCTCTTCACCCGCTCTCTTTTGTCTTCTCTTCTTATTTGTGTTATATGGTAATCATGGAAGAAATTGTTGTTTTTTTCATCATTTTCTTCCATCAATTGCCATAAGCTTCATGAATCTTAATTAATTTTTCTTTTTAGGTACGTATCCATTTGAAGGTCTCACAATCCAATCGAACATTGCAATTCTCATCAAATTGACCACTACAAAGATTTCAGTCAAATACTTGGGTAAGTCTTCTTGACATGGTAATTTATTCATTTTTTTCAATTTCAAAGTAATTCTTTCGTGACAAACAAAATGTTATTTTTTAGATCTTAATTAAACAGTAGATATTATATTTTTAATATTTGATGAGATTTTTTAATTTCTATATAGACACAATGCAAAGAGACAGGGCTTGGATGTATAATAAGAACTTACCTGGACGTCGAGGATTGACCAATGAGTTTTGTACTGGGTTGGAACAGTTTTTGGACTTTGCTAGTAGTAAATTTGAGTTCATGGATGGAAATAAGTTAAGGTGTCCGTGTAAAAAGTGCAGTAATGGTAAATTTCATGTGTGTGATAAAGTTAGAGAACATCTTTGTAGATTTGGGTTTACTCCGAACTACTATAATTGGACTTGCCATGGTGAACCATTTATATCTGATGAAGGATATCGAAGAAGTGACTAATTTTCAGTTAGGGAAGAATGTAGCTATTATAACCAATTGAACCCATACTAAAGGATGGTGATTGACGCAGCTGGTCAGAATTTTGTTTTAGAATCGAACCATGCAAGTACTAGTTTTACTCATACACTTGAATAAATGGGTACTAGTTATGCATCACAATTGGAAGAGGTAGGAGTAACAGGTTTTGATGAGAATGTGTATAATGGAACTTTTCCATCTAATCAGTTCTTGGAAGTGTTGGAAGCAGCAGATGAACCTTTATGGGCAGGTTGTGACAACCACACTAAGTTATCAGTGACAGCAAGACTGTTAAATATCAAGGTAGAGCATAATGTGTCTGAGAATTGCTTCAACTCTTTTGTTGAAGTAATGCGGGAAACAATGCCTTGTGATAACATCATGCCAAGTGATTTTTATGATATGAAGAAACTAGTGGACAACTTAGGTCTTCTAGTTGTAAGGATTGATGTATGTAGTAGGGGTTGTATGTTATATTGGAAAGATGATGAAAATGCAGAATCTTGTAAATTCTGTAACCAACCTAGGTACAAGATTAATAGGAGGCAGGGTCATAATCAGAAGCGTAGACCATGTAAGCAAATGTTTTATCTGCCCTTAATCCCCAGATTGCAAAGGCTTTATGCATCTGAAGCCACTGCTGAACACATGACTTGGCATGCAAATCATGAAATAGAAGAGGGTCTAATGTGTCATCCTTCAGATGCAGAGGCATGGAAACATCTTGATAGAACATACCCTGAGTTTGCGATGGAGCCTCGAAACATCAGGTTAGGTCTCTGTGCTGATGGATTTGCCCCATTTGGGAAATCAGGAAAAAGTTATTCATGTTGGCCGGTTATCTTAACTCCGTACAATCTTCCACCTGGTATGTGCATGAAGACACCTTATATGTTTTTGACCTTGATTGTGAGTGGGCCGCAAAATCCGAAAAAGTTGATAGATGTTTATATGCAACCATTGATTGCAGAGTTACAACAGCTGTGGGATGAAGGTGTCCTTACGTATGATGTTTCTACTGATCAAACATTTGTAATGAAGGCTGCTCTTCTTTGGACGATAAATGACTTTCCAGCTTATGGAATGTTATCTAGATGGAGTATAGCTGGGATCTTAGGATGTCCGATATGTGTGGAGAGATCAAAGTCATTCAGATTAAAACATGGTAAGAAGGCCAGCTATTTTGACTGTCACAGACAATTTTTGCCGATAAATCATACATTCAGACGGAATAAAAAAGAGTTCAACAAAAATAGGATTGAAAGAACACCTCCACCATTGAGGTTGACCGGTGATCAAATTTGGGAGCGAGTGCATGACTTTCCAACTGTTGTTGAAAACCCTCATTGCACAACTATTGCGTACGGAAGTACACATAAGTGGACTAAACGCAGTATATTTTGGGATCTACCATATTGGAAGACCCATCTTATTCATCATAATCTTGACATCATGCACATAGAAAAGAATGTTTTCGACAATGTCATAAATACTGTGATGGATGTCACTGGAAAAACAAAAGACAACTTGAATGCAAGAAAAGATATGAGAGGTGTTTGTGATCGGCCAACACTAGATGTGGATGCAAGCAGCAAGGGACCAAAACCAAAAGCAGTTTATACATTGGACAAGGAGCAGAGACGGGTTGTTTGTCAATGGTTGAAATCTGTGCGGTTTCCTGATGGATATGCTTCGAACCTCGAGAGATGTGTTGATTTGAATGAATGCAAGTTGACAAGTTTGAAGAGTCATGATTGTCACATATTTATGGAAAGACTAATTCCAATAGCTTTCAAGGAACTTCTACCAAACTTTGTATGGGGTGCCATTACAGAGTTAAGTAATTTCCTTCATGATATTTGCTCAATAGTGTTAAAAGCATCACACATGGAGAAACTAGAGAGAGATATTCCAATCATTCTTTGCAACTTAGAAAGGATATTTCCTCCATCGTTTTTTGATTCAATGGAGCATCTCTTAGTTCACTTGCCTTATGAGGCCAAAGTTGCAGGTCCCGTCCAATTTCGATGGATGTATCCATTTGAGAGGTAAAATATTTTTTTGAATAAATTTCAAATTACTTCATTATATATTATGTTATGATAAACTTCTTCTATTGCAACTAGGTTCTTATATCATTTGAAGAAAAAAGTGAAGAATAAGGCATGTGTTGAAGCTTCAATTTGTAATGCATATATTGTGGAAGAAGTGACAACATTTGCATCATACTATTTTAAGCCACACGTGCAGTGCAAGAGGTGGAGAGCAGGAAGAAATGATGAAGGCCCAATTGATCCCAATTGCAAATCATTCTCTATTTTCAATTATCTTGGTCGACCAAGCGGCGCATGTAAGTTTCGTTACTTAACAGGTGAAGAATGGCGGGCAGCCCATACATATCTTTTACTCAACTGTCCAGAAGTGGAGCCATACTTCGAGTAAGTGTACATTTGCAAATATATGTATTGTGTGACAAACATTTGCTAATATATAAATGATATTTGTTAATAGGATTTTTCGAACTTCAATGGATGCACTACCACCAAAGGAGTTTGACCGTTTGTGCGATGAAGAATTTGCAGCATGGTTCAAAACATATGTAAGTTGCGTATGGACCAAAACCAAGTTGTTGATATTTATTAAAATATATATTATTGACTTTGCGTGTGTGACCTTAGGTTCATAGTAATCATGATCGAGTTGAAGAGCAAGGATTGCTATATCATCTGTCATGGGGTCCAAATTTAAGAGTACGAAGTTGGCCAGCATATTTCATAAACGGGTATAATTTTCACACTCAAGAATATGGAATGGGAAAAGCCACAATGAATAGTGGTGTGTGTGTTCGGTCATCAAATGGTGGCAATGCAAAAGATGATTTTTATGGCTTGTTGGACGAAATCATAGAGATAGAGTACCCTGGACCATTAATGCGAGTTGTGTTATTTAAGTGCACGTGGTTCGACCCCGTAAAAGGAATGAAGGTGCATACGAAGTTTAATTTTGTTGAAATAAATCACAAGAAAAGGTATATGAAATATGAACCATTTGTCTTGGTACAACAAGCAATTCAAGTATATTATGCATCATATCCTAGTTTGAAACGTGACAAAGCTGATTGGTGGGCTGTATGTAAAACCAAAGCACGAAGAAAAATTGAAGAACACTGGAAGGATACAGCATATCAACAAGAGGGAGTTTGTAACATGGTTGAAACTGAGGAATATTACATTCCAACTTTACGAGATCCATGTGGAGTGGTGATAGATGTGGATCCAATTGAAATTTGCGAATCAAATTTAGAAGGTGTTGAAGAATCTGATTTTGAGACAGAGGATGAGGATGAGGATGAGGATGAGGATGAAGATCAAGACGAAGACGAAGACGAACACTATTCGTCACAAAAAAGTCGTCACTAATTGTAATGCTGAAACGCAATAAAAATGTGTTCTCTCAAATTTATTTATCAAATATGTATCAAAATATCAAAAAGTCTACCTTTTTGAAATCGTAATATCAATTTTATAAGGTGCTAAATTAGAAAACTAAAAAAGTACTAAAATGTCCCTAGAATAACAAAAACGCCTAAAAAACCATCAAAACGATCCCGGATGCCCAAAAAACGACGTACGTCATCGCGTAGCAATGAGTTGCTTTTCTGAAGGAGATATGTTCTTTCATTGCATCCCTTGTTTCCTACACCGAGTTAGCTCACGTAGGCTTAGGGATGTTGAGAGAATGTGTTTCGTCTTCTAGACTATTTTTCGTTAAATTCAAGCCAAGGTGGAGATTTGTTAAATATGTCACGAATTTTATTTTCGTGGCTAATTTAGTACATTTTTTACAGAGCTGTCTTGTCCTCTGTCCTCAGTGTCCTCTGTCCTCCGTCCTCTGTCCTCTCACCCTTACCCACCCTTTAGCTCTCACAGCACAGCACCCTCACCATCTGCTGTCCTCTCTCCCTCCCTCGCAGCTCGCCCCCTCTCAGCGCCCTCACAGCTCCCTCGCAGCGCCCTCGCCCTCGCAGCTCGCCCGAGCAGCAGCCCTCGCCCGAGTAGCTTGCCCTCGCCGGAGCAGCTCGCCCTCTCGCCCGAGCAGCTCGCCTGAGTAGCTCGCCTGAGTAGCTCGCCCGAGCAGCAGCGCCCTCGCAGTAGCCCTCGCCCGAGCAGCTTGCCCTCGCCGGAGCAGCTCGCCCTCTCGCCCGAGCAGCTTGCCTGAGCAGCTCGCCCTCGCAGCAGCGTCCGAGCAGCAGCGCCCGAGCAGTAGCCCTCGCCCGAGCAGCAGCACCCTCGCCCTCGCAGCGCCCTCCCTCGCCCTCACAGCAGCCCTCGCCCGAGCAGCAGCTCGCCCTCACAGCTCGCCCGAGCAGCAGCGCCCTCGCCCTCGCCCTCGCAGCAGCGCCTTCGCCCTCGCCCTCGCAGCAGCGCCCTCGCCCTCACAGCAACGCCCTCGCCCTCGCCCTCATACTTTGCGTAAATTGACTGTTATTTTTCGTTACATCTTTGAACATGTGAACGAGAGCATGGTTCTAGACTGTTCTGTGTTATTGTCAATCAAAGAAATTTAGTTCTGTTTTAAGGTTTTGTCTGGATTTGTGCAGCAAAGTGAAGTTGTTTTTGCATTGCGCAGGCAAATCTGTTGAAGCTGGTTTCCAGGATCAAGAAGGTGCTGGATTATGTGTCATCCTTGACCAAACAGGTGGCTTCCAATCTTATTTCGAAATGTTTTGAATTCCTTTCTTATTTCGAAATGTTTTGAATTCCAATCTGATCTGATTATTGAGATGAGATGCTATGAGGGTTCGAGTGGTTCTGAGCACAATTGAAGGATAGATTTAAGTGGGGTGGGTGGTTATGCCTTTATAAACTCTTGCAAATTAGTAAAATTTCTTCTGTCAGAAATTTAGGCTCAGTAAACTGATTTTCGGGACGTAGGAAAGATTAGGAATCGATCAAGAATCGAGATGGTTGATTGGAAAAACAGAAACGATTATATTTTTGCAGTCCACGAATGGTGTCGCCATGGAACAGAAAACTGGACAGAAAACTGAAAACTGAAAATAGAAAACAGGACAGAAAATAGAACAGAAAACAGGAAACAGAAAATAGAAAACAGAAAACAGGACAGAAAATAGAACAGAAAATAGAACAGAAAACAGGACAGAAAATAGAACAGAAAACAGGAAACTGGACAAAAAACTGAAAACAGAACAGAAAACTCAAAACTGAAAACAGAACAGAAAACAGAAAATTGGACAGAAAACAGAAAATTGGACAGAAAACAGAATAGAAAACAGAAAACTGGACAAAAAACAGAAAACAGAAAACCGAACATGGAATGTGCGACGTCTAAAAAATGTGGACAGAAAACTGGACAGAAAATAGAACGTGGACAGAAAAACAGAATGTGGACAGATTTGAATTAACAAAGGCCTAATTTGATGCGTACTCAGACACTATCTACTTGAATATCTCATGAACTTGAATTAACTTTGCTTGATTTGTTCATGTGAATATAAGATATGCTTTGAATGTTCATTTGGTGTTATGAATCCCAAGGTTACTATAACAGGGAACAAGTGCTTCAACTAGTCACTTTGATCGGGAAGCCACTTTGATCGGGAAGCATAGTATGGTTTTAAGCACTAGTTTCGTTGGAAAATAATGTAGTGCAGTAAGCTTCTGGCAAGAAGGCCTATTGTGACCAGAAAATTGCGTGTTCAAACCTTGTTTGTTGCACTCTTCAATGTGTGTCTTGAATGCAAACTAGAGTGTACTGAAACATTTTTTTTTGTGCTAGACTACCAATGATGCCAAAGATTGCTATTTATCAGAGGCGATAGCAAGTTTGTTTCATTTTCTCAAGTTTATCTCTCTGAAACAAAATGGTAAGCTTCATGATGTACGTCATTATGTGTCCCTAATAAATCTTGCAAATTTTTTGAGATATTTGTCTAACCTTCCTACTTGTCAGTATAAATGTGGAGGTCACATGCGTGGTGCAGTTTCACAAAGAAGACCAGCTCATTCCCCTTCCCCTTCCCCTTCCTCATCCCCATCCCTTTCCTCTTCCCCTTCCTTTCCACTACATGCTGATGGACAACATGGACACATTGGCCCTTCCTCTAACCCTCAAGAACATATTAGGGTACAACTTGGACAGATGCGAACTGAATCTCCTTCAGTTCCACCTTCTTCAATGCAACACTCGAATGATAAGGGATACACAGATGAAGAAGATAGCCGATTCATGATATGCCCATATGGAGATTCGTAAGTACTTCATTTTTTTTTAAGTATATGTAATATTTGGGGTCATCCGTTCCTTTGGGTTTTAGATATGGATGTCAATTGAATTTGATGCATTGAGGGATGGCAAATTCGGGATCATTTTGATGAGTTTTTAGGCAATTTTTGTTATTTTAGGGCAATTGTAGTACTTTTTATGTACTATAAAGGAGACTTTTGATATTTTGATACAGATTTGATAAACGAATTAGAGAGAACACATTGTTCCTCTTTTTCAATTCCGAATTCTTTTGTTGCAAATTTTCTAGTATGCATTTACTTACATCTCCTTTTCATTTCATCGTTACATTATCCATATCGTTTAACCTGTTTGCAGATTCACGGATGCTACATATGTTGTGAGGCAACTTAATAAAATAGTTAATAACTATTGGAGGGGGCAGTGGATTAGTTACAGCATCGCTCCAAATGAAGTAAAGGATTTGTGGTGGAATGAGTTCAAGGTAAGTTTTGTCCTTCTATTTTCTCACAAACTAAGTTCGGTGTAAATAAAGTCAGTTGTTTTTCTATTGATTATAGCGGAAGTTCAGGTGGGATGAAATGGAAGATGATGAAGTTAAAAGAATTTTTAAGAAGAAAGTCGGTGATCACGTACGAAATGTGATGAATAAAGCAAAGTAAAGTCAAGTAAAGCCAGATTTTATTACAGGTGACAATTGGATAGAAATGAAGAGAACTTGGGAAATTGAAAAGAATAAGCAAAGGAGTGAACAGAATAAGAAGAATCGAGCTTCTAGTTCTAGTGAAGGGTCTGCCACATATGCTGGGGCTCTATCAACATCGGAGAGCATAAAAAAAGAATGGTAAGTAAATCTGTTTAAACATGTTGTAAGTTAATTTAATTCGATTACTCATTTATGTTTATATTTTGTAGGCAAGTGAATTGGGGACGGAACCGACATATATAGCTACATTTGAACGCACATTTCAAAAAAAAGATAAGACATGGACTGGCAATCGAGCAAAAGCTATTAAGGTATGTAAAGTTGTACTTTGGACTTTATGGAAACTAGAATGAAAATCATGAATGCTTTTAATATTTATGGTAGTTATATATATGAAGTTATTTTATTTTCATCTCTAGGAAAAATATGATGAACTTTTAATGAATACTACTGGTGGTGGTGGTGGTGGTGGTGGTGATGGTGATGGTGATGGTGATGGTGATGGTGATGGTGCGTCTGAGCCATTAGTTGACAATATGGCATTATGGGTAGAGGCATCGGGTGGGATGAAAAGAGGAAAAATATTTGGGATGGGATCCTTATCAAGGGTATACAAAACAAAGGTTGCTGCAACTTCATCCTCCAATGCGGCTGTTTCAACAAGGACACAACATGAGGAGCAAATGACCCAAGAAATGAGCCAATTGAAATATTTACTTGTAGAGAAGGACGAAGAAATACAAATGGTCAAACATCAATATCAATCACTCAAGTCACAGAAAGATGAAGAAATCAAACAGGTCAATGAGCGATATAAATCTCTAGAGTCTCAAACGCAATTGATCTTGCGACACCTCAACCTCAATCACGATCAGGTTCCTCCTGTACCTCCCACTAATCAAATAGGTGATGGGCACAATGATGAGCAACACAATGATGATGAGATTGCTGCTGATGATGATGATTTTGTCAGTCGTTTCATTGATTAAACAGCATGCTTGAAGACATCATAGCTTCTTTTTTGGCCCATATGAGCGCACTCGTCATGCATCGCATATGGAGCTTGAAGGAACACAATTTGAGGATGGTTGATCTTATAGGATTCAATGTTGATTGTAAACTTTATAGTAGAGAGATGGTAACTATACTTTAGGGACAATTTAGTAAAGGTGGGAGACTCATCTTTTTATGTGATATTACCCAATCTGTAGACTTTTGTTGTGAGTTTTATGTTTTCCTTCTTATCGTCAAGCTTCTACAAAGTTCATTTTTCCTTTACTTTTCTAAAGTAGCTTGTATCTTCTGATAGGCTGGTTAACAAAATTAGCATGTGTTGTGTTGTCTATTGTATTCTGAATCTCATGGAAGCATGAAATATTTGTCAAATAGTGCATGGCATGTCGACTTTCGTGAAACTAGAGACATATTCTTTGCAAAGTTCGTCGCTAAAGAATTAAAAGAAATTCGTCGCTAAATTCGTTCCTGTACAATGTTCGTGCCAAAATTCATTACTAAATTATTTCAAATTTCATTGCGACGATTTTTTTTCACAATTTAACGAATAGCGTTCGTTGCAATTTAGCGGTGGAAGTTACGATTTTTCGTGGCTAAATTTTGTGACGCCGAATTAGCCACAAAAATTTTCGTGTCAAATGTCGTTGCTAAAATTTGTTAAATTCGTCGCTAATTTGCAATGACATTGGCAGCGAAATTATTTGTTGCAAATAGGCCTCGGTAACATTTGCAATTTAGCCACGAATTTTATTTTCGTTGCTAATTTGCGACGCATTTTGTTTTCGTCGCTAATTTGCGACGAATTTTTTTTCATGGCAAATTAGCGACGAACTTTGTTTTCGTCGCTAATATTTGCGACGAATTGTGTTTTCGTCGCTAATTAGCGACGAATTCTGTTTTGGTCGCTAATTTGCGACGAATTCTGTTTTCGTCGCTAATTGGCGACGAATTCTGTTTTCGTCGCTAATTTGCGACGAATTCTGTTTTCGTCGCTAATTAGCGACGAATTGTATTTTCGTCGCTAATTTGCGACGAATTTTGTTTTCGTGCCAAATTAGCGACGAATTTTGTTTTCGTCGCTAATTTGCAACGAATTCTATTTTCGTCACTAATTTGCGACGAATTGTATTTTCGTGGCTAATTTGCGACGAATTCTATTTTCGTCGCTAATTTGCAACGAATAAATTCGTCGCAAATTAGCCACGAATGTTATTTTCGTCGCAAATTAGCGACAAATTTTATTTTCGTCGCAAGTTAGCAACGAATTTTGTTTTGGTCGCAAATTAGAGAAGAATTTATTTGCGTCTGCAAATTGGCGACGAATTTGATTTTCGTCGCAAATTAGCGACGACATTTAAAATTTTTCGTTGCTATTTTCATTGCAAGTTTCGTGGCAAATGCCGTTGCTAAACCTTCGTCGCTAAATAGTTTCGTGGCACATTAGCGACGAATTTTGCCACGTATGTAGGTCGTGGAAAATTAGCGACGAATTTGGCCACGTATGTATTTCGTGGTAAATTAGCGATGAATTTTGAAATTTTTCGTCGCTAAATTTTGCGACGCTGAATTGGCGACAAAAAATTTTTCGTGGCAATTTTCGTCGCAACTTCATTTAGCGACGAATTTTTCCAAATTTTTCGTGGCAAATGCCGTGGCTAAAACCTAATTAGTTGTTTTGTAAAAGCATTTTGTTTCTCCTCACACTTGCATGAAGTTCTCGTGGAACATTTCGAACTGGCCCGCCCATTAATATTCATACCATATGCCATATGCCATAGTCTCCAGAGGAAGGATCATCCATGCTTCCCCAAGAAGTCAGGTATGTTCGAAAGCGGGTTCTTGATATCCATCGAAATTTCAAACCAGCTAAAGGGGACATGATATGTAAATGACCAAAGAGATATTAGTCCCAACAGGCATATGAAACTTCCAAAGAATATAAATCATACGTTAAAACTGTCACTTGCAGAAGGCAAAAAAGAAAATTCTACTGATCTGATCGCTCCTCTGTGGTCAATGGTTTTCTGGACCTGCATACATTGGAATTTATACCAAGCGCACAAATCAAGAAGTCTTGGACAACGAATGACACAAATGATCAATGGCATTTCTCGGATCTATTCGCAGTTCCTCACAAAAAACGCACTATCGACCATCCAACATCGTCACCGTGACTGCATTAACAGTTTGGAGTTCTTCATGCCTCAGGGTTGCGCTTAAATCCATCGAACTTCTTTCCATGAAGAAACCAGGCTGTTTAGGTCGAGGCAAGCTTGCACTTTCATTTCCTAACATGGCGACTACAGAGGACATCGCTGGTCTATCGTTGGGGAACTTCTGCACGCATAACAAGCCGATATTGACACATCTTTGCACTTGAGGTTCCACCAAATCATCTAGGCACCCATCAACGAGTTCCATGGCTCTGTCTTCACTCCAAAGCAACCATGCCTGAAAAAAATTGCACCTCGGGCTTAGTAATGCAAGACGAAAAGAGGGAGATAAGGGAGAGAGAACAGCATATGCTCTGGCTCTTTCTCTTACATGTCCAAGAAGGTTATGGTGATGATTTGGGTGGCAGAATCCTCTGTTTCTTTTTCCGCTTATGATCTCCAACAACATCACACCGAAGCTAAAGACATCGGATTTCACAGAGAATTTTCCGTCAAATGCATACTCAGGGGACATATAGCCACTGTAATGACAAAGTGATAGTTATTAGTCTTCTAACATAACAAGCAGTCCTATTCAGAAATTTTCTGAAAAGACGAGTTCTTACTAAGTTCCGATGATTCTCTTTGTTTTTGCTTCTTTCTCATCACATGCAAAAATTCTTGCCAACCCAAAGTCTGAGATTCTGGGGCTTAGGCTGCCATCCAATAAAATGTTGCTAACTTTGAGATCCCGGTGAATTACTTGAAGTTTAGAATCACGGTGTAGATAGAGAAGACCTCTCGCAATCCCAACGATAATGTCAAAACGTTTTTCCCAGTCTAACAATGAGCATCTTTCACGATCTGCATATGCAGATAAGTATAGTTTAGTCAACCAGAGGAATTAAGTTCGGTGCACAGATAGCATCATGATCAATTGACATCTTTGAATAAAGGGTCTAGAGACCTCACCAAAGATGAAATAATCCAAACTCTTGTTTTGCATGTACTCATAGACCAAAATCCTTTCCTCCCTCTCCATGCAACAGCCTAGAAGCCCCACAAGATTCCGGTGTTGAAGTTTGACTATCAGAATTGTTTCATTCTTAAACTCTTCAAGACCTTGTCCTGAATTTCTTGACAGTCTCTTCACTGCTACTTCTTGTCCTGTGAAAAGATTTCCCTGCATATTGTGGTTTTGGGCAGACATGTTAAACAATGAAATATCATCACTCTGTTTGCAGTAACGTCTTGGAATATGCATGGCTCATCACCTTGTAAACTGGGCCAAAGCCGCCAGCTCCAATCAGACTATCCTCAGAAAAACCATTTGTAGCATTAACAATGGTAGCTAGATCAAAAAGTGGCAAATCAAAATCTTCCTCCTTGATTTTACAACCTGAAAATGACCAGTTACTACAAAAAGTTTGTCCAAACATATGTTACCTCACAAAAGGGCCTTAAGGTTTCTTTGTATATTCTGGAGGTGCACATTCATAGAACCAGTTGTACTGACCTTTGCTCTTTATTCGGCAATTCCAAATACGACGGAAGTACACCGTGGCCGATAGAAACAAAGCAGCAATAGCTGACATCAATACGGCAATGACCATCCTTTTCTTCTTGTCAGAATTATGATGGAAATCTAGGATAGAGAAGACCATTAAATGCAATCTTCTAGGGTGCTGTCCTGAATAAGCTGGTTAGAAGATAGAATGTCTTGAAAAAAAGCAATGATTGGCAAAATAAGTACCTAGTTCAGATTTTGGTAGGCGTATCCATAGAGCTTGCCCGTAGTCATCTTCTTCGTACTCCTTAATGTCAATTAGGCTTCCAAACCACAGGAGACAGCCGCTACCTCCTCGTCTAACATCTGAATTGGCATAAGCTGTACATGAACAGTTCTTTAAGCACTCGGCCTTGCATTCCTCGAGGCTCATGTTCTCGTTCAACCAGAACTCTAACAGATCAGGAAGTTTCACTTTTGCAAGTTTGAGGAACCCTTCTTCCTTCAAACAATTTACTGGTATTCTTCTCGTGCATCCACCGGACCAAATAAGGAGATCCCATTCTTCTGGAGACTTCGGTACAAACCCCTTTAAGCAATCGCATATTGGAGCTCTGTTAACTCTACAGATACCATTGGCCCCACAGGTATCGTAAGCATCGCATGGATTGTTGGGTGACGAGTACATGATAGTCCAGGCATTGCTTCTTTTACGTGCAACATAGTACTGGAGGAACCCAGACTGGTTCATTGTAAGTACCCTCGCGATAAATTCGCTTTGTCTGGCTTCATATTGAAAAAAGATCTCATTTTCACCATAGAAGAACTCCGATTTGGTCACCGCATTCGATCCTACTCGAGCACCACTGAATTGTATTCCGTTCCACGGTCCTGACTGATATTTCTTGTTGGATCCTAAGCTGATGAGTTCAACTTGAGGCAACCCGTGAATGTTCAACCTGCAAGTATAATCTCCAGGGGAAGGATCATCCTTGCTTTTCCAAGAAGTCAGACGTCTTTCTAAACCTATTTTCAAGTCCCATCCTAATTTCATATCAGGTAGTAGTGTGTCGGATGGATAATCAAAACTCTGCCATGAATAGACATCAGAATTCAGACCAGTATTCTCTCTGAGAACAAGATTTCCAGTGTCTAAGAGCTGGGCCACCGGATTTTTCAGAACCCTGGACAAATTCGAAGGCCAGACGACACTCTTCGATTGGTTGACAAGAACCAGATCTCCATCACGGCTAAACGTGAAAACTCCATGTGAATCAGTGAGAGGACTGTCCCTGTTGGCAACCCAAACTACAGTTTCTGGAGTGATCTTGTACCATATGCCCAAGTACCTGTTCCTGGAGTTTCCAGGAGAGAAGAAACCGAGCTCAAAGCTTTGGCCTGAAGAGACCAATGTCTCTCCATCTTTCATAGACTGACCTGAACTTAATGTGTCAGCTGCAGTCGATAAGCCGAAGACTGACAGGCAGACAATGTAAAGGCAGATGAACAAAGTAGGTGTTTCCATGCCTAAACTAAATCATGCAGAACCGTGAATCTGAATCAGATTTAGAAGAAAAAACAGACGTGCAAGCTAACATCGAGGATTCGGACAGAAATAGGAATGCGACCACCACTGTGTACCTTCTACGAAGCTGTCGGGATAGAATTTTTCAGTTGACTCGACTGGTCAACTCACATGTCCTGCAAGCTGTCAGGATAGAAATTTGAGGCAATTTGTCCT
>BCNH02000006.1:2303014-2313880 GCA_001662345.2 Metrosideros polymorpha var. glaberrima
GAATATCTAGCTGAAGTCATCTGCCATTTTTTTTTTGCTGTGGCCGATTGTTTGGCCTTACTGTAGTTCTAGTTTTGTCTGCCGAACCGCCTAGCACCAACGGTGACACCTGCTCAGTTGTCATCGTGGGGGCTAAGCTCGCTTCTCAGACTTTGTGTATTCTCTTTCTTTGATTGGATATAACATACTTACCTTACCAAAAAAAAAAATATCTAGCTGAAGTCTACCTTACAGAATGTTCTGCAATTTTAATGCTGAGCCAATCACCAGAAATTCCCAGTGGGATATGTAATCAAGGGTCATAAAATGTACACTTGGTCGAGAAAGGTTGATCAGAAGAGATGCGATGGCTATTCATGCAATGCAAGAAAGTCATATCTCTCTCCTCACGTCTGACACCGGGTGACAACTAATAAATCTTCCCCAAGCAAGACTATTGATGGTGTTGAACTAGCCCATATTTGTAGTTTAACACCTTCTAGAAGGGATATTTAGGCTCTGTTCGGAAGATGAAGGAAAATGGAGGTGATGAAGTTTTGGGTAGAAAATGGAGAAGAAATTAAAAGTTTTGTGAGAGAAGATATAGGGAATTTTGAATTTGAACCTGCCAACTCCTAGAGATACAAGCGCGAGATGCAAGCAAAGGGGAAGAAGTCTTTAATTTCCCTTGAACAAATTTGGGTAGCACTTGTTCTTCATGGAGCAGAAGTTTGAGCAGAATGAGCCCCTTTTGAAATAGTAATTTCTAGGCCATAAATAAGAGCATTTGGTGAGCCATTGAAAGTGAGCCTCAGATAGCCAAGATGCTTTGGGATAAGAGAGAAGGAGAAAGAGTTGGCTCGTTGATAAATGAGAGAGAGGGTGAGAATAAAGAGTTGAGAATGCTTGTTTGCATTAAGTAGTTTGCTCCAAGTGTTGTGTGTAGTGAAAGTGAACAAACTCTAATAGCTGCGTGAGGTCTTGCACTATCCACAAATTGGGTGTGTAACAGGAGTTAGTGTGAAGTACAGAAACCAATACTATTTGACATCAATTATCATTTCTTGTTCCACTTAGCAAATGTTCTCTGTGCACAGTAATGTAACAGTTATCGCTGTTGGAAAGATCAAGACGCCAATGTTGACTCTTAGTCAGACATATTGTAATGGATTGAAAAACCATCATATTTACAAGTCTATGGATGACTAATAAATAGAAGGTATGACTCATAAACAAAACCATCATTTGACTTGTTGATCTGGACTCTTCAGCGCATTTGTCTTTCGAAGATAGGAATGGTTCACCCACATTTCAATGGTGTCAACAACTATTCTGCAAAGGTGGCACTCTACAACAGAGGATGCCGAGGTGCAGGTGCATATATGCTTATTGTTTTAGACTGTCTTAGAAGTAAGAGAGATACAGGTATCATACATATTAGATGAAGGTGACGGCTTCATTAGACCTGCAGTTATCACTAGAATGTCTCCACTAATGTTTGAATCATAAAAAAACTAAGATGCCTATGCATTTGTGGGCGTCGAAACTTCCAATTTAATACGAATTCCATCAGATTGCCTGTCTTCAAATAACGTCACAGAAGAGAGGGTCCGGAAGGTATTTCTTCATAATTCCTTGTGTCACATGAAAACATCAAAATTTCGTGCAATAACTCACATTGCTAAATGCAATAACTCCATCTGAATCGGCGAGTGGACTGTTTCTGTTGGCAAGCCAAACAACTGTTTCAGGACTAAATTTGTACAATATCCCCAAGTACCTGTCCTCGGAGTTGCCGGGAGAGAAGAAGCCAAACTCTAAGCTTTGGCCCGAAGAGACCAATATCTACCCATCTTACATAGACTAGCCTGAACTCAACGGGTCAGCTCCAAGCGACAACCTCAACAATTGACACAGAGATGGCAGTAACAATAACAGAGTCAAAAAGGAAACTTTTCCATAGCCATGAAGCCTTTCATCAATTTTTCCCGGGATCGCCCCCATAAATGCCCCTTTGTTTTAGCTCGTATGGTTACTTTAAGCACGAAGTCCTTACTACTCAGCCGAAACTTACGAGAGGGAGATTCTGGAGCTTCCATGCTGCCGCTGAGGTGATGAACGGCCAATTCACCGTGGAGTCAAATCAAGGGTCATCGAAGACGACGACCACAGAGGCGAAGGAAGCAATTTCGTCCTTAAAAATGCCTTCTTTTTCAAGGATGGAACATGTATAGAGACACATGGGCTGCGGAAGTTCCGCCTCCAACGAAGTTTCGAAGTTCATTTCCAGGAACACTGTCATGTTCGAAACTCTCTCGGGAAAGAAGTGGTGATCCTGAAACGAGTATGAGGACATCAACCTCGGCTAAAGAAAAATATTGTCTGTGTGAAAGGCAAATTGGCGGACATAAACTGTCCGTCTCTCTTAAGTCCTAGAAATTTATTTTTGCCCAGCAAATCGTAATTTATTGACGGCCTTCCTGCGGCATCTAACTGCTAATAATGGCCCTTTTAACTTAATTGAATATTTTAAGTCAAATTTATTTATAAGTTACCAAACAAGCTTAATCTCTTTCGGTGCTTAATTTTTTAGTTTTATCGTTTAATTGGGTTATCAAACAAGCCTTATTCAATATAATAAACATTTGAAAATAATTACAATCGTGCCTATTATATTGTTAGAAGCCTAAAACTTATCGATAATGTTCATCATTGTTACGCCCCGGACCCTCGAGCGCGTGACCATTCCTGCCACTTGTCCAATGGTCAATAAATATTTCGACGTCCCAGGACGCATCGACGACCCATTTTTTTTTTCTTTTAATTAGCGCATGCGAAAACATGAACAATCCCTGACAGCAGGAATAGCAGGAAAAACAGCAGTACCAATAACAGAACAAACAACACTAACAAACCACACCTTTTTATTTATCAATATGTTAACCCTAGGAAGTTTATATTTATAAGCCCTCACTATCGGGCCACTTCCTACACGATCAACAAAAGAGGAACCGAGGTCGGGGTTAACCTATCTCCTCTACACCAGGGTACCTTGAACCGTACCCGTCGACCTTCCGTTCTACGGACCTGAAAAATGGTTAACAACAACAAATGAGATATAAATCTCAGCGAATTAACTGCCTAAATCTCGCGTAGGATACCAATTCACCTAGAGTGAACCCTAAACATGCAACTTAATGTCGATGGCAGATCAATAGCGAGCAAAGCTCGCTCTACGCGACCTATAACGGGTTCGAGCAACCCATTCACTGATCAATCAACAAATCACAGGCGTTCTTACCTTGCCTTGGCACATGCACACGCCCTGCACATTATAAGTTATAATCGCATGCTAAAGCAATGCATCAGTCAAGACATGAATTCAGACGAAATCTCATTTCCTCTTGCCATTTCACCAACGCACTCACGAAACATACTCATTCCATAACCCGTCGTTACAATCCGCGTAAAGTTCACGCCTCAGGTGTACGACGTCGCCACTACCCGCGTAAGGTTCACGCCTCAAGTATGCGATAGTTGGCCTCGTTAGGCTCAACTAACCCCGCGTCAACACGCCTCAGGGTAGCCCGCGTAAAGTTCACGCCTCAGGCTTAATGCTCAACCCTGCGTAAACACGCCTCAGGGTGATAATCCTTAACCCCGTGTAAAGTTCATGCCTCAGGATAAATGTTTCCTTAACCCCACGTCAACACGCCTCAGGGTTGATGTTATCAAACAATCATGGAAATATCACATTTTCTGCATGCAGGCTACGATCATGATCACACATCAATTAATGCCATTTTCACAATAAAATTCACACGTGATCACAGCGACGTGCTTTTGACGCCAAACTTTGCATGCTTCACATTTCGAGCCTAGTGGATTATTCGATTACAGAAAATTCAACATTCGGCATATCTCCACATCAATTACCAATGTCGTATTAAAAATGCATTATTTTCTACAAAAATTATTTTAGGCACAAGGGACGTTATTTCCATGGTCAGTCTCGACATAAACATGTCCAGCACAATCAGCACGAAATTCTAACCTTAACTCAGCTCGGGTTAATTAACCTAACCATGGTTAATTACCCTAACCATAATTAATTAACCTAACCAGGATTAATTAACCTAACAAGGGTTAATTAACATAATCAGGATTAATTATCCTAACAGGGATTAATTAACCTAATGAGGATTAATTAACCTAACGATGATTAATTTAACTTAATCAAGATTAGCCAAATTAACCATAGTTAAAGGACTAATTGCATCTTAACTAACCCTAAGTGCAATTAGTAGCCTAATCAAGGATTAGGGGATTAACTCACCGCTTAACGGCGAGACTACCACGGCGACGACGACGGTGACGGCGCGAAGACGGTGATGGTGGTGGCTCGGCTACGGCGTGTAGACGGAAAAATGGGTCTTGACGGCGGCTCGACTCGGTTCGGCATGGCGCGGTTACACGGCGATGTACGGCGGCAACGGCGTCCCGAATGGCCCCAAGAGCACTGCTTGAGCTTGGCAAAGGTGTGGTATGGCTTGGGGAGTTCAGTGGTAAGGTTTGAGAGCCAAAACAAGAAGGAAAAGTGGAGAAAATGGAGGGGAGAGAGAGAGCTCCGAATTTTGAGAGGAAATGAGAGAAATGAAGAGTGAAAGAGAGAGAGAAAGTTGTCTTGCCTCTTTTGTCTTCAAGTTGCATTATTGCCCCTCAAATAATGCAACTCATAATTCTTATCCAAATTGGTTCTTAATTTCAAGACAACTTGTCAAACCAAATAATTGAACAAGAAAGAAAACCAAGAGAGAGAGAGAGAGAGAGGGAGTTAGGCCAAGGGGGGGACACCATGAAGAAAAGCAAGACAAAGCTTTAATTAGCTTTGTCTTGAATCATAAATTGTCATCTTCCAAAAACCTCACTTTCAGTACTATTCGTACGGGCCGGCACTATTCACGTGGGCCTTGTACTATTCCCGTGGGCTTAGCTTGAATTTTTACGGGCCCAACGGGCTTAAAAATCCAATGGATTCTTCAATTTGGGCCAAAACGGGCCATCGGGGGTAAAACGGTCATTTTCCATTATGACACTATTCATTCGGCACTATTCACGGCCCGCACCATTCCAGTGGGCTTGGCACTATTCACATGGGCTCGGGTTTGAATTTGGCCGGCCCAATGGGCTAAAAACCCAATAGGTTCTTAAAATGGGTAAAAAATGGGCTTTGGGGGCAAAACGGTCATTTCTCATTATGGGCCCTCTTGAAATCCGAAAATAATAGAAATTAGGCCCGTTGGTTCGTGCCCGGTCCAAAACGTCTCTTTGTTCCAAAATTTTCGGCTTACTGTGCCTTCTGCGAAGTTTTAGGGTTTAACTGCAGAAATTGGAATCGTCGCTGTTAATCCAAAACGACGACGTTTATAACGCGCCGATTCCTTTAAATACAAATTTTGGCGCCTTAATCTCGCCGCTCGCGCCTTGGCCGAGTGGTATTTGGGAATGAAACAAATGGTCCGATCCTGGATTCGAAACTTGAAGGCGGTGACTTCGGTTGCTCCGGTCGCCCCTTCTCCCTTACTCGTGCGCCGTATACTTTAAATAAATCCTTTGGCATTGATATCCCAACAGTCAGGCCTTAGCCGAGTGGCAAGCGCGTGAGGCAGCAGAGGTTTACGGTTCGAAACCCGCGAGCGACGGCCTCTGTTTTCATTTTCTTCTTTCTTTTCTCTTTGAAATTTTTGTCCAAAGTTTCGACCACTCGTTTTGTTCTAGCAATTTAATTTCGACGGTCGGCCTTCGATTATTTCATACTGTCGAAAATTCAAAATATTACATTACTGTATATCGTCGACATTTGGGATATCACAATCATTCCATATTTGGTAACAAGTTAATATCATTCAATTCTCCTTATTAAGCTATTATCAAACAAGATGGCTTGTTTCTTTGATTTAAATAAAAGTAAAAAAAAAATTATTTGTTTGTTTTCCTTGCCAAAATTTAAAGTATCATTTAAAATTTCAAAAGAATATGAAAAAATTATATGTGAATCTAGTTGTCAAAAATTGAGAGTTGTGAAAGTTCTTGGACTTTTGATTTTGAAAAAAATCAAAGTGCGTTAACAACGAGATGTAGATTAATGGCATGTTTGATAACCTAATTAAGTGTTGAAAACTGAAAGTTTAACACTTAATGTTAAACTAGCTTAATAACCTTAATTAGCATTGACTCGAATTACTCAATTAAGTCAGAAATCCACCGAATGTGGTAAGTACAAGAGGGGTTACTTAATTCATTAAATAATAAAACAATAGAGGGCAACTAAAATTGTCAAATATATTGCTAAGACCTACCAATAATTGTCATTATTATAGCTCTGTAAGAAATCAATATGATTTAGCTATTACTTTAGAATTATCGCCAAACAACTTTCTGTTTTTATTTTCAACACTTAAAATTCAGTACTCAAATTCTCAGTACCCTGTTTGACAGATTTGTTGTTGAACTTTACACCACCGTATGCTTCTTCTGTCTTTTGTGCCCGAGATGGCAGGTCTACAATCTGCAGAAACATCCTCAATGGCATTTCTATCGACCTTCTGGCAATGTGACCGTAATAGCATTGGGTGTGTAGGCTTCTTCCTTAACTAAAGATGCATCTGAGCTACCTGAACTTCTCTCCATGAAGAAACCAGGCTCTTTAGGCAGTGGCAAGGTTGCTCCTTCATTTGCCAACATGAAAACAACACTGGACATCATCGGCCTATCTCCAGCAAACTTTTGGACACATAACAAGCCCACCTGAATGCATCTCTCTGCTTGAGACTCGACTACAGTGTCGCATAAAGATACATCAATGAGTTCCATGGCCCTCCCTTCACTCCATAGCAACCATGCCTAAAAAGTTTCAACCATTCATGATTACCACTATCTGCGCATTAAAAAGAAAACTTGTCTACGGGAAGAAAGAACAAATGGGATGCGGTTTTAGGAGATACAGAATATCTGATCTTGTTTAGCGAAAAAGAAAATGGCCGATCTAAATAATCCTCTACCACTTACGTGCCCAAGAAGGTTGTGATGATGATCAGGATGCTGGAATCCTCTATTCCTTTTGCTACTTACTATCTCTAACAAAAGCACACCAAAGCTAAAAACGTCAGACTTCACGGAGAATTTTCCGTCAAAGGCATACTCTGGGGACATGTAACCACTGCATCAAGCAAATCAGGCTTCAGCTCCTCCAAATACTGATGGATAGTGCAGTGTTCAAATGAATCAAGATGAGAATCTTACTATGTACCAACTATTCTTCTAGTCTTTGCCTCTGTGTCATCTCCTTGAAAGTTCCGTGCCAGGCCGAAATCTGAAATCTTTGGATTCATGTCAGCATCTAACAAAATGTTACTTGTTTTAAGGTCCCGGTGGATAACTTGTAGTTTTGAATCCTGGTGGAGATAGAGAAGTCCTCGGGCGATTCCTAAAACAATGTTGAATCGCCTTTTCCATGCCAAAGAGGAGCTTCTATCATGATCTGCACACACTCAACCCCATCAAAAACTAATTAAGTTGTTAGCTTGTAGCTGTATTTTCTGGCAAAGGAATCAATGGACAGAACAAAAACATAAGGAATCGAGGGAAAAGGAACTCAGAAAGATCAAATGATACTGACCAAAAATGAAATAATCCAAGCTTTTGTTAGGCATGTATTCATAAAGTAATATTCTTTCTTCTCCCTCAATGCAGCAGCCAACAAGTCCAACAAGATTCCGGTGCTGAAGTCTGGCAATTAGAAGGACTTCATTCATAAACTCATCAGGACCTTGTCTGGAATTTTTTGACAGCCTTTTTACTGCTACTTCTTGTCCTGTGGAGAGACTTCCCTGCATGTATTTTACTCATTGCAGGCCTCTTTGTTTTTTGAATTCATTGATTTATAACTCATTACCTTGTAGACCGAACCAAAGCCGCCTGCCCCCGCCATGTTTGTTTGAGAGAAATGGTTGGTGGCAACAGCAATAGTAGCGAAATCATATAATGGCAAGTCAATGTCATCCGTTCCACTTGGCAAGCCTACAAGAGATGTAAACTAGTTTCTCAAACATACCATAATCTCAACTAGAAAAAAGCAATCTGGAATTTGACCACATGAAGTAGAATAAAGGTATTTAGCTAACCTCGTCTTTTCATTCTTCTCTTCCAGATTATGCTCAATGCCATGCCCCCCATAAGCAATCCCGAAATGGCTGAAGCCACTAGGATAGTCACCAGTTTCTTGGATGGACTGTGGATTGAATCTAGCATAAGGGAAGAAGTGAAGTGACTGATTTCAGACAGAGAGTTCACCTGTGAGCTTATGAATCTATTTCCATTAGAGAAACTTGAAGATGAGAAATAAATAGTAAGGAACAGAACAATAGTTCAGTCTGGCATTGACAGAGGACGCATCCATGTAATGAAAGATTAGAACAAATAAGAAAAAAGCAATTGCTAAATCCACTAGCCAATGCAGAAAAATACGTGTATTTACCTAATTCAGAAGCAGGTAGCCGTAGGAAGAGATATTGCCTATTATCAACCTCGTCAATTTCCTTAATATCAATGAGATCAC
The DNA here is from genome assembly GCA_001662345.2 of Metrosideros polymorpha var. glaberrima. Classification (NCBI taxonomy): domain Eukaryota; kingdom Viridiplantae; phylum Streptophyta; class Magnoliopsida; order Myrtales; family Myrtaceae; genus Metrosideros; species Metrosideros polymorpha. The sequence goes on from BCNH02000006.1 coordinate 2,311,611, forward strand.
CAAACCACATCAAACAGCCTGCTCCTCTAATATCCGAATTAGCATAAGCCGTGCAAGAACAATTCTTTAGACACTCCACCTTGCACTCCTCAAGGCTCATATTCTTGTATAGCTGGAAATCTACCAGGTCAGGTAATTTCACCTGCGAAAGCTTCATAAAACCCTCCCCACGAGAACAATTCACCGGAATTTTCCTTATGCACCCCTCTCTTGTATTAAGCATGTCCCACTCATCTTGTGACTTGGGCTCAAATCCCCGCAAGCAGAGGCATCTTGGGCTTTGGTTAACTCTGCACACGCCATTAGCACCATACTGTCCATAGCTGTCACAAGGGTCTTGAGGGAACGAGAACATTAGATCCCACTCCGTGCTTCCACTCTTCAGTAGATGACACTGCATAACACCATCCGGGCTTAATGTGACTTTGGCAGTGATCTCGTCCTTTAAAGTTTCAAATGCATCATAGGCAACTGTTTCATTGTAAACAATGATGGGTTTAACAACGCTATTCAGCTCATTGGAAATACTATTGAATTTAATTCCATTCCATGGCCCAGTTCGATACACTTTGACTGAACCCTTGCTGACTATTTCAAGTTGAGGTAACCCGTCGATTTTGTATCTGAATGTATAGTCTCCAGGGGAAGGATCGTCTGTGCTTCTCCAGGAAGTCAGATGATGTTCCAAACCAGTTCTAAAGTTCCATTCCACTGACATACCAACCAACATTGTGTCTGAGGGGTAATCAAAGCTCTGCCATGAATAATTCACAGAATCTAAGCTGTTGCTTTCTCTTAGAACAAGGTTACCAGAATTCAGGAGCTGTGCAACTGGGCTTCCCAGAACCCTGGATGAATTTGTCGACCAAAGGACACTCTTTGACTGGTTTAGGAGAACGAGTTGGCCTCCACTGCTGATTTCCAGAGTGCCATTTGAATCAGTGAGCGGGTTGTTCCTGTTGGCAACCCAAACAACTGTTTGAGGACTCATCTTGAACCATATCCCTAGGAACCTGTTCTTCGAGTTTCCAGGAGAGAAGAAACCAAGCTCGAACTTTTGTCCTGAGGATACCAATGACTCTCCATCTATAATAGACTGGGCAGGACTGAGGGTGTCCACTGCAATTGATAGCCCCAGCAGCGACAGAATGACGATGGAAGTGTACAAGCAGTAAAGAGACCCTCCCATTGAAAAATTTCGGTCTGCTCTACAAAAAAAAATGTCGGCAGCGACAATGTTTTCTATGAGATATAGAAGAAAGCGTCGAGGTCTGTGACCGAAGAGCACATGCGCCAAAAAAGCCGCGGATCGCGCAAGTAACACAACCACATTATCTCCTTCGCTCGGCCGACGGTGGACTTGAGCTCGTCATAATCACTAAGTCGTTGTCCTTTAGCGTGCTCGTCATTTTACAAGAATTGATGGAGCAGGCTGTTATTGTGGACTTTTGTAAACCGATTGTAATATCTCTGGGCCCGAGCATTATTCTAGTTCTTTGCCTTCAAGTTGAAGGCTTCAACTACAGGCCACTTTCCGAAGAACACGACAAAGACCCACCACTCAGGATCTTCCACCTATCAACGACAGTTTGTCAAAACTGTCGTCTGGAGAATCAACAACCCTAGGAAAAGTCAAAAGTTAATCATTGACACGCTAATAACACATAATGCCGGACATCCCCCTCTGGTTCGTTCACATAGCTCTGCAGACATGTGAGTTCTTAGCCTATTTCAAACATTCCATGCGAGAAAACATGAGATATATGGATCTGTAGTGATAATTACTTTAAACCATCGATAAAATTCAAAACCTGTTGGTTATTAAATTTTGATCAGTAACTTATTCAGCTTGCAACATGTTACTAAGGCCCTGTTCATTTCGGAAAAAATGTAACGTTTTTTAATAATTTTTTCTAGAAAGTCATTTTCCTGGATAATGACAATATTTTCTGATGTTAAGTTAAAACTTGAAAATAAACTGAAAAATATTTTCCGCCGTTCGGTATGTTCGATTTTCCTCCTTCCACTCCATTTAATAATTGTACTTTATCTTTTTTTTCAGCAAGGTTCACCTGGATCTAGCGAGCCCCGAGCTCACCAGCCTCAGGCGAGCCCGAGGTTGCCCAGATCGGCCGAGCCACAAGCTTGCAGGCTCGCGTCATGGCCAATTGCTGAGCTGTCGGCCGTCGCCAAGGCTTCCGGCCGGCGGAGGGAGGAAGAACGGCCGTGGAGGAAGGAGAAAGGAAAAATAAAGAAAGTGAATAGAAGGA
>BCNH02000006.1:2332737-2343871 GCA_001662345.2 Metrosideros polymorpha var. glaberrima
TCCCTCTTTAATAGATTGAACTGAACTCAGGGTGTCACCTGCACTTGACAGGCGCAGCAGTGACAGAACGAAGACGGAAGTGCTAAAGGAGCTGAAGACAGGAGGATCTGCCATTGCAAACCCTTCTGTTGGATCTACGAGATGAAGCAAATATCTAGATAAAGATTCAAACTTTCAGAACAGCATATCAGGATAAAATATAGAAGACAGATACCTTTGTTTGGTGCAGAGCAAGTTCTAGGAGTTCCCGATTGGATTGAGTTGGGTCACGCAAGAAGACCAGCCACTCAATTGTTCGGGGATCGGTCTCCAATCTTACTGTAATGGTCAAGGACCAAACCTAAATGACTCGAATTGGTGAAAAGGTGAGTTTCATTAATGCACCACTTCACGCCTTCTGTGTTGCTGCCATTGTCACCATCCTTGTTGCACTTCCGTAGACGATTTGGATTCTTTGGCCTTAAATTGGAAAGTCCAGGTGGACTTATTTGCCCATTAAAGTCTTGAAAGCAGCGGCCGTTGTTGATGAATACGTGCAATATACGTACTGTGGAAGCGCCTTTTCGTCAAGTGCTAGGCGTGTATTTTCTTCGTGGAAGTACACATAATTTTAGTGTTGAAGTCGATTAAATCTTGTGTTAAGATTTGTTACTTTCTTCGTGAGATTGAGAGATTATTTCGTGAAGAATTGTGAGGTTAAACATTGTGTGAGTTATTTGGTATAATTGAGAGTTGAGAAACAATAAGAGTATTTGAGTGACTCGAGTGTAATTGTAATCTCTATTATATCGCTCGTTCTATAAAGGAATTCATTGCTACTTTCCCTATGAACATAGGTCTCCCAACCGAACCACTTAAATTTGGTATCCGATTTTTTTTTTGGTTCTATCTATTTTATTGTTCAATCGCTTGCTTTACGCAACAACCTCCATGCGGGAAAAGTGTCGGAAAAGTCCTAAACTTATTGTATTGGTGCCAATATAGTCATAAACCTTTTAATATTGCCAATTTAATCCCAAAACTTTTGACCTAAAGCCAATTCAATCCTTCCGGCTAATTTTGGCCGGATTTTGCTGACATGGACGCCAACCGACTAACGTGGTACAACTGGCATTGGCATGGACATTTTTAATATATTTTTTTCCTTTCTTTTTTTTTCCTCCTCTCCTCTGCTGCAGCAACCCTTTGTTGGCCGGCCACGGCCATGGCCGATGAGGGCTGGCCTGGCCTGAGCGAGGGTGGCCCTCGCCGCCATAGGCGAGGTCGATGTCGGATACTAGATGGCCTCCATGCCGTGAAGGTTCATAATCTCACGCCCTTTATGACCTCGACTTGATCCGTTTGGTCAGCTGAACTCAATCTTTCAGCTGACCAATTGTATCGATAATTTCAGGCTAAAGTTTCCTTAGGTGAAGGTAAACTCGCCAATACTCAAAAATGATTGAGTAATTCATCCTCGTCCCTACTCCAGGTTGAATATTGATATCATGACAAAAGTCAATTTACATCGAGAAAAGGAGAAAAGAGAAAGGTCAACAACGACGGCAACTACAGCTGCGCATGATAACATTTCCATTTCACAATTTTTGTTCCAGAGTAATTTTTAGAACAAGTTTGAAACAGAAATTCATTTGAAATAAAAATCCGTTTGGTAACGCAATTTCATTTTTCTATTTCTGAAACAAATTTTTGTTCCAGAAATCATTTTGAAACGGAAACCAAAAGTTAAAATTTTAAACTTCTTGATTTATGGAACAGAAAAAAAAAAATTCTCTCTCATCTCTCTCTTTTCATGACTCACTCTTTTCTCTCTTGACTCCCCACCGTCACCGCTCACCGATCGCCAATGTCACCGACCTCCCCCCCCGGGCACTCGCCATTAGTTGTCGCTGGCTATTCGTCGCACGCCCTCTGACCATCGTAGCTCGTCGCCTATTGACCGCCACCAGTCGCCACCCGCCATCAATCGCCACCGCCCTCACCACCCACCACTGTCCGTTGTCCGCTTGCTCGTCGTTGCCCGCCCGTTCACCGACCGCCGTAGCCTATCGCTACTGTCCATCGCCTGCCTTTCGTCGTCGGCTGCCACCTTTGGTTGCCGCCCACCGATCTTCACCGTCCATTGCCGTCCGATGCCTTTAGAGAAATATAAATTTTATGTTGTTATCAAACGAATTTCTGTTCTGGGAATAAAAATTTTGTATCATTATCAAACACATTTCTCTACTAAGAAATTGATTTCTAGAACATAAATAGAAAAATCAATTTCTTTCCAAAAATTGACTTTTGAAATAGAAATTTTGTCATGCGCGACTTACATCAGACAAAGCTAAAATCTGTCTAACTTGGCTAGAACCTACTCATCGGATTGCGACTATTTATATTCACTGTAGGAGAAGAAGGTCCAAAGAACACAAATAAATTTTGTGGTCCACCTCGAACTTCTTTTACTGGCTAGAAATTTTTGAAAATTCTACACGTATTAAGACTAGCCTTTTAAATTGATATTGCATAGCCTTATTAGATGTTGCATGTCACGCCCCAACCCTCGAGCGCGTGACCATCCCGTTGAATCTTTTCTTTTGGGTCATTAGAAATGCGACGTTCTAGGATGCGTCGGCAACCCATTCATTTTATCTTTTGAATTAACGCATTCGGAAACGAATAACAACACCCGACAGTAGGGATAGAAGGAAAATCAGCATAACAAATAGCATTACTAAAACATGTCTTTTTATTTATGAACACGATAACCCTATGAAGTATATGTTACAAGCCCTCACTCTCGGGCTACTTCCTTCACGACCAACAAAAGATACCGGGGGTCGGGTTAACTTAAACTCCTCTACACAAGAGCAACTCGAACCGCACCTGCCAACCATCCGATCTATGGTCCTGAAAAACGATTAACAACAACGAGTGAGATAAAAATCTCAGCAAGGTAACAACATAAGCCTCGCGCAGGGTGCCAATTCACTCAGAGCATACCTTATACATGCAACTCGACGTCAATGGCAGATCAATAGCGAGCGACTCTCGCTCTAAACAATCTATATCAGGTTCGGTGACTCTCACCAATCAGTAGACAATTCACAGGCATTCTTACCTTGCCTTGGCACATGCACACGCCCTGCATGTTATCAGTTATAATAGCACTCTAAAAATAATGCATCAGCCAAGGCAATCAGAACACGCAGAACTATCCCTCATGCACAATACATCCAGGCGTATTCCAATTTTATGTCAAGACCCACGAATTAGTCCGCGCAAGACTCTCGCCAAGACCCACATATCAGACTACGCAAAGCCCCTGCCAAGACACATGGATCAATTCGAGCAAGGCACTACCAAGACCCATGGATTTCTCCACGCAAGATACTTCTGGCATGACCGGGCATCACCCCAAAATCATCAGGCGCGGCAACATCCCCTCCCCATAGGCAGACGCCATTCCCGAAGGAGAATCGATCCGACCTCCACCGCAATCCGTCATCCGACTCAATTAGGCATCCGATAGATCTTCATTGTCCTAACCCTGCGGAACCCGATCCTGTCCTGCTAAGACTTCGATCACACGGGCATCATCCCTAATCACCATTGAGGGTCCGTACACTTTATGATCACACGAGCATACAGGCATTCAAATCTCATTTCTTCTTTTCTTTTTGTCAATGCACTCACGATACGTGCTTATGCCATATGTTATGCTCATTGCCATTTCACACGAAAAATGCAATAAATAAATCACATGTGACCACACGAACATGCTTTTCATGCCAAACTCCACGTGCCTCACTTTTCGAATCAAATACTTAGTTCCAAAGCATAACACTCAGCATTTCAACACGGCACCATAATAATTCTCATTTTCATGCCAAAATACATTCTTTTCTACTATAAACTCACAAAGCATATTCCTCTTATTTTTCCAAGGTAATTTTCATCTTAAAAACTTACCAAGCATATATAGAAAATTTAACCCAACCATGGTTAACTAACCCAACTATGGTTAACTAACCTAACCAAGGTCAACTAACCTAACCAAGGTTAACTTAATCCAACCATGGTTAAAAGTCTAATTGCACCTTAAACTAACCCTAAGTGCAATTAACAACCTATTCAAGGATTAGGGAGTTAACTCACCGTTTAACAGCGACGGCGACTACGGTGACGACGGCGGCGACGATGCAAAGACGATGGTGGTGGTGGCTCGGCGACGGTGCGTAAACGAAAAATGGGTATTAACGGAGGCTCGACTCGGCGCGGCGTAAGGACGGCGGTTCGGTACGGGCTCGGCGAGGCGGCACGGCTTGGCGACGACGGCCTAAACGTCGGCGGCAAGGGCACGGCTTCAAGGTACGTCTTGGGTAGCACGACGGCAAGGTGAGGGGTGTGAAACAAGAAGGAAAAAGGGTGAAAATGGGGGAGAGAGGAGGGAGCTACGAATTTTGAGAAGAAAGAGAGAGTGAAAGAGAGAAAGTGAAGAAGAAGAGAGTTGTCTTGCTATAACTCTTCCAAAGTCTTATCTTCCTCACCAAGTCTCACTTTGCATTAATGAACCTCATAAATGCAACCCCAAAAATATCTAACTTTGTCTTCTTGAATTCAAGACAATCTTAAGCAATAAATTGAGGAAAGAAGAAAAGCAAGAGAAAGAGAGGCAAGGGGGGAAGGATAAGAAAAAGCAAGACAAAAGCTTTGATTAAACTTGTCTTTAGCCCATCAATGCTATCTTCAAAATATCCCACTTTCAAGAAGGGCAAAAAGGTAATTTCCACCCTTGGCACTATTCATTCGGCACTATTCACGGGTCGCACTATTCACTTGGGCTTGACACTATTCACATGGGCTTGACTTGAATTTTTGCCGGTCCAATAGATCAAAAATCCAATGGGCTCTTTAATTGGGCCTAAAATGGGCTTTCAGGGGCAAAATGGTCATTTCCCCTTATAGGCTTTCTTGAAATCCGAAAATAATAGAAAGTAGGCCTGTTGGTTCATGCTAAGCTCGAAACGTCTTTTCGTTCCTTAATTTTCGGCTTAACGACTCTTTTGTAAAAATTCAATATTTACCGATAAACTTTGAATTATCAGAAACGGAACGTCCAAAACCTTTCATCGAATTTGAATTCATGATATAACAGTCATCAAATTCTAATTTATTGCCTTGACAGAGTGAAAACGTCAGAAAATCCGATTGTACACTTTTTCCAATTTGAATCGATAATCGTCCATCGATTAATTCATAAAGTCTAAATTTCGGGATATCACATTGCACCTCGAACTTCTTTTAATTTGTTCAAAAGTTCTATTACAGTTCGTCGTATCACGATATAGATGAATTTAATTGATCAAAATTTATATATCGAGCAATGCTAAAAAGAAATATCCTCTCCGCGGAAGTCAAAATGGTGGGCATGAACTCTCCATCTCTCTAGAAAATTAGGTCCTAGAAATTTGATTTTTCCCAGAAAATCATTATCTATTAGCGGTATTGCTGTGCCGTCTAATCCCTAATGATTGCCCTTTTTCTTTTTATCTCCCTTGTTAATCACCCCATCCCGTTTAAAATGCACATGTACGTAAGTGAATTAACACCGAAAGAAATTGATCACTCGCAACTTTGTCATGTGCAATATTATCAGCTAAAGTATACTAGAAGTGCCATAATTTGGCACGAGTGGACACTTTAGTGTCACAATTTCTAAAAGATACACTTAAGTGCTATTTTTTAAAAAAAAAAGTAGGACACTTAAGTGCCAACTCCGGCGAACTTGCCGAAAATCCAACGTGGCCTTATTTTATTAATATTTTTAGCCTATGTGGCTTGCCAGTGCTGACGTGGCAATTTGTTTTATAATATTTTAATATTTTTGAAATAATGTTTTAATTTTCTTAATTTTTTCTCTTTTTTTTCAATTTTTTTTTTCCATTGTCTTCTTCCTCTGGCTCACCGGCCGAAGGAAGAGTTAGCGATGGCCGGCGAGGCCATGGGCGAGGTCGGCCTCGCCATCGCTGGGCAAGGCAAACCTCGCCCTCACCCAGCCGCGGCGAGGCTCAACCCCGCCAGATCTGGGTGAGGTCGAGCCTCGCCCAACGACGACGGTGAGGCTGACGTCTCAAATTCAAAGCAAGCAATTTTCTGGGTACCACAAGAAGAAGATTGTTGGAGGTTCAAGAAGTAGAGGGCGCCTTGTCTTCGGCCAAGAAAAGCTCAGATCTAGGGAAACTAACCCCACCCAAGAACAAAGCCAAAGAATCGCAACTCCAACTCGACAAGAAGCTCACTCAGTCCGACCCCAAGAAATAGAGCAAAAATAGAGACTCTACAGACCAAGAACCCAAGACCCTAAGACCCAGAAGCTGAAACAGCCGAACTGGCTCAACTTAGGGGAGGATGACGATCTGGTCTTCGAGTTCCAAGATCTGCCCACCAAGTTCCAGCAAACCCTCATCCCCGACCTCAAGTGAATCTCCACCACCTCCAATGCCTACCTCACCCAAGCCCACAAGCAGATGACCAAGGGCTTCAAGCCCTCCGTGGGCAACATATTGATCGATCTCAGCCTCCATCACTCACTTCACTTCCTCTGTGAAATGTGGACTTCAAAAAAAAATAAAAAAGAAAAAAAAGAAGTCAACATTGCTACAATGAACTACTCGGTTCACTGTAGCTACCGAGAGCAAGTAAAAACGCAGGGGAACAAAAAAGAAAACAGAACAGAAAGGAAAAGAGAGAAAGAAAGAAAAGAAGGGAAAAGAAAGAAGAAGAAGAAGAAGAAGAAGAAGAAGAAGAAAGAGAAAAGGGAGTGCGTCTGAGCCACCAGGACCTCGCCGTGCCGATCTATCTCCAATTTGTAACACTCGGTAAGCACTCATGCCTCTCGTTCATCCTATCCGAATAGTTTTTGGATTTAGGGCTAAAATTCGGAATTATGTGAAATTTGAGGCGCGAAGTCTGATTTTGGAGCTGTTAAATTGAATTTTTTTTTTAGATAATGATAGTTAAGGGTGTTGTGGAGCTATGGGATTTTACGGATCTTGATTTGGACTTACGGTTTGCAAGTGTTGACACCTGATTTTTGGTCTTTTTTTTTTAAAATTTTTCATAAAAATCATGAAAATCAAAGTTACAAACCTTTGCCACGATTTAGGAACTAACTTTGGCAAAAAAATAAAATTTTCTTAATTTTTTTGATTTTTCGTTTTTTCTCACACATTAAATAGGTTGAAATTTAAGGAAAATACCAAATGAGATCGGAAAAACACGAAAAAATAGTCATCCATCTCATTTTTCTCTTAATTGCAATGTTGCGCTGTCAATTTTATAAAATTCCATTGAGAGTATATTTTTCCCCAATTTTGGAGGTTATACCCTAATTGGACCAAAAGTTCAATCGGACCATTTCTATTTCTTTTTACATTTTGAGTCCTTCATGAAATTTGACCTAGAGACTATCAATTGCAAATTGGACAAGCCAATTTCACAATTTGGCATGAAATTCGATTTTCCCCAAAATTCGGATACATTTTAGTCCATTTCAAGCCCAGTTTGGGGATTTCGATCGAAGGGGCGAAATAGACCGGAATTGAACCTTACCCTAAGTGTAATCAGCCCTAAGAAACGCAATGGTGAGGTCAATTTCATGAGAACAAGTCAGTAAAACCCCGAATTTGATAAAATTCAGTTTGACCCGGTTTGGATAATTCAAGGATTGTATGTTTTAACAAGACAATTAGTCCAAATTTCCGCACGTTCAAATCTTTTACATGTCCTGGAATCGTAAGAAATCGTCGATTTTATGAAAAGACGATAAATTTGGGGGTTAATTTCGGTTTTGAGGTCAAATCGGGTCTTCCGGGTCAAGTCGACCCGACCCGTCCGACCCGATTACTATTCATCTTCTTCTTCAGTTCAAGCGCACGCAGAGGAGGAAAAGGAGAAAAAAATTGAAAAAAAAGAAGAAGAAAAAACGGAAAAGCCAGCTGGAAGAGAAAGGAATCTAAATCTGTTTTGAGGTATAACAGATTCGGGAGTTCGCCGAAGGAGGGGGCGGAGATTCGATTCGCGACCAGAGGCGGGATGAGTTTGGAAAAAAAAAACGGAGACGGAGAGGAGGAGCTGGAGAGTGGCACAGGGAGAGAAGGAGCTCGAGAGTACACACAGAGAGAGACTTCCGAGGTCCCCATCTCTGTCCACGCCGCCCCTGAACGCCGGCGACACCTACTCACCGCCAGAAAACAAAAAAACCGCAGAGAGAGAGATACGGAGGGGAGGAGCATTTCGGTTCAAGAAAAAATCACACACACAGAGAGCATTCGGTTTTCTGGGCAGAAGGTAGTACACAGAGAGAGAGAGAGTGACGATGAGGGCAAGGAGGTGGTCTGGTATGACGAAAAGCGCCTTCCTCCGGTGACCCGACGCCGTTCAGCCACCCGAGGCTCCGCTGCTGTAATCCGATAGCTTCACCTAATTGACGAACCGGGATTCGGTTTGGAAGCGAAATCACAGAGAGAGAACGAGCGTGAGTTGCAGAGTCAAGGCTGAAGTTGCAGAGAGAGCGCCAGAGAAAGAAGAGTGGAGGCGGGCTTCGGTCTTTTGGTTCTCGGATGCACACAATGTCACACCCCAAAACCAACAAGAATGGGGAATGACACAGCCGTCCTTCTTCCTAAAGGACGAAGCCTCAACTAACAACCAAAAAGATTTCTTCAAAAGATCATACCTAAAACCAACTTCCAAAAGACCCCGTCGATATCACTCTCGCTATAAAGGCCACTAACCGAGAAACCTGAAAGGATTGAGAAAGAGAGGGGTGAGCAAGACCATAGCTCAGTGAGTAGTACGTATCTCTTCTAAACGGATCAAGCAACCACTATGCACATATATAAAGAAATGCCAAAAACTCATAATCCAAACTCATACTATAATATACATATCAAATCAAATATGAGTTACATTGCTTTAACATAGCCTTATACATATCATAGAACGTTCGTTAAACCAATAATATCTTAACAAACATCAATAGTTGAGTCCATTGATCAATTTCATTAAATTACACGTCAATGGTCTATCCATTGACCAATCTCAAATCAAAACACACGTCGATGGTCCATTCCATCGACTAATCTATTGCTCATCATCAACACTATGGTCACATTTAACGCCGTGACAAAGGCGACCAAGTTTACCTCTCTTAGCTAGGTCTACCACCTATAAAGCCGGCGGTTCGACCCAAAAGGACGTCCTGACAGTATTCATACTACCTTTTCAATGGGTTCTAGTCATAGTGAATGAGCATAACCTCAACCAAAATATTTCTCCAACAATTCACAACTCACAAGTAACATCAACATCCTACAATACCAAAACTCAAATCCAGAATCAATATCACAAATCTAGTTCATAAAACAAACATATAATCCTTTCACCACACAGCAACTCATCCGTCAGAAACATTTCTCAAATGACCAAGGAGTAGTAATTGCCCGATTCCGACTTTTATGCAATAAAAATGCTATTTCATAACTTATACGATACTCAAATTTTTATTACTTTAAGACAATGAGTTTACAAATTCATAGAACAGATAGCACCACTCACCTGGAAACACCTACGACCAAACAACGATGATTACTTGAACCGTCGAACTCGCAATCCTATAAATTAAAGGAGAAACAACATCAAAATTTAATAAAACGCGACCTCAACTACGACTCGGCTATACAAAGCTTAGACGTTAACAAAACGACTTATGCGTGTCGACAAATCGCACACCCATAGCGATTATCCAAGCCGTTCGCAATGCGACACTCGCACGCGAAACCCAACAATTCTCATTTTGTCCAAATCAATTCTTCAAAACGACTCCCGTCAAACCCACAGCTCCACAACAACATAATTTACCATTTCCATGAAAACCCATATCTTGGACAACACAAAAACGAGCCAAAAACAGAAGAAAATCAACATGAAAACCTACTGGTCGCTACTGTTCACTGCGCGCGCACAACTTAAAAAATCCGTTTCTTGCAAACCGTGAGTCCAAATCAAGTTCCGTAAAGTCCTGCTTATCCACAACACTCTAAACTATCATTCCCCCAAAATTCCTCAACTTTTCGACTTCAAAATCTGATTTCGTGGCTCAAATTTCACTTAAATCCGAATTTGAGCCCTAATTCCGAAAACCACTCCGATTGGACGAATGAAGGGCACGAGCGCTTACCGAGCGTTACGAATCGAAGTTGAATCGGCTTGGCGAGGCTCCCGCGCGCTCTCTTTTTCCTCTCTTCTTCTTCTTCTCTCTTTCTTTCCCTCTCTCTCTCTTTTCTTTCACGCGAGCTCTCGGTTTCTTTAAAAGAACCGAGCGCCACTGTTCTACTTTGCTTTTCCTTTGTTGACTTTGTCAACTATTTTTTTTTTCTTGTGGGCCCCACCCATGTTGACTAAGTCCAAGATATTACACACAAGCAGACCGAGAGCTCGTAAAAAAAAAACGAAAAAAAAAAAAACTCAGATCATCGAAGAAGAGCTAATCCTATTTGCTGAAGTTCTTCGTCGTTCCCACTTCGGTCCTTGCCGTCGCGGATCCCCAACGACGTCTCCTCATCGCAAAACCAGTTGCTCTCCGTTTCATGTTATGATGTCGGTTTTCGGCGCCGGCCATGGAGGAACATTCAAATCGGAGAGTCATCTTGCTTTCCGGCGATGCCTTGGGTTAAAGTCCCACCACGTTAGTTTTCTATTCCTGAATTCATATCTGTGTGCTCGCTGGATTAGATTTAGCATGTTTGTCTTGGCTGCAAATTTGACGACTAAGGAATGTCGTTCAGACTTGAAGTTCTGTCGCCGAAGTGGCAGTCCGGTGAGGGTGAGTTGGCGGTCCGGTGTCGACAATCGGAGGTGACGAGCTCCGGTGAGCTCGTCGGTGGAGGATCCCGGTGAGCTCGAGGTCGGGAGAGAGAGCTCTAGTTTAGTCTCAGTGAAGAACTCAGTTGAAGGAGTTCTGGGAAAGGAGCTCTCGCGGATGACTCGCGTGAGGAAGAAGAACCAGAGAAGGAAATATAAAAAATAGAAAACAAATAAAATCAAATGTAAAAAGAAAGGAAAACAAAAAAAATTAAAAAATAGA
>BCNH02000006.1:2354251-2382323 GCA_001662345.2 Metrosideros polymorpha var. glaberrima
AATTCACACGTGATCACAGCGACGTGCTTTTGACGCCAAACTTTGCATGCTTCACATTTCACGCCTAGTGGATTATTCGATTATATAAAATTCAACATTCGGCATATCTCCACGTCAATTTCCAATGTCGCATTAAAAATGCATTATTTTCTACAAAAATTATTTTAGGCACGAGGGACGTTAATTCCATAACCAATCTCGATATAAACGTGCTCAGCATAATCAGCATAAAATTCTAAGCATTAACTCAACTCTGGTTAATTAACCCAACCATGGTTAATTAACCTAACCATGGTTAATTAACCTAACCAAGATTAGTTTAACCTAACCAAGGTTAACTATCCTAATCAAGATTAGCATAACCTAACCAAGGTTAACTATCTTAACCAAGATTAGCATAACCTAACTATAGTTTAGCCAAATTAACCATAGTTAAGAGTCTAATTGCATCTTAACTAACCCTAAGTGCAATTAGTAGCCTAATCAAGGATTAGGAGGTAAACTCACCGTTTAACGGCGAGACTACCACGGCGACGATGGCGGTGACAGCGCGAAGACGGTGACGGTGGCGGCTCGGCTACGGCGCGTAGACGGAAAGATGGGTCTTGATGGCGGCTCGACTCGGTTCGGCACGGCGCGGTTACACGACGATGTACGGCGGCAACGGCGTCCCGAACGGCCCCAAGAGCGCGGCTTGAGCTTGGCAAAGGTGTGGTATGGCTTGGGGGGTTCGGTGGTAAGGTTTGAGAGCCAAAACAAGAAGGAAAAGTGGAGAAAATGGAGGGGAGAGAGAGAGCTCCGAATTTTGAGAGGAAATGAGAGAAATGAAGAGTGAAAGAGAGAGAGAAAGTTGCCTTGCCCCTTTTGTCTTCAAGTTGCATTATTGCCCCTCAAATAATGCAACTCAATTCTTATCCAATTTGGCTCTTAATTTCAAGACAACTTGAATTATTGTCTTCTAATAATTCAAGACAACTTACCTAATAAATTGACAAGAGAGAAAGGGACAAAGAGAGAGAGAGAGAGAGAAGACCAAGCAAGCCCTTAATTATTTTTGTCTTTCATCCAATAGATTTTTGCCTAAAAAGTCCAAGCTTCTAGAAGGGCAAAATGGTCTTTTCCACCCTCGATACTAATCATACGGGGCCGGAACTATTCACGTGGGCCTTGTACTATTCACGTGGGCTTGGCTCGAATTTTTACGGGCCCAACGGGCTTAAGATCCAATGGGTTCTTCATTTTGGGCCAAAAAGGGCCCTCGGGGGTAAAATGGTCTTTTCCCAATTTGGCACTATTCATTCGGTACTATTCACGGCCCGCACTACTCAAGTGGACTTGACACTATTCACATGGGCTCGGGTTTGAATTTGATAGTCCCAATGGGCTAAAAACCCAATAGGTTCTTAAAATGGGCCAAAAATGGGCTTCGGGAGTAAAATGGTAATTTTCCATTATGGGCCCTCTTGAAATCCGAAAATAAAAGAAATTAGGCCCGTCGGTTCGTGCCCAGCCCAAAACATCTCTTCTGCGAAAAATTAGCGTTTTTCTACAAAAGTTGAAGTCGTTTCTGTTGACCTAAAACGACGACGTCTGAAGCGCGCCGATTCCTTTAAATATAAATTTTGGCGCTTTGGTTTCACCACTCACGCCTTGCTCGAGTAATATCCGGGAATGAAACAAATGGTCCGATCCTGGGTTCGAAACTTGGAGGTGGCGACTTCGGTTGCTCCGGTTGCCCCTCCTCCCTTACTCGCGCGCCGTTTCCATTAAATAAAACTTTTGGCGGTTCTGTCTCACCGTTCGAACTTCAGTCGAGTGGTAAGAGGCGGCATAGTCCGAAGTCCCAAGTTCGAAACTCACAGACGACGGCTTCGGTTGATTCTCCTCCGTTAATCGTGTGCCGTATACTTTAAATAAAACCTTTGGCGTTGTTATCCCAATAGTCATGTCTTAGCCGAGTGGCGGGCGCACGAGACGCGCATGAGACAGGGGAGGTCCGCGGTTCGAATTCGCGAGCGACGACCTCTGTTTTCATTTTCTTCCTTTCTTTTCTTTCTTTTATTTTTGCACAAATATAACTAAAAATCCGATCATCCCTGTTTCCAATTGAATATCGACAATCGTCCTTTGATTAATCCAAACAGTCAAAATTCGGGATATCACAGCCCAATACTTGGCTCTTAATCCTTTAAGGTCCAATACTCTTCATCGGACTATAATTCATGGCTCAAGTCCATCAGATGTTATGGAGTAACATGTCCAAATGTTATTCTCTGCCCCTTAAACTGGTGAGCCAAAAATCAGGATGTTATACCGTCGCTAGCCCCTCTAGTAAAGTAAATGCTTTTCTTAATTTTTTCTCTTTTTTTTTTCGATTTTCCTTTTTTTTTTCCATTGTCTTCTTCCTCTGGCTCGTCGGCCAGAGGAACGGCCGGCGACGGTCGGTGAGGCCATGGGCGAGGTCAGCCTCACCGTCGCTGGGCGAGGCAGACCTCACCCTCGCCCAGCGACGACGACGAGGTTGGCCTCACCCAACAACGACGGCAAGGTCGGCCTCGCCAGATCTGGGCGAGGTCGAGCCTAGCCTAGTGACAACGGCGAGGCCGACCTCACCCATGACCTCGCTGAGCGAGGGTGAGGTCGGCCTTGCCAGCCTCACACAACCATGGCGAGGCCGACCTCCATGGCCTCGCCAGACCTCCCTCTGGCTTGCCAACCAGAGGAAGGAGGATTAAAAAATAAAATGGAAAATTATAAAACAAAAGAAAAGATTAACAAAAAGTCTATGTGGCTTAAATTTTTTTAAAAAAATGTCACATTATTGAAAATTCTCGCCGAAAAAAAACACGTCAGCATTTTGGCCGGAAAATGTCGCCGTCGGCACTTAAGTGTCCCTTTGTTCTCCGATTTTGGCACTTAAGTGTACCTTTTAGAAATTGTGGCACTAAAGTGTCCATCCATGCCAAATTATGGCACTTCTAGTGTACTTAAGCCGGAATTATCCCAAAGAACAAGATTTCCTGAATCCAAGAGCTGCGACATTGGATTTGAGACGAACCTGGACGACTTCAACGACCAAACAACACCTTTCCACTGGTTGACAACAACGAGATTGCCCACACTGCTAAATGGGAGAACACCGCTACGATGGGCTAGCAGGTTCTTTCTGTTAGCAACCCACACAACCCTTTCAGGATTGAACTTGTACCATATACCCAAGTAGCTCATGCTCGAGTTGCCAGGAATAAAGAATCCTAGCTCGAGGGTTTGGTCCGAAGAAACAAATGTTTCTCCGTAACTGATGTTTTGGTACATGCTCAAAGTATTGGGCTGCAAGTGACAAACCGATCGCAGGGATGATGATGAAAATGGAGAATGTGATCTTTGCCATTGTCAGCAAATGTCCTCTTCTAAGTTCTAGCTCCATCTTTATATGCAAATCATTCCAAACTTCTCCCCAACATGAGCACAATTCCAACGGGTCCTCAAAGCCCAACATTTTTTATTGCTTTCCGCCTTAAGATTTATCGGTTCCTTGTACCAGTTTCTGTGCATATTCCCTTGGTTCTCTGTTCTTAACTCGGACTACTTATATTTGTGCCTGTCCAAGTTCTCCATGTTCTACTTTATCCACTTTGTTTACAGAAGCTTTTTTGGGATTCCAGTTGGATATTAAAAGGCAGGAACTCATACAGACGAACCACCTTTCACTTCGGCCATGTTCATACCTTGTGCTTTTCCAGCTAAATCCTTCAATGTCAGATGAAACTCAGACATTTCGACATGAACAATAACGCGTTTGTCTCTATAAAACGCAGCACTCCTGGTCCAGGACGATTTCAGGGTCAACCGTTCGGACTTCATGAAACGACGTGCGAAGTTAACAATTGAGCAGCGTTCAGGTGCACTCTCTTTGCACGTCGTTTTAACCTTCAAATAGGTTAAACGGTGTGGCAAAGAAAATTAAACACCAACAGCCACCATTTGGGGAGGCTGTAACGTAAAGAAGGAATTACGGAGTATAAGATAGGCGATCTGTTCCTCCAACTGCGAGTATGTGGAGTGATAAGACATGAAAAATAATTTACAACATTATATTTCTTATTTTCGATAAACATTTATGAGAAAACTCTGAAATTTATTTAACATTGACCTATTCTCCAATAAATATTGAAATAAGTAATTATGGTCTAGAAAAATTACTATCCAAATCAAAAATCACGGATAAGATATTGGTGAATTGTACAATAAATTTCGACCGAAAAAACAAATTGTACAATAAATCGATTATAACAATTGTGTATTTGAAATTAATCAGAAACAATGCTTTAGCTGGCCTAGAGCTATCAGGGCACGAGAGGCCCTGTCCAAAACAGGGGAATAATTTTAGAAAATGCCCATTTCAGGATTTTCATATGATTACTTGAATTATTTATGTTCTTTTAATCTAGTACTTCGATTAAATGTCAGACCGTGGGTAAGGAAAGGGTTAATGCGAACAGTGTTGGAACATTTCTGCTGACTTTTCAATTTGACCTAGTACATGCACGCATATAGGACCCGAATGTGGACCAAATCCCCCATGCACGTGGGATGAGCCTCCAATTTGGGCGACAAGATCAGTCCAGATACCACGCGTGGGACTAGACTCTCAAACTCCATATCTGTCATTGATTGTGGATCGGCAACAAGCAGCAGCACTCGATCCGGACTTGTCATTGGCTGCTCAGATGATTTCTAAGACGGGCAACATTGCGGATTAAAGCTAGCATCATGCGCTGTGTCGAGTGAAATAGCCACTAGTCTGCTCCAAACCAAGAGCACCTCCCACAGCCGATTATACTTATTCTTAAGTAGATCATCTAATTCATATCCAGATCAATTCTTTACACGATTCATTCAAGTAGGGGTGAGAGAAATAGAAAGAGAAATGTTTAACCAGGTAGAAACAAGGGATCATACAAACCGAGAAATCCAGAAACAAGACATTGTTATCATAGATTGGAAAAGAAGGCATAAATTAAGGATATGTCATCATAAGGTTCGAAGGTACTTCAAACATCAATCGAGCAGGATGATGTAGCAATGGCGATAAGTTTGACGTCCACTGCCGTCAGAAGACGATTCATCCTCGAAGGGATCCTCTGTGGCTTCATCAGCCTGGGGGCAGAAATATTCATTTTTGTTAGTCACTTGCAAAGTGAGCCCCAAAGACCAGAGAGCAGTCGACAAAGGGTGTGGAGGGGGCTTTTTCTATAGTTGCCGAGCGATTGATCCCCAAGGACCTTTCTCGTACTCATACCCAATATCATTGTGTACCACATGACTATTCATGAAAAATCTATGTACATATTGTGGTTCACTTTGAGAGAGCTTAGAAAAACTTGAACTGTGACCAATTTGCTTGTTGACACCTACGCCCATCTTATTTCTGTCCAATATTTGTACTTCCGAAAGATCAGCCCTCATAGATTTCACAAGGTTCTAGAGAAAGCTAACCCCTCATTCCTTTTTCCTCTTCCAATGACAATTGAAAGGGATTAGAGACTTCTTTGACTGATAAAACCTAATCAAACTAAAGAGAGAACGTAAATAATCTAAAGAAATGAGAGACTTCTCCGGCCAACCGAACTTAATCAAATTAAACAGAAAGAAATTCAATACGTGCAAATATGCAATTGGAGATACGAAGTCCATGAAAAGTATTCATGAAGAATAGCGATCAATTTAAAAATAAAAAAGGACTCGAAAGTGAAAATAGAAGTACTGGATGACGTAAAACAGAAAAGGCAAGGAAAAGAAAAGGTAAACAGCATTTAGCATGCTCTCTTAAACTATCCCAACCATTAAAGTAGAACTTCCTAATCAAATTTTACTTTTACTAAGCTTTAGCTCTCTCCAACAAGGGTGTCATGATCAATTTCAATTTTTATGTACGAGAATTCTGCAGCCACTAATCATTTGTTATCTCTATGTCGTGATCATTTTGTGACCACAAAAACTGATTACTTATACTAGAGGGATTTGTATATCAGCATATGCAAAAATTTTGTATACTCAGAATGGCTTTTTTTGGAAAATCTGTGTGAGAAACATCCTTTAAATGTACAAAGAGTGGCTTGGCCCAAAAAAAAAAAAAAAGGAGAGCAAGGACTATCGCCATTGTTATCCATTCAAAGTTAAGGGAGCGTTTTTTTTTTTTCCTTCTAGTCTTTTAACATAGCCGAAACAACTAAGGTTTACTAACATCATGACCATTGTGCTACACTTTCAAGCTGTAATAGAATTCACTTATCAGTGTGTAGCACGGGCCTAATTGCTAGTTTCTAAGCAGTTATGTGGTACAACACTTGCTATAAAAGTTAGGAAAACAATGAACTTCCCATGCCGCGAGAGGATCGATCCTTAGAAGGGACCAAGGGAGATGGAAAGGATAAAAGCAGAAGTAAAATTTGTGGGTGACTTACCAAGAAACTTGACGAAGGGTTCAAGCGAAGAACGGGCAAAAGGATGATCCCACTCCAGCGACTCCCACGTCGGCCGATCTATCCAAATCTCTCGAAGAGAATGGGGAGGAGAAGGGAGCCCATTGTCAAGCAGGGGCAGCTGCAGAGGAATCCTCTTCAGTTTCGGACAATTGACTATAGAAATCCGTCAGAGGGAATCGCAACTCGTGGTCCCATCACATATGCTCTTCAGTTCCGGAAGATTCCATAGACCCAGGTTCATTAACTTTGGGAAGGAACAGTGCGTCATTTTGGCAACAGTGCCTATTATCACCTCTATGCCCTTGCAGTTTTCGACTGATATCTCTTCAAGGAAAGGGAGGTGGAGCAACACGTCTTGCGTCAGCAGCACCCTCTCCATGTTGTTGCATCCATTTACTTCAAGATATGTAAGGCGACAAGTGGCTCCGCTTGGCAATGGCCCAGGTATTATCTCCTCTAATTTCTCACAACTATTTATTATAATCTCCTTCAGATTTGGAAGGAGAGTGATCAGCCACTCCCATTCCACCACTCTCTTCATTTTATGACACCTGGACAATTCCAATGATTGCACACTTTCCGGAAGCAGAGCGCAGCCATCACCACTTGTTCCGTCTACACTCGCAGCGATACGGTCCCAACCATCGATGAATATAGACCTCTCGGGATCATCCACACCCCAAAGGCGGTCAGCGTCTGGTGCACCCATCGCAAGCCTATACCGTTGGCAACTATTTCGCTCGAGAGACCCCACGCATGCATTGAACGTTTCCACATCGGCAACAGAACAATAAAGATCCTCCACCTCCGTTGATTTTACCTCGTCTCCTGCCCTCAGCTTTTGAATCGCAAGATATTGCAAGTTCACCAGCTTCCCCAACACTCCCTCTGGTAATGTCTCGATCCCTGTGCCATCTAGGGCGAGGTACCTCAGGTTTACCAACATCTCCATGCCCTCTGGCACTTCTTCAAGACTTTCACACCCTTGGAGGTCCGACTTTCACACCCTTGGAGGTCCAACTTTCTTAGGGATCCCAACTTTCGTACAGAAGGAATGAAACGTAATGCGCAACAACTTCGCAGTAACAATGCTTCCAAGCTCTCCAACTGAGAGATGGAATCCGGTAATTCCGTGATTCCGGTGCAGCTGAGATCTAGAACCGTCAACCCCTTTAGATGTCTGAAGAAAGATTCATGGATGGCTCCCAACATGCCATTGGCATTCAAAGACAGCCTCCTCAGTTTAGGGCAATTTGGTGATGTGCCGTCTGGGATTTCTTCTATGTTGTTGCCTTGTAAAAAGACTTTCTCTAGACAATCGGTCCAGAATACTTCCTCCGGTATTTCTTTCAACCCCATATAGGCCTTGACCATGTGAGTTGTGCTCGACACTATATCCAATGCCATGTCCCTTGTCAACGGGTGTAGACACCGATACTCTTTTTCTGGATCTAACAGGCAGGCCCCTCTTATTTTATCCAATATGGTGTTACCTCGATCGTGCAGTCCTTGCCTAGTGGCACTTCCACCTAACAAACCCTCATCTATGAAAGACTCTATCAACTCCTCTCTACTAATTCGTGAAAGGACAAGGCCTTCTCCAAAACAAAGTATTAAATGCAGGAAACACTGTTGCACTTGATCATTACCCAAGTTCACGTAACTGAGTTGCAGTCTCTTGAACAAGACAAGCTCCATCCTGGAGCCTTCTAATTTTCCCAGCATGCCTCTCCATTCATGCACTTTCTCTACTCCTCTCATGCGAGTTGCAATCT
Source organism: Metrosideros polymorpha var. glaberrima (assembly GCA_001662345.2). NCBI lineage: Eukaryota > Viridiplantae > Streptophyta > Magnoliopsida > Myrtales > Myrtaceae > Metrosideros > Metrosideros polymorpha. Next base: position 2,362,515 of record BCNH02000006.1, read on the forward strand.
CAATGATCCCAAGTGGCAGACCATAGCACCTATCAAGAAGAGACCTTGCAATTTGTTCAACTTCCAAAGGGAGTTCTCCTGCAAAGCAAAGCTTCTTTGAAAATAACCTCCAAGAATCTTCCCTATCGAGAAGTTCTATCTTGATTTGCTTTTGACAGAGCATCATACGACACACATCTAGTGATCGAGTTGTCACTACCAACTTTAGTTTGCCTGTTTCAATCGGAATTCCCACATCCTTAACTTCAAAATGCATCCAAAGGCCATCCAAAATTAGGATGGATCTATTCTTCAAAGTCAGATGTCCATACAATAGGCACGCCCTTCTCTTCACGTCCTTCTCATTTGAGAGATTGTCCAGTCCGACTGCATTGGCAATCTCTTCTTGTAGCGCATACATACTAAAATCCTGAGGTACAGCAACCCAGAATACATCCAAGGCAAGATCCTCAAGGAGTCTATGATAGACAAGCCTCAAAATGGCCGTCTTGCCCACTCCACCCATACCATAAACACCAATTATGGAAACGTTTTCCTGCATTAAATAGGAAAAAATTTCATTCACCTTCCGTTGAGTTTCTTTGCCTAGTAATTCTATTGTCACCGAGGGAGATGTTTTGCTACATCTAACAACTGCCGTCGCCTCTTGCCAAAATCGTCCTGGAGCTAGAAGAATCTCTTCAAATTCTTTGCTCAACTCTTCCACCTCAGCTACTTTCTCCGGTGGAAAAGATATTCCTTCTCTCATTGCCCACGCTACGCCCCAATATTCTTCTCCTATCCTTCCCCACTTCGACTTTAGCTTGTTCATGACCGCTTCGCGACTGCTGATGAGTTCTACCAGCTTTCTTTTGAGAGATGTCATATTCGTGTCGGCAAGCCTACGGGTACCTAGTTGACTCTCAGCTGGTGCAACATGCGTTCTCGCACCTAAACTCAAGGATAAGTGAAAATTCACTATTAGGTACTTGTTGGACTTTGGTGATTCATTTTCTCTAACTAAATCTAGAAACTACTAGCTGAAGCTTGAAGACTCAAGTGGATACAAGCAAAAGAGAAGCCTAGAAATATCCTAAAAAATATCATGTTTGTGCTACAATGGAAGTGTGTAGAGAGCACTAGAAAGTTGCAGAAAAATCTGCTCTATGACGGTGGATTTGCTCTATAAATAGAGCTTGTACTAATTCTTCACAGAAATAAATAATTTGTAGCTTTGTATTCACTTTTTCGAACAGACATATTATACACAACATCCCATACGATAATGAATAAGTTATGTAGGCGTGCATGTCACAATAGCTAAATATTGGCGACCCCATATCATGAGCTCTCCATTGGAAAAAACTGATTTGAAATTAAAAGTCATAGGAATTGAAATATAAGTTTAATTTCACATGACTCTTTTCATTACTTTCAAAGCCAGCTCATGTGGGAGATCAGAGGAGAAAGGGAGAGCCATGGCTTTTCAAGATTTGAATGCCACACTTCAAAACATTTGTGTGTCCATCTTCAAAGATCTAGTGATTATCAATGACCGACTCTTAAGCTCCTCTTTTCCTATTAATTCCTGACTATTTTCTGTTTCTCTATAACCATTAAAAATCTGAGCATCCTCCTGCCTATATCCCTGTTATTAGGTGAAGATTAGAAGACAAATTAAGCATCCTGCAAGAGCTTTAACGGAACGGGAATTTAGAGATGCACACGTACCATGCGGAACCTCTGCATTGGGTTCTCCCTCTTCGGCATTCAGTGGGCGTGGCATGTTGGTTAAAGCAGGAAGAGACTGACTGGGCAAATTCGTCTCAGGCAACGGAAGAAAGGCTGACGAACCTGCACCAGAGCTCAGGTACGGCATGGCAGCGGTCGAAGTCTCTCTCGAAGCATCTTCATTGCTCGCAGCCACGGGCTGATGCGAACCCTGTGCAAGGTTGGATGAACCTTCATCATTGCCTTGTCTGTTGCTCGATTCCACCGCTCTTTTACCCTTCAGCGCCTCTAGGGCTTCTGATCTCACATCGGCCATCGAAGACCTTACAGATATAGAAAACAATCAGGGAATTCAAGTAGATTGCACGGTTGACATCGTATAATAGAGCGGTCGCGAGTTGCGACAGGAAATTCAGACAGGCATGCACAAACGAGGGTAAAAGATAAACGTACAAGGAGGAGGAGGACTGAAGCTCCGGTCTTTCCGCCCCTGATCACACCCTTAACTCCGGTTACAGCAAAATTTCATGGCCCGGGGTTCAACTGCCCACTCGACTTCTTCTCCCTTGATCTCGATCTCGTTCCCATGGAAATTTGAAGCGGTGTGATACGGCCAGATGAAAGAAGGAACAGGAAAGAGGAGAGAAGAAACCACGAGAGTATAGAAAACCCTAGGGATATGTTCACGTTAAATTCTAAAAGTCGTAAGTAAAGTGCGTTTGAGTCATAAAACTTGTAAAAAGTTTAAATAAATCTTAAAACTTATCACAAAAGTATATTAAAGTCCTAAAACTTTCAAAAAGTGCAATCAAGTCCTAAAACTTGTCATATTGATCTAATTAAGTCTTAAAACTTGTCATAATTGTTCAATCAAATCCTTTTTTAAAATTGTATTTTTTAAAAGTTTTAGGACTTATTTTTACTTTTGTGACAAGTTTTAGGACTTGTTTGAACTTTTTATAAGTTTTAGGACTCAAACGCACTTTCCTTACAAGTTTTAGGATTTATTTAAACTTTTTGCAAGTTTTAGGACTTAAACGCATTTTCCTTACAAGTTTTAGGACTTACTGTGAACATATCCCAAAACCCAAGAAACCCAGAGTGCTCCTCAATTGTCATGCTTGGCACATCTGCACCGTTCGTTTTCAAGCAAGCAAAGACCATCGTTGGATTATGAAAGTGGAAAGCAACTCGAAACCAGCTACATTCTTGAGAAATTAATTTATTTGCGTTCAAAATTTCCGGAAATTGATTTTGTGAAAATTCCATCTCGTGTTCCCAAACCACTAACCATTTAAGAACTTTACTAGTATCTGCAAATTACTCATAAGTTAAGACAAAAAAGTTGCCGACTCTTTGCCAGAATTACTAATCCCCGAATTCGCAATTTCGAAATCACAAATCAACATGAGAGAAATTATTTGATTGGATTTATATCCCAAATTATTAGAGATGTCCCTAGGCTACTAACTAATTTCGGATAAATTTTTTAAATTCTTTTTATGTCATGAAATCACCAAACTTTCTAGCAAATATACTAGTCATTTATATGAGAAAACTTACTTTCTTAATCTTTAAAGTTACTAACAATTATTGCAAACTTACTTCTTAGCCTACATGAAAACTTACTTTTCTATATGAAAAGTTACTTATGGTGTACTGGAAAAACTAATTATTTCATGACCCTCTCGATGAGTAAAATGCTAAATGTTCCCGAGAGGCGAGTTAATAGATTGTCAAGGAAACACATATGATTTCTCCCGCAAAATGACACTTACGCTTGGCTAGGGTTCACCCAAATCCTATCGATCGCAAATCCTTTCCTCAATTAATTATAAACATGAGTTTTTATTCAGAAGTTGCCACTCACGTATAGTGGGCCCATTTTAAGGACAACTAAAAATGTGCATGGTTATTTTATTTCTGCTGAGCTAGAATTTTTGAGTGGGGACTTGGAAATAGATCCAAAGAAAGTTTTGACTTTTGGAATTAGGGAATGCGATTTTATTGGATACGTTGGGGTTAGTAATAATGGTAAATTACTTAAAGGTGGGGAAAGAGAGGGATTCAAACCCTCGGTAAACAAAAGCTTACGTAACAGTTCCAATGTTTCGCCTTCAACCACTCGGCCATCTCTCATACATAGTGATGTGCAACCGAAGGAATAGTCAATCATTCATGCTCAATTCCTACATACTTTTTTATTGGCATTGAAAACACATCACACCATGGTAGAGTAACTTTTCACAGTTTAATGAATCTTCCACTTGTTTGATGGGATGGTTAGAAGATTGGTAACATATCGAAGTAATGAAACGTGAAACCTTCCTATTCCAGGGCCTGTTCCTCGTTTGTTTAATCACCTGAATAATGTGGTCCCCAAAAGAAATCGTGTAATAGATATAGTAATTAGTTGCTGATCAAATGGGCTTCACAGATAAATTCATCAAAATCTTTTTCATTAAAAAAAAGAGGAGTAGAAAAAGATCGCCCAACCTCAAGTTTTTAAACATAGATCAAATTCACAAGAAGACTAGAGAGGAGGTTTCAAGATTCTGCAACTGCATTTCATGTAGATTCAAGATTTGATGTAAGGTTAGTAGGTTCATGACTAAAAGGCAAGTTTCTCTAGTTTATTTACCTGGAGGTGAAATTGGAGCTTCAACTCTTACTTTGTAGTCATAAAAATTTGATTTTGATGTGGTTTTGTATGCTGATCCAACCATGAATTGTTGTTCTTTTTCACTGGTTCAACGTCAAATACGCACAGTGCACTGAGTTTAATGCCACCAATTTATGAGTTACCATCCCTGAGTGAAAATATCTAGGAGAAGCTGTTGTTAGGACGGACGTTCAGATTCCCCCGATGTCTTGTCCCTAGTGACTTCAAGAAAGACTAGACCAGAAAAGGCAACGAAAGAGCGCGACTACGTTAGGCTTTCACGAAGAGACCTACTTGAGCCTTCAGGTCGGTGAACGACAATGCAGAACTCCCAAGATGACTAACTAGGATTCCCCTCTCTCTCTCCCCTCGCCACCCCCACCACCACAACACACATACTCGCAACTTTCATTCTTCTTCTCTGTATTGAGATTGATTGTTCTTTAATGTGAATCTTTTTTTGGTTTTCAGAACCAGAAAGAGCGAGCATAACCCGAGTCGAGACGTCGTTGACAGCCAAGAAGCCGTCGGATCCAGACCCCAAGTCTGAACAAGTGAGGATGTCTCTCTTTTGTTGTCTATTTTTTGACCTCCCCAAAGTTGTCGATGGGCGTAGCTTCCCTTCTTAGGATTGGTTGACCTTCGGGGTCATCTTCTTGTCTCATTGTATTCGGTTGTCTTGAAGAATGGAGAAGTAATCGGTCAGATTTTGTGCTCGTATACTGCATGTTGTTACCACGTTACTGTTTAGAGTGCTTTTTGTCTAGGGTTTTTGTTTGATCTTGGGGAAAATTACAAAAAAAAAGTATTAAACTTACTACATTGGTACCAATTCAGTTTTAAACATTTCAATTGGATCAATTTAGTCATAAACGTTTTCACATTAGTACCATATCAGTTCAGCCGACCAATTTAGGCCATGAATTGCTACCGTGGACGCCAGCTATCCTATGTGGCACGGCTGGCGCTGACATTGATATTTTTTTTTTCCTCTTTTCTTTTTAGCAACACTGGAATTTTTTTTTTCTCCCAATGGTGATCTGAACGAGTTGCACATACATCCTAGTACATGTTCCTACACGCTGAGGACATGCCCAAGAGCAGGGGATTTCGAGACATCTCTGATTGGTTGTCTTGTGTTTCTAGTAAGTTGTTTAATACTTGGCATGTTGTATCATATACATAATACATTAGCTAGTTTAGATCGATCCTAACTGGATGATTATGAATTACTTCACTGATTAATAGGTGAATAGAATATTACTAAACTGGTAATAAGTAAGAAGAGAAAATCTCAAATCGACAATTTGCATAAAGTTACTACTATTTTTTTGCCTAAAGAAAAGAGGAAAAAATTTATTTAAAGTTTATTAAAAAAATGTCCAGCTTGGTTCAATAAGGTAATAGGCTAGGCTGTCCAGCTTTCGTAATCCTAGGAAGGCGCTAGGAAACTCACAACGCTTTAACCGGTCATGTTGGGCCGGATAAATGGTCATCTTCAAATGTTCTGTTGAATCTGTTCTAAACTTAGCCCATACTGGCCCAGTAACCAAGAATTCAAGCTCCAACCTCATTAACGGAGTAGCTTAGAAGCCTCAACAATTAGAGGAGCATCCATATAACTCATCCTAGGTAAATTTCCTAAAGAATCTTCCATCCGAGGTCAACAATGGCATGCAATCGATCAAACGCGGACCGCTTTCGAAATGTTTCCTGTAGCTGCGACCAATCTGCTCGATATCTTCTTCCACTTGACTTCCATAATGTATTTCTTGATCAGTGACCAAGAACAGGAACAAAGAGATAAGACAATGGAGTTTAATGGAACTGAACTGTGTGCTCTTCTTGCACATCTCTTTCTTGGTGACGTGATGAAGTTTCTCGCTGCATATGAATAACTTTTCTTTGTCAACACGCTGGGAATTCGTTCCAGGACTGGAACTTCTCTGGTTGAGCTCCAAACTATAATAATGACCCCGCAGAAAGATGGAAAGAAGGAACCCATTAGTCTCAAAGTTCACAATTTTATATTGGAGCTTGTCGACGAGTGCGTTTTGGTAACTAATTTATGGTTTGATGACATTGCAAATGAATATGCAGTAATTTGACATGTCCCATAGAATTTGAACACAACCTTAAAAGGAACTAGTTTTAACGTTGTCCGGATGGCAAGATGGTTGGACCAGACTACATTCCTCACTGGGCTTCAATTTGAAGACTGATCCAAGCATTCCTCACTAGGCTTCAGTTTGAAGATTGAAACAATAGTAAAGCTAACGTCAAGTTCATGAGTGATGTCATTTTGATTTTAGATTCTGATTTCAAGTTGATGTTAAGAAATACATTTTATGTATCTTCTTTTAGACAGAATTTAATTTCTGTATCATGTTTGGACATATGTGGTTACTCTTTTGAAATAAAGAACAATGATATTTTCTTGTTTTTTAGTTCAAATAAGATTGGGTGCTGCACTATGTCCAATGGATTGTACTGATTGTATTTAACTCCCAATGATATATACGTCGCTTATGTGGCTGAAAATGTTGTTTCCAAAAGACCTTTACCTAAAAAACAATCTTATGCGTTGTGGCATAAACTTCTTGGTCACATTTTTAGGGAAAAAGTGGAAAGGCTAATAAAGTTTGACATCATGCCTACCCTTAAAGGTAACCTAGAAACTTGCGTAGACTGCTGTAAAGGTAAGATGACTAAGATAAAAAAGAAAACTGCAGTCCGTAGTTCTGACCTGCTAGAGGTCATTCACACTGATATTAATGGACCCTATACGGCAATATTGTGTAGAAATTTTTATTTCGTCACATTTCCTGATATGGTTATATGTACTTGATTAAGGAAAAGTCTAAGTCTCTTAACAAGTTTAAGATTTTTTTTACTGAAATCGATAAATAATTGGGAAATGTCATAAAGGTTGTTAGATCTGACCGCAGTGATGAGTATTTTGGCAAATATGGTGATGTTGGATAGCTTAAAGGGCTATCTGCCAAATACTTAGAGGATTCTGGGATAGTAGCTTAATTTACAATGCCTGGGAGTCCTAAACAAAATGGTGTGGTCGAAAAGCACAATTGCACCCTTATGATATGATGATGAGTATGATTAGTATGACCAATTTACCAGATTTTTTGTGGGGCGAAGCTTTGAAAGTTGTCAATTACATTCTAAACTGTGTTCCTACCAAAGCCATTCCATTGGCTCCCTTTGAGTTATGGACTAGAGGTAAATCTAGCCTGAATTATCTTAAGGTTTGGGGTTGTCTTGCAGAAGTAAAATTATATAATCCAACATTGAGAAAGTTGGACTTTAGAACCGATCGGTGTTACTTCGTAGATAATCCAGATCATTCGAAGGGATATTGATTTTATAACCCCAATAGAGGTGCAAGAATTATGGAGTCACAGACAACGAAATTTCTAGAGCTTGATATAGCCGAAAATGGTAGTTGCTCACAAACTATTGAGGATTCAAATATAGTGGGGACTACTGTGTCGTTTTCTCTACCTATACAGATGATCATGGAGCCTTCTACACCACATACTAAGCCTATTAAGGTCCATAATCTTGTTGTTGAGGTGGATCCTGATGAAGTTTCTCAAGCCCCTCAATGTTGGATGAGGTCATAGTAGCTCCATTTAGGATATCAATTAAAGAGAGATTATCAACCATACCACTAGACTATATAATCTATTTAGGAGAGCATGACTACGATATCAGCTGTGTGGTTGATCTAATGACTTATACAGATGTTATTTCTTGTCCTCAATCAGATCTGTGATTGAATGCGATGAAAAATGAGATGCAGTCTATGAAACATAATGGTATTTGAGAGCTTGTTGAACTTCCTAAAAGTTACAAGCCCGTCAACTATAAATGGGTATATAAGACTAAAAGGGACTCCAAGGGAAAGATTAAGAAGTTTAAAGCCAGACTGGTAGCCAAGGGTTTCACTTAGAGAAAAGAAGTAGACTATGAAGTAACTTTTTCCCCAGTCTCTTCTACATATTCTTTTAAAGTGATCATGGTATTAGTAGCTCATTTTGATATGGAGTTATATCAAATAAATGTTAAAATTGTCTTTCTGAATGGAGAGCTTAATGAGGAGGTATATATGGTACAACCCGAAAGTTTTGTAGTTGATGATTAAAATGAGCTTGTATGTAGATTAAAGAAATCTATTTATGGCCTTAAGCAAGCTTCTAGACAATGGTACTTGAAGTTTCATAGTGTCGTCACTTCATTTGGTTTTGTCGAGAACAAAGTGGATCGGTGTATATTGTGACATCCGAGAAATTCCAGCATTTATTTATAATACGTAGGAATTCATAGACGATAGACGTCGCAAGTGAAAACCATAATTGGATGATTTAGTTGGTAATAGCGGAGACCAAAATGTAATTTTCATGCTCGTAGTTTTCCGTAAACGATTACGTTAGAGTTGAATTATTGTATTTTTATTTTTGGATTGATTTTCTAGCATAATGATGAAGCGCGTAAGACCACATAGGTTAATTTCGAAGACCGATATGCTCCAAATTTATGTAATGCATGAATGTTATGTTAGAAATTTACGGATTTGAATATTTCATTTCGTTCGGAAAATCTTGCGAAACGTTTTGACGTATTTAAAATATTTTTTTGGATTTACCAATATTTAGAACAGATATTGATTTCCTTATTTACACATAGATTTTCTCGTTTATATACTGATTTACTAGATATCTTAGCATTTTATCAAAATATCTACCTTGAAACTATAAGATTTAGCCAAATGTCACTTTCTAATATGACCACATCTCATGCATTTACCACCAAGTATTTTTAACCCAAAATACTCATTACACTTAACTTAGGTTAATTGATCTTATCCTCTCTTTTTTTAGATTAATACCACGAAAAACTCTAAATTGGTACGCCTGTGACGAATTTACCCAAAACTATTTTTTTGACCATGAAAAATCATAAACTTGTACATTTGTGACAAATTTACCCCAAACTAGTACACCTGTGACAAATTTACCCTCCGTCAGTTTCTATCAAATTGCTGAGTTTGATAACACAAAACAGTTGACAAGATATACTAGTTTTGAGTTTTATCCTTCGTTTATCTCAAGTTTGCCAGTTTGGGATTTTTTGTGATATTAATATAATTTAACGAAAACTAACGAAGGGTAAATTTATTACAGGTGTACTAGTTTGGGGTAAATTTGTCACAAATATACCAGTTTGAGGTTTTTTGTGGTCAAAAAATTAGTTTTTGATAAATTTTGTCATATGTGTACTAGTTTGGGGTTTTTCATGATCAAAAAAATAATTTGGGATAAATTTGTCACAGGCGTACCAGTTTAGGGTTTTTCATGGTATTAACCTTTTTTTTTTTTTACTTCAAGAAGGCTTCAAAGCCCACACTTCCTTTTGATCGTGAACTTCAATCTCAAAGCACTCAGAACCTTCAACTTCATTTCCTCTCTTTTCTCTCTTGCCAAGCCTTTCCAGTAAAAGAAAAATGAATTCATTCTTGGGTTGTTGGAGTTTTAAGTTTAATTTTTAGAGACACAAGGTGATTTTTGTAAACTTGTTCTCTTTCACAAACTTGTTTTGTTGCTTAGAAAGATTTCCAAAATATTAATCCGTGTTCTTGACAATTGTTTGAAGGTAATTAAAGCTTGCTTTGCTTAAAATCATTTTGAGGTAAGTGAAAACTCTAATCACTAAGTTAGGATAATCTTCTTATTACTTTTGACTTGGTTGTTTGGTAGTTGGTATTTTCACTTCGAGTTTAGATGAGACTTGTAAATAAATTTCAGTTCTACGCTAGTTCATGAGAATAGTTATAACTTTTTCTATATTTATCGGAATGACTTGATTCTAACTCCAATAGAATAAGGACTTGTATATCTACAATTTTTATGCTTTGAGTTTTCTCATATAAGCATTGAAAACTCACCGATGGGGGAAAACAGTACACGTTGAGGACAGAAATTTTAATTTTGCACTAGTTCAGGAGAATAATCATAATGTTTTTTATATTTATCGGAATGACTTGATTCTAATAACAATAGAACAAGGACTTGTAGATCTACAACTTTGATGTTTTGAGTTTTCTCATATAAGCATTGGAAACTCACCGATGGGAGAAAACAGTACACATTGAAGACAGAAATTTCAATTCTACGCTAGTTCAAGAAAATGATCATAAAATTTTCTATATTTATTAGAATGACTTGATTATAATGCCAATAAAACAAGGACTTGTAGATCTACAACTTTTATGTTTTGAGTTTTCTCCTTTGTACACTGTATGGCTATCGATTTGAGAAGGAAGTGACGTAACATGATGATAATCAATTTCTCGCCATGATGTATATCTTAGTGATGATTGGAGTACAATGATGTTGTGGAAGTATGTTATTTAGAATTGATAATGTTTGCATAGCCCTTTTAGAATGTATCATTTGTTTGCAAAATGAAATGAGCATGTTATTATGTGTATTGTGGCTATGTGATTAAATACAAAAAAAAATATGAATATATTTCGTCGTCCACTTGATGGTGGCGACGATGACCGTGTGTCAAATGCCCCGTGGTCAAATGTTGCGGGATGCCTCGAAGTTGAGATGCCCCATGTGTCAAATGTCCCGGGAGTGCTCATGATGTAAAGAAGAAATGAATTGTATGAAATAATCTACATATGATGCATGACTACGATGCATGTTTCTTAATGAACCAAATAATGATGATGGTGCAACGAAATGTGTTATGGCATCCGCATGTATTTAGTAAATAATAGCATACATCATTGCTGTTGATTTGCCATCAACATAAAGAGGTAATTTTTCTCATGTGCTTGCTATGTATGAAGTTTTATGATGTGTGGTCGTATGTTATATGATGCCAGGTTAAATGGTGGGTGGATTTCCTACCTTAAAATTAGAAATTTCATTTACTGGGCATCAGTTCATTCTTTTTTTTTTTTCAGACCTGTAGAATGGATCCTGTACCACCATCACCACTAGCACCACCTATGTTCGGAGCTCCTGTCCAGTTCAAAGCTGTTATAGAAAATATAGTCGTACCCAGTTCGGACATAGTTTATGTTAAAATGTAAATCTATTATATGTGTCAACATAGAACTTCCAGAGTGGATCGCCCATAGGTACATTGCCTGATATATACATACTGATGATGGGGAGACGGTGGGACCTCTAAGAGGTTTTGATGACCCTCCAGGCATGTACGATAACGACGAGACTTCACCGGGTGAGGTGATCGACCCGTAGTTTAGTGAGTGGCCATATGCAGGTCTTGTCTTTTTAGAGTAGACGTGTAGAGTAAAAACCTTGAAGCTGAACCTTCTTTCTAAAGTTAATGCAATGTAATATTTTGTCTTTTTGGGATTGTATTAAAACTTGGAAGAGGGTTGATTTGGCTAATGAAACATATGTTAATTATATAACTTGACTTCTTGTGTTTACTCGTGCTATGTGGTGTTGATGTTATGTGCTTCCGCATGTGAAAAATTTTAAAGTATAAAAAAAAAAAAACACATATAATGCGTGACATTCTGGAGCGTCACATATATACTGCAAGGCCAGTAGGAGAAAATTCATTTTTCTCATACTTTATATAGACGATATCTTGCTTACTAGCAGTGATCTTGGATTACTACATGAGATAAAGCAAATGTTGTCGAGTAACTTCGACATGAAGGACCTTGGTGAGGTGTCTTTTGTCCTTGGCATTGAGATCCACAGGAATCGTTCTCGCCAAGCTTTGGGTTTGTCTTAGATGACATATATTGATTGTATTCTGGAAAGATTTAATATGCAGCATTGAAAGCCATGAATTGCACATGTCATTAAGAGTGATAAACTGAATACCCAAATGAAGAATGTACCTTATGCTAGTATACTTGAAAGTATTATGTATTCTTAAGTTTGCACTAGACTAAACATTGCTTTTGCAACAGGACTTTTAGGCAAATTTCAGTCAAATCCAGAGCACGATCACTAAGTTGCTACCAAGAAGGTTTTAAGGTACTTAAAGAAGACAAAAGACTATATGCTGATTTACAAGCATATTCGGGACCTACAGCTAGTAGAATATTCGGATTTAGATTTTGCTGACTGTCAAGATGACTTGAAGTCAACAACATAGTACATCTTTGTGATAGTAGGAGGTGCAGCATCAAGGAAAAGTGTCAAACAAACATTAGTATTATCCTCTACCATGCAGGCGGAGTTTGTAGCATGCTTTTCGGCCACTACTCAAGCTATTTGGCTCCGAAACCTTATTACGGAGTTAACCGTATTTGACTTTGTGGATAAGCTCATACAGTTGTATTGTGACAATAACTCCGCAGTGATGTTTATTAACAACAACAAAAGTCTCAAGAAGTCTAAGCATATAGCGGTTAAGTTTTTTACCATAAAGGAGTTAGTTCAGAATGGTGACGTTACAGTAGAGCATATTTTCACATATGATATGATTGCAGATTCATTTACTAAAAGCCTTCGCCCATGTGTTTTTGAATGACATGTCATTAAGATGGCTTAGGAGTATCGTGGGATGTTGTTGTTAAGTGGAAACTGTTTTTGGTTTTGCTCTAATAAAGTTTACATATGTGTTTTTGTTACATTTGTAACATTTCAGATATGTAACAACTCTTTTGCATTCAATAAAGTGTTTTGTGAATGTATTCATATCAAGTTGAGTACATATATTTTATGAAAATTTCAATGTATATGTAAACCTTAAGTGAAGGCTAGGGGCATTCAGTTATTAGTCTTAAACATATGTCTTATTACATATAAAGTAAGGTTTTATATATGTAGATTCATTGGAACCATAAAGATATTCTCTTGTGACATATCAGGTTTCGTGACACATAAAAAGAGAGAATGTTGACTGACAAGGGCATGACACATGCGGAATCACTTTTTATGAGGTGTTATCCATTTGTCGCACTACCATATTGCATCCATATCAGTAGAATTAAAAGCACTCATGACCATGGAAGGCTCTATGTGAATGTATGCAGTTACCGCCATGATTCGGTGTTTAAGACTTTATGGAATCGGATTGACTATTAAGAATTATCTCTAGACCAATATAAAGGTGCGCATATACAATACAATTTCAATTACTATAGCCCAAGTGGGAGAATGTAAGAGTTTTCTTTATGTGGGCTACATTAATTGAAATTGTAATTAACCGTTATTACGGGATTGATCTAAAAAGGTGAGATATAAGGTTTCTTAATTAGTCTAATATGGATTTGGCATGTGTGAGCCGAGTTGAGTTGAGCCCGGCCCGTAATAAGAGAGCCTAATTCAAAACTCTACAAATAGCACTCAATCTCTCCTCTAACCATGTGCACTCATAAACAGACTCACATAAGGATCGACTTGTGAGGGGCTATCTCATTGAGCTAGGATTACAGAGGGCAATAAAAGAGAAGAACTTGAGCTTTGGATCGTCGTTATTCTACATCAAGAATGATGGATTATAAATCAGGTACACAGATCATTTTCCTATCTTATATGCGTTCTAGTTTCTAACTATAGTGATCTTGGAGTGCCGTTCATTTATGGCTAACAGTTCATGCTTTTCCACGCAGCCAGACCCATTCGAGACACATTTCCAAGTTTTACCCTAGCTTCAAACCGGCTAAAAGAGTGTCAGACTGGTAATTGAACCTTTGCCACAAATAGGCGTCATCAAAACTCGATCCGAAATTATCCCAAAGAATAAGATTTCCTGAATCCAAGAGTTGCCCCATTGGATTTGAGAGAACCCTAGACTACTTCGACGACCAAACAACACCTTTCCACTGGTTGAGAACAACTAGATTGCCCACATTGCTGAATGTGAGAACACCGCTACGATGGGCTAGCGGGTTCTTTCTATTAGCAACCCACACAACCCTTTCAAGATTGAACTTGTAACATATACCCAAGTAGCTCATGCTCAAGTTACCAGGAGTAAAGAATCCTAGCTCAAAGGTTTGGTCCAAAGAAACCAATGTTTCTCCATAACTGATGTTACGGTACGTGCCCAAAGTATTGGGCTGCAAGTGACAAACCGATCGCGCGGATGATGATGAATATAGAGAATGTGATCTTTGCCATTGTTTGCAAATGTCCTCTTCTAAGTCCTAGCTCCATCTTTATATGCAAATCATTCCAAACTTATCCACAACATGAGCACAATTCCAACGGGTCCTCAAAGCCCAACATTTTTTATTGCTTTCCGTCTTAAGATTTATCGGTTCCTTGTACCAGTTTCCGTGCATATCCCCTTGGTCTCCCTGTCCAACTTCTCCATGTTCTTCTTTATCCACTTTGTTTATAGCAGCTTTTTTGGATTCCAGTTGGATATTAAGAAGCAGGAACTCGTACTGACGAACCACCTTTCACTTCCGCCATGTTCGTACCTCGAGCTTTTCCAGCTAAATTCTTCAATTTCGGATGAAACTCAAGACATCTTGACACGAACAATAACGCGTTTGTCTCTATAAAACGCATCATTCCTGCCTGGTCCAGAATGATTTCAGGGTCAACCGTTTGGACTTCATGAAACGACATGCGAAGTTGACAATTGAGCGATCTTTGGGTGCGCTCTCTTCGCACGTCGTTTTAACCCTTCAAATGGGTTGGACGGTATGGCAAAGAGAATTAAACACCAGCAGCCGCCATTTGTGGAAGCTGTAACGTAAAGAAGGAATTATGAAGAATAAGATTGGCGATTTGTTCCTCCAACTGTGAGTATGTGGAGTGATAAGACATGAAATATAAATTACAAGATTACATTTCGTATTTTCGATAAGCATATATGAGAAAACTCTGAAATTTATTTAACATTGACCTGTTGTCCGATAATTATAATTTTAAATATTGAAATAAGTAATTATAGTCTAGAAAATTGACTATCCAAATAAAAAATCACGGATATGATATCGGTGAATTGTACAATAAATCTATTATAACGATTGTGTATTTGAAATTAATCAGAAAACAATGCTTTAGTTGGCCTAGAACTATCAGGGCACGAGGGGCCCTGGCTTTCCACCTTTGGATCTTAAATCATTGAACAAATCTGGGGAGTAACTTTGGAAAATGCGCATTTCAGGATTTTCATATGATTACTTGAATTATTTATGTTCTTTTAATCTAGTACTTCGACTAAATGTCAGACCGTGGGTTAATGCGAGCAATCTTAGAACATTTCTGTTGACTTTTCAATTTGACCTAGTACATGCACGCATATAGGACCAGAGTATGGACCAACAAGGCTAAAATCATTCGCAAGCAATGGTATGGGGCGTCAATTTATTTTGGCTCTTTTTTACTTCCTTTTGGGGCCTGAAATGACTTTGTTGTGTTCCATTTGTTGGTTATTATAATTCGGCTATATAATTTTCTTACGATGAGAATCTGGATGGTGGTAATCTGAAATAAACTGTGACAAATCTTACTATTCAGCCCTATCCACAAGGTCCCGAAGACTTTTTGGACAGGTTTGAGTAAGAGCATTTGATGAAAAACCTAACACGGCCCAAGGATTTGCATATAAAAAAATTTCTGATGGACAAGCTTGGGAATAATTTAGGACTGACCTTAAGGCTCAGATCAGCTCGGGCTCGTTTAATGATCATCTCTAACTTCAAAATGAAATTAATGCATGTTTGAATGGTTTATTGATATATTTATTTATTTATTTATTTATTTATTTATTTATATGTTTATTTATTTATTTATTTATTTTACAAACTCAATTTTTTGTTGTCATAAAATTTTACCATTGGTACCATGTAGATGATAAAACAAAAGTGTGGGTGCAATCACATATGATATGATGTGCTATAGTTCAATATATATCTGACTTTTCTTAACTTCCACTTTTAAGTAGCTCTTCCCATCTCTATGCTTGATGCAGAAATCAAGATTCTTTTTTTTCCTTTTCGTTTTTTTGTTTCTTAAGAGAAACTAAGAGACCTATGTACCAGGTCTGGTAATTTAACCGCCAAAGTTTCAAAAAACCCTCGCCACGACAACAATACAAACGGAATTTTCCTCATGCGCCCCTCCATCAACTTAAGCAAGTCCCACAATTCTTGTGACTTAGGCAAAGAAAACCCTGCAAGCAGAGGAATCTCTGATACCTTGCAAATGGGCCCTGCAAAACCAAGTATGGATACAAAGTCTGTCGACAGACAACTAGGAATCTATTGCGGTACTAAAGTTTCGACTCCACAGCGCAAAATGCCTATCGGCCTTCCAGCATAGTCAGAGTGACTTCATTTGGTGTATGTGAGTATCCCTTTGATGATGCGCCATTGGAGTACCCCGACTTTCTTTCTGTGAAGTAACCAGGCTCTTTAGGTTCAGGCAGGACCCATCCACAATTGAGTATCATACATATTGCAGACGACATAGCCGGCCTATCTTCAGAGAACTTTTGGACACACAATAAGCCCACTTGAATGCATATTTCCACTTGGGTTCTGTCAAATGAGCTGCGCAGGCATTCATCCATTATTTCCAAGGCCCTACCTTCTCTCCAAAGCATCCACGCCTGAAGATAAATTGGGAACTCGTGTGCTTAGTCATTGAGAAATCTCCAGAATGGCTGTGCAAAATATTAGAGTGAGATGGAATGCCGGGGTTACTAGTGCCTATTTACTTACATGTCCGAGGAGGTTGTGGTGATGGCTTGGATGGGAAAATCCTCTGTTCCTTTTGCCGCTGATTATCTCCAACAGGAGCACGCCAAAGCTATATATATCCGACTTCAAAGAGAATTTCCCATCGCAAGCATACTCCGGGGCCATGTAGCCGCTGCATTTCGCAAACAGAAGAATTTCAGTCTGCGGTCCTCTGTAATGATGAGTGCATCTCAAGAACCAAAAGAAGAGGAGAAACGAAAAAAAAAAGCCTTACTAAGTTCCAATGACTCTTTTTGTTCTTGCTTCTTTTTGGTTAGCTCCAAAGATTCTTGCCAAGCCAAAGTCAGAGATTTTAGGGTTGAAGTTACCATCTAGTAATATGTTGCTTGTTTTAAGATCTCGGTGGATCACTTGAAGTTTGGAATCATGGTGGAGATAGAGAAGTCCTCTCGCAATACCAACAACAATGTCAAACCGTCTTTGCCATGTCAACAACAGGGTTCGTTCTTGATCTGTGCACGGCTCAAAATTCCAACGGTCAATCTCAAAAAAGTAAATTTAGATCAGTCTCACTATGAAAGAGTATCATTTGATCAGTAGGGAATTAAAAAGCGAAATTGTCTGACCAAATATGAAGTAATTCAAGCTCTTGTTGTCCATGTACTCGTAGAGCAAGATTCTCTCCTCTCCCTCAATGCAACAACCTACAAGTCCGACAAGATTCCGGTGTTGAAGTCGCGCAATCAAGAGTACTTCATTCTTGAACTCTTCAAGGCCTTGCCCTGAACTCCTTGATAGCCTCTTCACTGCTACTGTCTGTCCCTGCTGAAGATTTCCCTACACAACAGCAGCATCTTATTTATAATGTGTCATGAGTTCGGCGCAGAATTCTAAGTGATATGCAGTAAACTCCATACCTTGTAAACAGGACTGATGCCGCCAGCCCCAATCATATTGTCATCAGAGAAATTGTTCGTGGCACTTTCAAGGGCGGCCAGATCGTATAATGGTAAATCGATGTCTTCTTTTGTGATTTCTAGATCAAGCAAAGTAATAGCCATCGATTTGCATCAGCATAGAACCATGACAACAAGCTAGCACCTATTAAACCAATTAAAGCAACACAACTTTGAGGTTCCGTTTGTTTCGTGGAAAATGAACGATTTGGAAAACATTTTCCTAAAAATGATTGATTGTATAGCTTGAAATAACTAGTCAATAAAAAATATTTTGATTACCGGCAACAATTTATGTCTCGTTTACTTATTTTTGTAAGCAATTCAAGGGACTGTTTTTAAAAATATACTATTTAAAACATTCGATTTTCGCAAAACAAACGGACTAGTTTATAACGAATGCTGCCTTAATCGAAGATTAGGCTTACCTCCGGTACTAGTTCTCCTTTTCCCATGCTTTACACGCCACAATGCAGTTCCGACCAAGAGCAATCCACCAACGATTGAACTTGCTATGACAGCAACGATAATTATTTTCCTCCTGGTGCGGTCACGAACGGCATCTAGAGTAGAGAAGACTATTGTGAAGATTAAGTCTTTCCACATTTCTCTTGGCCAAATAACAAGTATTTCAATAATTTTGCAGAAAAAAAGTCAATTAGTATAATCATGCATACCTAGTTCCGAAGCTGATAGGCGTATGTACAGAGTTTGCACATCGTTCTTTTCTTCGAACAATCTCATGTCAATCAAGTCTCCAAACCACATGAGACAGCCCCAGCCTCCTCCTCTAACATCTGAATTAGCATAAGCCGTGCACGAACAGTTCCTCAAGCACTCCTCCTCACATTCCGTGAGGCTCATACTCTTGTTCAGCCTAACCTCCAACAGGTTGGGCAGTTTAACTTCTTTAATTTCCAAGAACCTGTCGCCTTTTGAACATATCGTGGGTATTATCCTCTGGCATCCGCCGTAAAAATCAAGCGATGCCCATTTGTCTGGCGACTTAGGCATGAACCCTTTCACACATTCGCACGAGCTAAGGCTGCAGATGGCATTAGCACCACACCTGCCATAAGTATCGCATGGATCACTAGGGTACTCGCGAATGACATCCCACGTGGCGCTTCTCGATCTATTCACCCCAAAAGCCTGCATCACTCCCGAATAGTTTAATGTCATTTTCCAGAAGAGTTGACTGTCCTGAACCTCAAACATGAAGGAGATCTCATCATCATTGTTCACGAACATGCGCATACTATCTAGATATGGTATTTGTATAAGGGGAACGCCAACAAATTGAACTCCGTTCCATTGCCCGGTTCGAAATATTTTTCTATGCACATCCTCTTGGACTACTTCATACTGAGGTAGACCTTGACGATAGTTTAACACATGCATGTAATCTCCAGGAGAAGGGTCGTTCATGCTTTTCCACGAAGTCAGACGCCATTCAAGGCCTGTTTTGAAATTCAACCCCAGCTTCATACCGGCTAGAAGCGTGTCAGTTGGGTAATCAAAGCTTTGCCATGAATAGGCTTCATCAGCACTCGAAACGGATTTATCCCAAAGAACAAGATTTCCCGAATCCAGGAGCTTCGCAACTGGATTCTGGAGGACCCTGGATGACTTCGAAGACCAAACAACACCATTCGACTGGTTGAGAACAACTAGATTGCCCACATTGCTAAATCTGAGAGCACAAATACGATCAGCTAGTGGGTTATTTCTATTAGCAACCCACACAACCTTTTGAGGATTGAACTTGTACCATATGCCCAGGTAGCTCATACTCGAGT
>BCNH02000006.1:2392338-2419335 GCA_001662345.2 Metrosideros polymorpha var. glaberrima
AAATAATTAATCAATGAGAAATATTTTCATTACTGACAACAATTTATATTTAAACATTTTCATTGACAATGAAAATATTTTTCGTTTAATTATTTTTATAAGGGCATAAGGACACAAAAAGTGTCAAAAATTTCGTACATTACTCACTTTAGTTACAAAAGTTTTCGCCGACTCACTTAAATGCCAAATCAAAGAAAAAACAATCACTTGAGTATCTCCGGGAAGAAATTCTAGCAAAAAATATTACATGACTTTTATAATAAAAACTTTAGTATTAGTTGGCACTTTTTTTTTATTAAAAACTAGTCCACATGGACATCCTAAATGACGTTGCACAACTCCCATTCCCAAAAACGAGCCACACGTTTGCCTCTTTTTTTTGTTGAACCTATTAACTCTCTCTCTCTCTCTCTCTCTCTCTCTGAGGAGACATAGGACGTTGCCGCCGAAGGAGGCGAAGGAGGCTGAGAAGCGAATGGAGGAGGAGGTGTGACGAGTGGTGGAGCAGGCGAAGGAGCTACAGGACGCCGCCTGCCATGCACGTCGCCCGCACATTGAGCAAGATGCAATTGTTACGGCAACGCATACTCATGCTTGACTCATCCATTCGCCGCCACCGAGCCTCCATCAGTGCTCAGGCAAGCAGCAGGCTACTAGATTCGAAGCTCGCTGACAGGCTTGAGGAGGAGTTGTAGAGGGCCAGGTAGATCATGGCCGACGGATACACATCGCCATTTCCTCCGCCGAAAGCTCAAGGTGTGTTTGACTCAGCTCATTCTCTTTCCTTTCCTCTGCCACCAGTTGTCCTTGTTATTTACATGTTTCTCGTAGTGGATGATGGTGACCGCGATGAACAGGCGGCTTCATGTAGGGAAAGATTGTGGTTTTGAGGGAAAATTGAATTAGGGTTTTGGATTTGGGAAAATCGATGTCATTTGAGAATAATATGTTGACGAAGCACTCCAGCGAGCCACGTCAATCAAAGATATTAATAAAATATGGCCACGTCAAATTTTTTACAACCCAAATCAAAGTTGGCATTTAAGCGATTGTTTTTATTTTTAAGTGGCACTTAGGTAATCCAAAAAAACTTTTGACATTAAAGTGAGCGTCTAAAGGAACTTTTGTTTCCTAGTCTTCTTATGCCCGAAATAAACTATCACAAATCTGAATACTCGGCCCTAGTCACATGGTCTAAAAAACTTTTTCAATAGGTTTGAGTAAGACTATTTGGTGAAAAAGCCTAACACGGCCCAATTGGGCCCTAGTCAAAGCATGGCCTAGCCCGAAGATTTAAATGTGAAAAAGCTTAAGATGAACAGGCTTGGCAGAAATTTAAGATCGGCCTTAATGCCCAACTAAGCTCGAGCTCGCTTAATGATCACCTCTGACTTGAAAATAAAATTGGTGCATGTTTGAATGGCTTATCAATATATATTATTGACAACCATTAGGAAAATAATTTCATCTTAAAATTAGATTTATTTGACTTTTCTTTGCTTCCGCTTTTAAGTAGCTTCTCAAATGGGTTGCTTTCTGCTTTAGGATTCATCAGTTCCTTGTCCCGATTTTCACGCATATTTAACTTTGAATACTTATATATTTTTGGGTTAATATTAAGAAAAACTTCAAACTTGTACACTTGCGACAAATTTACCTAAAACTAATTCTTTTACCAAGAAAATTTTCAAATTAGTACGTCTGTGATAAATTTACCCCAAATTGGTATACCTGTGAAAAATTTACCCTCCATTAGTTTCTGTCCAATTTTACGGTCGAATTACTGAGTTCAACGACACGTGGTAGTTGACAGAATGTACCTGTTTATTATCCATTTGTCACAAGTGTGCCAATTTGAGATTTTTCATAATATTAACTCAATTTAATTGGGGTTAATACCACAAAAAAAAAACCCTTCAAACTAGTACATTTGTGACAAATTTACCTAAACTATTTTTTTTATCACGAAAAATTTCAAACTGATACACATGTGACAAATTTACCCCAAACTAAATTTTTTACTATGAAAAACCTCAAACTTATATATCTATGACAAACTTATCTCAAACTAGTACACATGTGACAAATTTATCATCTGTGAGTATCTGTTAAATTAGGTTAATACCACGAAAAATCATAAACTAGCACACATGAGACAAACGGAGGGTAAAATCCAAAACTGGTACATCCCGTCAACTTTCATGTGTCATCAAACTCAGCAATTTGATGGTAAAATTTGACGAAAACTGATAGAGGGTAAATTTGTCACAGTTGTACCGATTTGAGGTAAATTTGTCATAGATGTACCAATTTGGGGTTATTCTTGGTCAAAAAAATAATTTGAGATAAATTTGTCACAAGCGTACTAGTTTGGATTTTTCTTGGTATTAACCTATTTAACGGAAACTAATTGAGGATAAATTTGTCATTGATATACTAGTTTGGGGTAAATTTATCACAAATGTAGCAGTTTGGATTTTTTCGTTGTCAAAAGATTAGTTTTAGATAAATTTATCACATATATACTAGTTTAAGGTTTTTTGTGGTGTTAACCCTATATTTTTCTCTCCATGTTCTACTTTATCCACTTTTTTATGGTACTTTTTTTGGGATTCCAGTTGGATACGAACCACTTCTCACTTCGGCCATGTTCATACCTCGCACTTTTCCAGCTAAGTCCTTCAACGTAAGATGAAACTCGGACATTTGATATGAAGAATAACACTATTGTCTCTGACTCTCTCTATCAAAACCGTCACTCCTGGTCAAGGATGATTTCAGGGTCAACCATGCGTAGATAACAATTGAGCGGCGTTTGAGTGCGCTTTCTACGTGGGTCCTTTCAACCCTTCAAATGGGTTAAGACAGTATGGCAAAAAGAATTAAACGGCAGCAGTCCCCGTTTGTGGAGGCTGTAAAGTAAAGAAGATATTACGAAGGATGAGACAGGTCATCTATTTGGTCAAAAAGTCTTTCAGATATCGAACTCATTGCGCGCACGTCACTCATCCAATGATTCTAGAAATTGAAACGATAGAAATGTAAAGCATGGAAAATAATTTGCAAAGTTATATTACTTCATATTTGTTATAGGTATATCTCGAGTTTGAGTCCGAAAAGAAAAGTTTCCTAATTCAAGTAGATTTCTTATTTTGAATAGGTGTCCTAATTAAATGGTTTTCCTAATTAGAGAATGTTTCTTATTTTGGATCCAATTTTTTCTTATAAATAAGAAGTGGATGTTTTTTGTGAAAATTATCAAAGAGGAGTTTCTGCTTGAAAATTACACCTTGAAGCAAGAAAGTGTTGAAGCCGACTAAATATTAGCGTAAGATTTGTTAACTCATTTGTGAGATTAAGAGATTATTTCGTGAGGAATTGTAAGAGTTAAACACTTGTGGATTATTGCGTGTAATTGGGGATTGAGAAATACTAAAAGTGTTTGAGTGACTTGAGTATAGTTGTAATCTCCATTGTATTACTTGATCTATAGTGGAATTCATACTGCTCTCCCGGTGAATGTAAGTCACTACGACTAAATCACATAAATTTGGTGTCCAGTTTATTTTTCTATTTTCACTATTTTATTATTTCGATTGCTCGATTTTTAAACAATATTCGATATGTGTAAATGAGAAAGCTCTTATATTCATTTAAGGCTCGGCCCACCTTGGGCCCGCTCAATGATCATTTCTAACTTGAAAATGAAATCAATGCATGTTTGAATGGTTTATTGATATATATTAGGATTACAAACTTAATCTTTGATTTTCATATGATTTTACTATTTGTACATTGTAGATGATAAAACAAAACTGTGGGTGCAACCAAATAGGATGTGCTATAGTTCCAATATATATCTGACTCTTCTTAACTTCCACTTTTAAGTAGCTCTTCCCATCTTTATGCTTGATGTAGAAAATCATGCTTCTTAAGAGAAACTAAGACACTTAATGGACCAGGTCAGATAATTTAGCAAGCGAAAGTTTCATAAAACCCTCGCCACGATCACAATGCAAACGGGATTTTCCTCATGCACCCCTCTGTCAACTTAAGCAAGTCCCGCTGTTCTTGTGACTTAGGCATAAAACCCTGCAAGCAGAGACATCTCTGATACATTCCAATTGGGCCCTGCTAAACCATATGTGGATATAAACTCTGTGTCGACAGAAACCTACTAATCTATCGCACTATCAAAGTTTCGACTACAGTACCACAGAATGCCTACCGGCCTTCCAGCATAGTCAGAGTGACTTCATTTTGCGTATGTGAGTCCCCCTTTGATGACGCCCCATCAGAGTATCCCGACTTTCTTTCCGTGAAGTAACCAGGCTCTTTAGGTTCAGGCAGAACCCATCCACAATTGAGTATCATACATATTGAAGACGACATAGCGGGCCTATCTTCAGGGAACTTTTGGACGCACAACAAGCCCACTTGAATGCATATTTCCACTTGGGTTCTGTCAAATGAGCTGCGCAGGCAT
The DNA here is from genome assembly GCA_001662345.2 of Metrosideros polymorpha var. glaberrima. Classification (NCBI taxonomy): domain Eukaryota; kingdom Viridiplantae; phylum Streptophyta; class Magnoliopsida; order Myrtales; family Myrtaceae; genus Metrosideros; species Metrosideros polymorpha. The sequence continues at coordinate 2,396,825 of BCNH02000006.1, forward strand.
TCATCCATTACTTCCAATGCCCTACCTTCTCTCCAAAGCATCCACGCCTGAAGATAAATTGGGAACTCGTGTGCTTAGTAATCGAGAAATCTCCAGAATGGCTGTGTAAAATATCAGAGAGAGGTTACTAGTGCCTGTTTACTTACATGTCCGAGAAGGTTGTGGTGATGGCTTGGATGGGAAAATCCTCTGTTCCTTTCGCCGCTGATTATCTCCAACAGGAGCACGCCAAAGCTATATATGTCTGACTTCGAAGAGAATTTCCCATCGAAAGCATACTCAGGGGCCATGTAGCCGCTGCATTTCACCAAAAAAAAAAAAAGATTTCTAGGCCGTGGTCCCCTGTAATATTGAGTGTTTCATCTCAAGAACCAAAAATATGAAACGGAAAGAAAAGACTTACTAAGGTCCAATGACTCTTTTTGTTCTTGCTTCTTTCTGGTTAGCTCCAAAGATTCTTGCCAAGCCAAAGTCGGAGATTTTAGGGTTTAGCTCGCCATCTAGTAATATGTTGCTTGTTTTAAGATCTCGGTGGATTACTTGAAGTTTGGAATCATGGTGGAGATAGAGAAGTCCTCTTGCAATACCCACAACAATGCCAAACCGTCTTGGCCATGTCAACGATAGGCTTTGTTCTTGATCTGTGGATGGTTCATAATTCGCATGGTCAATCTCAAAATCTATAATTAATGAAAAGTGCTAACTTGCTAACTCAGATCAATATCACTATGAAGGAGTATCATCTGATCGGTAGGGAATTAAAACGTGAAATTGTCTGACCAAGTATGAAGTAATTCAAGCTCTTGTTGTCCATGTACTCGTAAAGCAAGATTCGCTCCTCTCCCTCAATGCAACAACCTAGAAGTCCAACAAGATTCCGGTGTTGAAGTCGCGCGATCAGGAGTACTTCATTCTTGAACTCTTCAAGGCCTTGCCCTGAACTCCTAGATAGCCTCTTGACTGCTACTAGCTGTCCTGTCTGAAGATTTCCCTACACAATTAGCAGCATCTTTTAATAATCTGTCATCGGTTTGGTGCACAATTCTATATTATATATGCTAAATTCTGTACCTTGTAAATAGGACCGAAGCCACCAGCCCCAATCATATTGTCATCAGAGAAGTTGTTCGTGGCACTTACAATGGTGGCCAGATCGTATAATGGTAGATCGATGTCTTCTTTTTTGATTTCTAGATCAAGTAAAGTAATATCCATTGATTTGCATCAGAATAGGACTGTGATGATGAGCTAGCGCACCTACTAAACCAGTTGAAGCAATGCAGCTTTCAGTTATAACGAAATCTGCCTTAATCGAAGATCAGGCTTACCTCGAAGATTAATTCTCCTTTTCCTATGCTTCACACACCACAGTGTAGTTCCAACTAAAAGCAATCCACCAATGATTGAACTCAATATGACAGCGACGATAATGATTTTCCTCCTGGTATGGTCACGAATGACATCTAGTAGAGAAAAAGAGTTGCGAAGATTGACTACTTCTACATTTCTTTTTCCCAAATAACAAGTATTTCAATAAATTAGCAGAAAAATAGTTAATAAGCATAAGTATTTGTACCCAGTTCAGAAGCTGATACGCGTACATATAGAGTTTGATCATAGTTCTGATCTTCAAACACTCTCGTGTCGATCAAGTCCCCAAACCACATGAGACAGTCCCTGCCTCCTGCTCTGATATCTGAATTAGCATAAGCCGTGCACGAACAGTTCTTCAAGCACTCCTCCTTGCATTCCTTAAGGCTCCTACTCATGTTCACCGTAACCTCCAACAGGTCCGGCAGTTTAACTTTTTTAGTTTCCAAGAACCCTTCTCCTTTTGAACAATCCAGGGGTATTGTCCTCTTGCATCCGCTGGAAAAATCACGGACCATCCATTCATCAGGTGATCTAGGCATGAACCCTTTCACACATTCGCACGAGCCAAGGTTGCAGACGGCATTAGCTCCGCACCTGCCATAAGAATCGCACGAATCACTAGGGAACTTGTCCATGACAATCCACGTGGTGCTTCTCGATCTATTCACCACAAGAACCTGCAGCACTCCCGAATAATTTAATGTCGCTCTCATCAAAAGTTGACTGTTCTTGGCCTCAAACATGAAGGAGATCTCAGTTTCATTGTCCACGAAAGTGAGCACATGAACTGGATTGGATGAAAAGGAAATTTCAAAGAATTGAACTCCGTTCCATTCCCCGGTTCGAAATACTTTGCTATCCACTTGGACTAGTTCATACTGAGGTAGAACCTGACTGCAGTTTAACCCAAAGACATAATCTCCAGGAGAAGGGTCGTTCATGCTTTTCCACGCAGTCAGACGCCATTCGAGGCCTGTTTTCAGATTCGACCCCAGCTTCATACCGGCTAAGAGCGTGTCAGATGGGTAATCGAAGCTTTGCCACGAATAGGCTTCATCAGAACTGGAATTGGAGCTATCCCAAAGAACAAGATTTCCCGAATCTAGGAGCCGCGCAGCTGGATTCCAGAGGACCCTGGACGACTTTGAAGACCAAACAACATCTTTCGACTGGTTGAGAACAACTAGATTGCCCACATTGCTAAATGTGAGAAAACCATCACGATCGGCTAGCGGGTTGTTTCTGTTAGCAACCCACACAACCGTTTCGGGACTGAACTTGTACCATACACCCAAGTAGCTCATACTCGAGTTCCCAGGAGTAAAGAATCCTAGTTCAAAGATTAGGTCCGAAGAAACCAATGTTTCTCCATAACTGATGGACTGATTTGCGCACAAAGTATCGGCTGCAAGTGACAAACCGATCGTGGGGACAATGATGAAAATGGAGAATGTGATCTTTGCCATTGTTTGCGAACGTCCTCTTCCAAGTTCTAACTCTCCATCTTTATATGCAAATCATTCTAAACTTATCCACAACATGAGCACAAATCAAACGGCTCCTCAAAGTCTAATCATTCTTTATTGCTTTCCGCTTTAAGATTAACCGGTTTGCGCGCACATTCCCTTGGTTCTCTGTTCTTGACTCTTGACTACTTACATTTCTCCCTCTCCAAGTTCTCCATGTTCTACTCTGTTCACTTTGTTCATAGCAGCAACTTTGGATTCCATTTAATTTCATACTCCCGAACCACTCTTCACTTCGGCCATTTTCACACGTCGTACTTTTCCAGCTGAATCATAAGTTAATCCAACCGCAAATGAAACTCAAACACTTTGACATGAACATAACGCGTCGGTCTCTATCGAAACCATCTTTCCTGGTCAAGGATGACTTCAGAGACGACCGTGTCCTTTTGGACTTCAAAAGCGACATGTGAAATGGGTTGGACGGTATGGCAAAAGGGCCGCAAATTTTGCGGGGGCTTAACGTAAAGAAGAATTTGTGATAGGTGATTTGTTTACTCAAAGAGTTATTTACATATCGGTTTCTCACGCATGTCCATATATAAAGTGATAGGAAAATTTGTCAAAAAAGTCCTAACCAATTCAGTCATATGCCAATTGAGTCATAAACTTTTTATATTTGTGCTAATTTAGTCATTTTGGTCGACCGTGCTGACGTAGACAATTTTAATAAAAAAAATTTCAATTTTTTTTCTTTTTCTTTTTGGGTTTTCTTCCCCCGCACAAAGCTCTCGGCTGACCTTGCCCAAGTCTGGGCGAAGCCATGGCCACCATCACCAGCGGCCGATGAGGCCCTGGCAAGGCCAACCAAGGGCTGAGAAGGCCTCACCAGAGCTCACTGGCCACAGGGGGAAGAAAAGCAAAAAAGAAAGAAAAAGGAAATTAAAATTAAAAAGAAATTAAAAAAATATTTGAAAAATATTAAAATGTTATGAAAATTGTCCACATCAGCACCGGCTGGCCAAAAGGGCTGAATTGGCATAAACTTAAAAGGTTTATGACTAAATTGGCAAAAGTGTAATAGATGTAGGATTTTTTTGACAATTTATCTTAAAGTGATAAGATAAAGAAAATATCAAAAATGATTTAGAAGATTACATTCTTTTATGTTCGACATGCATAAATGAGAAAACCATTTTATTCGTTCCAAAGAGACTTATCATCCGATAGTTATAGTTTAAAACATTGATACAAGTAATTCTAAATTTAAAAAAAAAATTGACTAACTATCCAAATTAATAATCATGGATTATGCAATAAATGGATCATATGGGATTGTGTATTTAAAGATAATCTGAAACATGATAGAAACTAGAGAGAAATATGGAAGAAATTGTAACTGTATTTCTGAATGAATGTTTGTACATGTACATAGGTGTATATATATAGTACAAGAAAGAAAGAAAAATAGGAAAGAATATATACATAATAACATTTTCCTATTTTATCGTATGAATATCCAGTCCCGTGGATTGACTGAATCAATTAGTCCATAATCTGTGTGATTAGAATCGGGAACAAGGATCAAATCGGATGAGATCAAATCCTTTCTCCAACAAAACAAAATGGATCAATACTTGTGTAGTGATTAGACCAGAGACCCACTTTTATAGTTCCATCCATTAAGAAGATAGCACGAGTGCCCGTCTTTCACCTTGGGATCTTTAGTCGTTGTCCGAAACGGGGGACAAATTTTGGAGGATGCCCATCTTATGATCGAACTATATATGTATGTTCTGTTAATCTAGTCCTTCCTGTCACTTCTTTTTGTCTCTTTTAGTCACTTTGGGAGGTGAAATTACTTTGTTTTGTCACGAGAAAATACTATGTGCAATTGTAACGCCACGTCACATCTGCACAAACCTGTTGAAAAATCGACACGTGGCATGGCTGCAGAAAAATCAGAGAGAGATGGCCAAGCGTTTGAAGCTCCGTATCGCCCGAGCCTTCCAATTCTGCCGCTCCATAGATGCTTCCTCGCTCCCCTCCGATCCCATCTCTTCCTTCCTTTGCCTCTCCCGGTCAGCCCCGCCCTCATCAGCGTCGGCCTCCCCTCCCCCCGCAAGCCCCACCGCTCTTTCCTCAACCGCCACGTGCCCCCCACCCTCATGCCCTACAGTTGCGGCTGCAGATCACGACCATCCTCCCACTCCCGCCTCTCCTACAACGACTGGAGCACCCCCCACCCTCATGCCCTAATATTTTCTCGTCATTACAATCCAGGCATACTATTTTCAAAAAAGCCGACGAACTTTTGGAATGTGGTAGATGACAGATCCGACGGCCTGTCCTAGCCACAAGGTCCCCAAGAGGCTTTGGGCAGATTTTTTTTTTTTTTAAAGCCTAACTCGGCTCAATTGGGCCCTAGCCGAAGCCTGGCCCGGCCCTGTCTGGCCCGAAGACTTGTGCATAAAAATTCTCTGATGGACAGGCTTGTACAAGAAAATCTAAGACCAATCTTACGGTCTAGCTCACTTCGGTCCGCTCAATGATCAATTCTAACTTTAAAATGGAATTAGTATATGGTTCAATGGTTTATCGATATTATATTATTGACAATCATCAAGAAAATAATTTTACAAATTTAATCTTTTGATTGTCATATGTCTTTATTATCAGAACATTGTAGATAATAAAAAAAAAAAGTGAGGGTGCAATCAAATATGATATGATATTATATAGTTCCATAAGATCTAAAATTAGATAAATTTGAGTTTTCTTAGCTTCAACTTGTAAGTAGCTCTTCCCATCTATATGCTTGACATAGAAATTATGAGGCTTATCTAGATGCATTGGTATCCTCTCAAATATACATATGACTCAATTATGCCTCGACGTCATGACATGCCATTCTATAAAATACATGATGATTGAGTTGTATATAAGATGATATGATGTGATTTCAATGAGGCTCTTTACTAAATGGAATAAATTTATCATTACTAATCAAATTGGAAGGATCTAAAACATTTTCGACTACTTGTTTTATCTTTCATAAAATTTATAACCATTTACACATGCCTTTGCTCTTTCCAGGTTAAAATTTGAATTGTTTGCAAATGTCCTCTTCCAAGTTCTAACTCCATCTTTATATGCAAATCATTCTAAACTTATCCACAACATTCTTTATTGCTTTCCACTTTAAGATTAACCGGTTTGCAAATGTCCTCTTCCAAGTTCTAACTCCATCTCTGTTCTTGACTCTTGACTCTTGACTCTTGACTCTTGACTACTTACATTTCTCCCTCTCCAAGTTCTCCATGTTCTACTTTGTTCATAGCAGCAACTTTAGATTCCATTTAGATATTAAAAGGCAGGACAGGAACTAATTTCATAATCACGAACCACTCTTCACTTCGGCCATGTTCACACGTCCTACTTTTCCAGCTGAATCATAAGTTAATCCAACTGCAAATGAAACTCAGACACTTCGATATGAACATAACGCCTTGGTCTCTATCGAAACCATCTTTCCGGGTCGAGGACGACTTCAGGGTCAACCATGTCCTTTTGGACTTCATAAACGACATGCGACGGGGTCGTTTTTTAACCCTTGAAATGGGTTTGACGGTATGGCAAAAGGGCCGCAAATTTTGGGGAGGCTGTAACGTAAAGAAGGGATTGTGATAGGTGATTTGTTCCCTCAAAGAGTTATTTACGTATTGGTTTCTTGCGCATGTCAGTATATAAAGTGATAAGATAAAGAAAACATCAAAAATGATTTAGAAGATTATATTTTATTTTTTTTATGTTTGAAATGCTTAGACGAGAAAACCATTTTATTCGTTCAAGAGAGACTTGTCGTCCGATGGCTATAGTTTAAAACATTGGTACAGGGTATTATAAATTGGATAAATGCCACCAAAAACCTCAAACTTTACCCACTGTGACATATTTACTTCGAACTTTTTTTGTGACACCAAAAATCCCAAACATGTATCCATGTGACTCATTTATCCCAAACTTTACCCTCTGTGACAAATATACCTCAAACTTTTTTTATGACACTAAAAATCCAAACTTATATTAATGTGACACATTTACCCCCCAAAAATTGCTTGATCTAAGGGCATTTTCATCTTTTTCCATTTTTATTAAATAGAATATTCAAAAATGTTTATAAAAAAAAGGAAAATCGGGGCCTAGCGGCAAGCCCTCACCGCCACCGCCCCCGTCACAAGAGAGGGCCAACGGGGGCTTGGCCAGGGTCGCCAGGGCCGGCAACCCTCACCGACCACAAGCAAGGGCTCGGCGACCTTCGCCCACCTAAATTCTATGACCCCTGCCAACCTTGCTAAGAGCCACCACTATTGGGCAAGGGATGACAACGCTCGCCTAGCTCTCGGTGGCGGGCGAGGGTCGTCGAGCCCTCGCCGAGGCCCCGGCGATGGGGGTGGCGGCGGCAAGGACTTGCCACCCAGACCCCACTTTTCCTTTTTTTCTTTTTTTAAAATATTTTTTAATATTCTATTTAATAAAAAAGTGAAAATAAAGTAAATGTATCTTTTTATTTCAGGTGGGGTAAATGTGTCACACAAGTATAAGTTTGGAATTTTTGGTGTCACATAAAAAAGATTGGGATAAATGTGTCACACGGGTACAAGTTTGGAGTTTTTGGTGTCGCAAAAAAAGTTTTGAGTAAATATATCACAGAGAGCAAAGTTTTGGGTTTTTGGTGGATTTTTCCCTTATAAATTAATAAATTGACCAACTATCCAAATTAACGATCATGGATTATACATATATGGATTATATGGACTGTGTATTTAAAATTAACCCGGAACAAAATGGATCAGCATTTGTGAAGTGATAGACAAGAGACCCAAGAGGATTTGGGCAGATTTGAGTAAGAGTGCTTTATCAGAAAGCCCAACTTGGTTCAATTGGGCCCTAGTCAAAGCTCGGCCAGGCCCGATCTGGCCCGAAGATTTGTGCAATTCTATGATGGACAGGCTTGCCCAAAAAAAAATTTAAGACCGATCTTAAGATTTAGCTCGCTCGCTCAATGATTATTTCTAACTTGAAAATGAAATTAGTATATGGTTCGATGGTTTATTGATATTATATTATAGACAATCATAAAGAAAATAATTTAAAAATTTTAATCCTTGATTGTCATATGACTTTATTATTAGTATATTGTAGATGATAAAAAAAAAAAAAAACTGAGGGTGCAATCAAATATGATATTATATTATATAGTTCCATAAGGTCTAAACTTTAGATTCTAAAGTTATATGTATTTGAGTTTTCATTGCTTCAACTTGTAAGTAGCTCTTCCCATCTATATGCTTGACATAGAAATCGTGCTTCTTAAGAGAAATTATCTAGATGCATTAGCATCCTCTCAAGTATACATATGACTCAATTATGCCTCAACATCATGACATGTCGTTCTAAAAAATACATGACAATTGAGTTGTATATAAGGCAATATGCCGTGATTTCAAAGAGGCTCTTTACTAAATGGAATAAATTTATCATTCCTAATTAAATCGGAAGGATCTAAAACATTCTCAACTACTAGTTATACTCTTCATAAAATTTATAACCATATACACATTCTTTTGCTCTTTGCACGTTAAAATTTGACTTGTTAATAATTACTAACAATAATTGCATGCGACAGATTGCAACAGCATATACGCTTGTATATGGATTTTTCTAGTATTGATAGATCAGAAACAATTTGAAACCATTTTTGGAAATAAACTCTTTATCTTCTCTATTATCATTGCGAAAAGCATATATTATATAATTCTACAGTAGATACAAATTAAATCATTAATTTTTTTTTTCTCTTTTTCTAGATGCGCACACAGACAGTTGAAATCAAGATACATATTCACATTAGTGGTAATTTAATATAAAAGTGACACATGCCTTGATTTCAAGTCCACTAATCATAGACATACATAATCAAAACTATGGAATAGCCAACAACTTACACAGCACACAGCAATGAGCAGTGACTCTCTCTCTCTCTCTCTCTCTCTCTCTCTCGCATATCTAAAAGAGTGGTGAAAGCTCTGCGAAGGTGGGTCGAGTAAAATAAAAGGGATGCCCACGAATCTGCCACAGGAGCATATAAACTTTTTTGAAGCAACTGCGAAAAAGGCATGCAAGAAGCCGATATGTGTGTACTTTAGCTGTAGGAAACTGCACAGAAACTTCCTCTGTCATTGAACTTCTCCTTCAAAAGATCCACGAGAAAATGTTCCCCATGTTGCTCTCAGCATCGCGCGCCCTCTTATTCAAAAGATAATCTAACGCACAAAACCCAAAAAAGAGAGAAGAAAAGATCTGTCGCAAGCTTTCTCGTCCATCCACTTATATTATAATTCCTCAATATATAAATATATATACGTGTGAAAAACCTATTACTCTCTAAGGATCTTATAATAAACACAAGTTTCTTCGTACATATTTTTCCACCATTAATAATTATATCCAATGTCGCGATATCAATAATATTGTGCCTCTGTACAAAATACTTTTTTATCGTCATGCACCGCCACAGCTTTGCTGGCCATTGTTCATTTGTTTTCCTATTTTATTTGCTTTGGACTTAGATTATGCATACCAAAAAATTGTTCAATGAACCTAGCATATGTATCGATTTGATCTAGACCGTCAGATCTCATGGGACCTATGTGAGATCGACCGTTAGGCTTGTGAAATTATTATGGATGCCAATAAGTGAAAGCGACAAGAGATTTAATTGCATGTCACGATTGAGTATTAACTTATCAATGCGTAGCACGAGTCACTCATATGGCATGATAACCTACATAACCTACCGATGTTGACAAGCGAATATATCTATCAGCACTTCGTGGTAAATACAAGTGGATGAATAAATAGCTCCTTGTCTAAGGAATAAAATGGGTAGAGTAGAGACTAGGAACACGAAAAGCCAAGGGTCTTCGATCCATCAACTAGTAATTTGGCTTGTTCTTATACGACAAGCAAGTGCGAAGGACAGTGAAGGACACGGCTGGTACGAATGATGTGGAACCATGGACCGAAACGAAGATGAAACCCCAGCATTCATCGAATGGGAAAAGTACTCAAAAAGTCCTAAACTTATTACATTCGTACCAATTCAATTACAAACGTTTCAATTTGATTAATTTAGTCCTAAACATTTTCATATTAATACCAATTCAGTCTATCCGGCCAAATTTGGCATGAAATCACTAATGTGGATGCCAGTCGGATAGACTGAATTAGTACAAATATGAAAATGTTTAAGACTAAATTGATCCAATTAAAAGGTTTATGATTGAATTGATACAGATGCAATAGGTTTATGACTTTTTTGGTACTTTTCCCTTTATCGAACACAATGTCTAACATGGCCTCAACTAGCCAAACCTCCAACGGCTTGATTTGGTGGTGTGTTCTTGATGAACGACATGAATATGTAGACAGGATGGCTTGAATATAATGCTAGAAGTTTGATAGGACCATGTTACGTTGGCAATATAGAGTTTAGGGTTGAGATTTATCACATTTAGAGAGAGATAAATGGGATTTCCCTTGAGATCATGACGTGTGATCATATCAAAGAAAGTTGAAAATGATTATCGTGATTAAGTCAAGGATTTCCCTTGAGATCATTATTGAACTGGATCTAAAAATCCTTTGCCTATCCGACATTGCAACTCAACAATTTAAAGCTATTATATAACAAGAGCAGACATAAATAAGGTTCGTATTTACTTCATTCATGAGTAAAATTTCTATTGAGTTTGAACCAAGTTCTGATACCATGTCCAAAATTTTAAATTTATATGTTTTAGCAATTAAGTTGTCATAGTATGCGCATAAGATCCATACTCACTCCATTTGGGTAAGGTGGAACTCCAGCGAATAGAGAGACTCATCATTTATCCATATATGTAAATGGTTTCTTCATTACACGTTTTCAAAATGTGCACAATGCCAATCGTGTTACAAATGACACAACGTACACGTGACACTCCAACCACTCAAGATGGCTGTACACTGCTTCCCTTAAATGTCTGTATGCTTATTGATTATGTTTACTTGTGGATATTAAGATTTAATAGCCAAGGAAATTGCACCACTTTCCTTAGATGTTCTCCTCTTTTAGAAACCAACATAAGTAGTGATGAATCATCAGTTCTCATTTCTTCTCGCCTAGCACATGATCCTTATTATCAATTTCCATTTCCACAACCCAATCTTATTAGATTGCTTAAGACCCAAATTCAAAGCCCCGGATGATAAGTTCACTGCATACGAACTACATAATCAGAGACTTAAGAAAATGCACCTGCAACATGCACGCTCCACGAGTTCCAAAGCTGACGTGTGCTTCATCAAAGAGTAAATCTGACTCAACCCCCCCATGCAACTTCCAGGAAAGAGAAGGCCTCTTCACGGATCAACAGAGAAAGAAATAAACAAATTAGGGTAGGCAAACCAGAAAATGAAAGATGGTCGAAGCTCCCCCTTTCAATCTAAAATTCATTAAATCCGTTCGGTCCCTCTGTTCGTACCTGCTATTCCTTGGCTTTAAATGCCCCCCTCCCTCCTTCCACGAACATCCCCATCTCTCTCTCTCTCTCTCTCTCAAGAATTGTTTTAAAAACCCTAACTTTCTCTCGACACTGTCACTCCCCAACTGAGATCACACCCACCACCACTCTACCCGAGAATACAACACAGCCCTTTTTCCTTGTTTGTTTGAATAAGTTCAAACACCAGAGCCTTCCATAAAACTCCAGACTCTTGACCATTTTTGCCGGTGAACGTATTTATTCCTTCAATGGCTGCTTTCGAGAGCGGGATGAGCGCGTTCGACTTCGAGGACTACTTCCCATCGATGATCGTGAGGCTCGGGGCGGAGGGCTTCATCGGCGAGCTCTGCAACGGGTTTCAGCTCCTGATGGACTGCGAGAAGGGGCTGATCACGTTCGAGAGCCTGAAGAGGAACAGCTTCTTGCTAGGGTTACAGGACATGGGCGACGACGAGTTCGTGTGCATGCTGCGAGAAGGCGATTTGGACGGGGATGGCAGTCTGAACCAGCTGGAGTTCTGCATCCTCATGTTCAGATTGAGCCCTGGGCTGATGGACGGGTCCAAGCAGTGGATGCAAGCTGAGGTAGATCATGTCATGATTTGAGTAACAACCAAGGCTTCATTTGTTTCGCAGAAAATAGATATTTTAAAAAATATTTCCTTAAAAATAATTACTTATATAGCTTATATAAATAAATGAACAAAAAATATTTTCATCATTCGCGAAAATATGTAAACTTAAATCGTTATTGATATTGAAAATATTTTTCATTTGGTGATTATTTCAAGCAATACAAGCGATATTTACTTTTTAGAAAATATTTTTAAATTATTTGTTTTTCGCGAAACAAACGAAGCATATTATAATAATAATAATAACAACAATAATAATGTGGTTCTCACTCCTTATAAGCTTTTTGTCAAACTTGTTGCCAATAAAATTGGTAATTCATGTTGTGATCTCGAAGAAGCAAAGATGAATAAGACCCGATCCTCGATTTTCGGCCATAAATTTTGGCATGGAAAATCTTGTGCGTGGATTTGCAGGACTTGGTTGAAGTGCATATGCATACTTTTTATTTCGGAATATTTAACTTTTGATTGACGATACAACTAGAATCATGGGGCATGCTGCTTCTTCTACGACCGTATCTTTTGGCCAGGGAAAGAAATCTGACGACTATCTGGATAGATATTAATTGAAAATGCCTATTCAAAAGTGAATTTTACTTTTGTTTTCCTAACTATTTAGCATTTAGTATTTGTTTAAATCTTATATGTTTTACTAATTGCTGGAGGCATCTACCCTACCCTAAGGTAGTAGTGAGCTATTTTATTGTCTGTTGGGTCATGCGGTCGAGAATCGTATGATTTCTTTTTTCTCTTTTTCAAGATCACGCAACTACTTCCACATGAAAAAAACAAATATGAGAACTTATCTTCCCAAGATTAGTCTTTAAGCTCAAGACGACCATATTTCGATTGTTAATACGCTCCTATCTTCTTATTTATTAAAAAAAAGATTGGTTGTTTCCGTTTATCAAATTTGTCTAAAACAATTTCATTCGACAAGCATTGTAAAATTTGTCACTCGTTGATGCACGATCCCGTCTTGAGGAATTCATCAAAGCCCCCACCTTGAGATGGACCTACCTACACCGTCAAATACGAGTTACATATGAGTTGTTGACCTAGATTGGTCGTCCGATATTCAAATTAAAGATTTGAGAGGAGAGTATACATTGTGAAGCGCATAATTGAAAGAAGAAACTTACCTAAGTGGCTGAGTAACTCTTTATAGAAGATGAAGGTGATCAAGGCCAACGGGTGTTAGTCGACAAGTAGTGATCTAGTTATGTTGCCATTCTTTACGTTTAATCGCATCTCAGGCCATAATTACTGATTAAATCCGATTGTGAAAAAGAACTTAGATACTTTGTTGTCATTATTTACACACTCAAAGCAATATTTGTCTTGATATGCAACAAAACATTGTTGGTTGAATAATTTCTAACTTCAAAGTCCTTCAATTATCTGATGGAGATTTTTAGCTCGGAATTTGGAGATGATGTTTGACTCCCACCAATTGTGTCCAAATTGTTCTAGATCAATTCCACATGCATAAATCGAACGCCTGAATTGAACCAGTTCATGAGTTTTCTGGAGTGATTCACGGATCTTCAGGTAGCTAATCGTGCTTCTACACTTGTGCCCCCGATTGCCAAAAAATCACATGCTCATTTTCGGTGGAATAAGAAAATGAAACAAGGATTATTGGGACGGACAATAAAAACCCAATTCCTTATCCTCGAAAAATTGCCAAAAGGGGGACTATGCTTCATTAGAATGTACAATTTAATCTGTATTTACACCAAAATTTGAATCATTTAGTTATGAAAGAATTAAACTTCTCATACCACACTGATTATCCGAAGGGTAACTATGCTTCATTTAACATATATCCACTCACATACTGGTGACAACCCGACATCTTTCATATTCTCGAGTCTATTCTTCTAAGCTCTGTGAAAGAAATTTGTATGTTTTCGAGGCATTGGATTAACACTAATTTGGCACAGACATAACGAGTTGTAAGGTTGCTATAGGACTAATAATTTTGAGTGATATTTGCTTAATTTAACAGAGAAAAACTACTCGGTTTGTTTTCTCACTCCCAATTATTCTCCTCATGCTTCAACTTATTTGCTTCCCGACGATTGATTAAGTCAACTTCAAGTACAATGAGCATCGCATAGATGATTAAGCATGTCACAACTAAGCTTGATCCAACCAATCACATTTTAAACATTTGGGGAGCCCACACTGGCTATAACTAAAACTTTTAGTAATTTAAGTTCTCACATAGTTTCTTCCATGTAATTGATTAAGTCCACCATATCATCCATAAACTAAGTCTATACGACATTTCTCAAGTATGACACTCGTATACATCTTCAATTTCGTATCGACAACTCGAGAGCCAGCCAAGGTGCAATCAAATTACATCTAAATGTTCAATGTTGCTATCGTCTTCGGTGAACTAATGCCTTAGTATATTCTACAAACTAAAATTATCTCCTAGAACTAATAGAGTTATTGCCTAACACCATGCGAGAATAACACGGTTGAAATAATTTCTCTGGACGTCTTTGCCGTGCTTTCATTAGAAAAAGGACACGAAAATGGGTTGCTGCATTTATCGTCTAATCAATCAACTATTACACTTGGACACCGTCCTACAAGTCATATACTTCGTTTGATGCACTGAAATTTCATAAGTCGAATGATAATAATTAAAAAAAAAAAAACCAGAGTTACAACAGATACCCGTAATTTTGGGAAAGCAAAACATTACTTGGCGCCATTTGATAAAAAAAAAATGTGTAGTTTATTTTTAAAAAAGTCTTTGTATGTGTAAACATCCTCAAGTTTCCCTTCAGATGAGATCATTGAAGAGGGCTTGTGATGTTATTTATAAGAAATATGCCCGTCCCTCAATGGTTACTACCTTACCTCAAGGTGATTTAGGGCCGAAATGTCCAAGCTTGTCTGACAAGGATTGGGAGTGATCACTCAGGCGAGAGGGTTTGGATCATTCACAGCTCTATCGGCATCTTTATGGATGGTAAATGGGTGGGAAGGAATCGAATTGCACGTCGCACATTGCAAAAGGAGAGTATAATCGCGGAGCGGCACGGGCCGACACTAAGGTTGCTCCGAGTACTATTTCACCAGTTTGGCCCACGTGAAGCGGGACGGGTTGTCAGAGCTGAAAAAAAAAATCACTAGTGCTCGCTAGTGACATCTATGCATTTAAATGGGAAAAAATGGAATAAGGAGAAGACCAAAAAATTATGGAGACCGGAAGATATGATTGTGGGCCTATAAGTCCAATAAAAATTCAAATGGTCAAGCCCATAAGCACCGTCGCTACGTTGACGGCCACATCAAGTCGAAGAGGCCAATTTGATTGAACAGAGTTTTAATCGCGATATGCATGATTAATGGCTATTTTTAATGCACTATAAGCACCATAGTTTTCGGAAAATTGTGATTTAATCGGTATACTAATTATGTTTAAGACAGAGGTATGGCGAAGGACATAGTTAGCAAGAAAAAGAGAAACGAAGGAAAAGAGAAGGAAAGGAAAGGAAAGGATATATGCAACAGTCATGTGCATCCTCAACATAATTGCAAAGAAAAGAAAATCTTATAGCCGTGATAATTCGGCGAGATAATGACCTTCAATTAGATACGAGGGACCTCAAGTGAAAGGTTGCACTCAAGAGATCCATGAAACCTAGCACACTATAAAGATACGATTCATTCACGATCTAAATCGAGCTAGGCGCACCGCAAGGTATGATCCGTTTAGAATTTGTAATCCGTCGACAACAATCGCCATTGCTCAAACTATGCCTCTGCTCCTTTGCGCACGCAAGGTGAGATCGGGCCCCACATGGAGAGTGCAGTGTATTTCTAATAGGGAAAATTGTCAAAAAAATTCTAAATTTATAACAATTGTGTCAATTCAATCATAAACCTTTTTTTTAGTAATTCAGTCCTAAACATTTTGCATGTATGTCAATTCAGTCTATTTGGCCGGCCGGATCTGATGCGAACAATTATAATAATATTTTATTATTTATAAAAAAAATTCCCCTTTTTTCTTTTCTTTTTTTTCTTCCCTCCTCCTTCTTTCTAGGGGTGTGCATGGTCCGGGCTGGTCCGGTTCCCATATGAAACCGAGGATCGGACCAGTAGTCTTGGTCTCCAAATTTTCGAGATTGAGGATTGGACCAGGTCCGGTCCAATCCCAATAGAACCAGCAAACAAGCCAAAGAAGTTGTAGCTCGTGATTCCACTTGTCGCAAATCTTGGAGAGCTCAGCCTTGACTTTTCGGAGGCGTGGTGAAGCAAATTTGAAGGATAATTAAGCAATTTAATTTGATATTATCTCAAGTTAAAATATAAAAGATATCTGTGAGGTTTCTTATTGTTGAAGGATAAAGTATACATCTTAGAAGTCAATATAGGAAAGTGATCTTCGTAGAAAACCCCATAATTACACTATACACATGTGCTTAAAGGAACCCAGGAGGGGACTTGACAATTGAATTCACGGCCAAAAAGTAAGAGAAAGAATTTGCAGGTCAAAAAGATGCTTCCATCATCCCAAACGTCCAAGAGAGAGGAAGAAGAATTTTATAGACACTCACAAGTCACAAGTCTCTCCCTCTCAATCAAAAGAATACACGGCAGCCACACATTGAAGAGGCGACCACATGAAGAGAAGGTTTTCCCTGTTCCTAAGAAAGTTTGAGGAGAAGGGACACACACACACACACACACACACACACATATAATTTTATTTTTTTTATCGGCCCGGTCCAGGCGGTCCGATCCGATCCCGTCCCCCTCAGAATAGGGGACCGGACCGCCTGGCCACCAGTTCCGTTCATTAAGACCAAGGACCAGATCAACCCGGCCGATTTTGGTCCAGTCCAGGTGATCTTGGTCCAATTTGCTCATCCCTACTTCTTCCTCTAGCTGATCTCCAGACCTTGGCGACAAGCCAAAGGCGATGAAGCTTGCCCAACCCTCGACGTCAAGTTCAAGCACCTCTTTTTTTAATTTTAGCTTAAATTTTTATTCAATTTAGATAAAAATATATATATTGAAAATCATATTTAGACCAAAAGGACGTCTTTTTAACCTTACATTTCATGTTTAGTCATGTCATCGTCATGTAGAAGAGAGAAAATATTTTTAAAAAAAGTCATGTCAGCATTTTTCATTAACCAAGTTAGACGAAATTAACAGAATTACTCGATGATATCAATTTGACAAGTTTGATAATTTGATTGTAATTTTTGTAAGTTTCAGAACTCAATCACATTGTCGTGACAAATTTTAGCACTTTTAGGGCACCTATCCCATAAAATGAAATGAAAATCCGAGTCACACTTCTTCGCGGGCCCCCTCCTCTTGGTCCACATTCTCTTCCTTCGCATCGTCCACCCCAGCTCCGTCCATCCCTCCCCGGAAAGACCGGCATCTTCGAACTGCGTCGTCCATAACCAATCAATTCTCAAGCCAGACCCGATCGGCAACCGTGGTGGGCCTTCGCCGCCCATGACGTGATCGCGTCAATGGCGTCTAAAGCGTCGACCTTCCTCTCTCTTCGGATTCCAGTCTCCATGCGAAGAACCCAACCTTCTCTCTCTCTCTACCTCCTCCACAAATTATGAATTCTCTCTCTCTCTCTCTCTCCCATATCGACGCATATTCTAACCTTGTGGCCACCGTTCGCCTTCGCCCCTTCCCTCTCTCTTTCTTACGGATCTCCTCGCAATCCGAGCCCCGCGTGCCAGGTAGGACTCCTTCACGTGGGCACGCCACATCACCGGAGCCCTCCCTCCCCATCACCCCACCGCGTATCAAATCGTCACGCTTCCCAGAGGATGATGTGAAAAAAGGAAGCTGCTGCTACAAGTAATCGCTTCTCAGCCACACGATAATGGCTTTTCATCTTAACTCTCTCTGCCTAACTTTAATTATTACCCTTTATTCATTCCAAGCGCAAATCAAATTAATACATGCAAATATCACCCAAAAAAAATTTCAAACAATATCCATACAATACCTTTAACTTTTTTTTTATCATGAAAAAATCCGAACTTATATATTTACGACACACAAACCTTCTATTTCAGTCATACTAATATAAATTCGAGATTTTCTGTAACAGAAAAAATGTTTGAAATATTTATATTACGGTAAATATAATTCGAAATTTCTTTATGAAATTAACCCATAACATACGTACCTTTCGTGCCCATTCGGCGGTGATTAGGTGCAGAGTACGCGAACATATAATTTCCTTTTCATCCTTCCAGGATAATAAGCTAAAATAAAATATGAAAATAAAGAATATTAAAAAGGACGGGGGGAAAATAATTGGATGGCGAAAGGCGAGGCTCGGGGGCGTGGATAAACGAGGCGAGATGATGGGCCTCGAAGGACACGAGAAAACGGCAGGGCGCGTCGATCCAGCTCACGTGGGCGTCACGTGGCTCCTTCGGACCGTTGTGGCCTCAAATCTTCCACGTAGGATGTCCCCGAATCTTCCTCTCCACCTCACTCTTCTCTCGTCCTCAAGATTTCAAAAAATATCTTACCTCGAGAGGAAAATATCTTTGCAATTATGCCCGAATTTAGCTGTCATCCACGATTTGAAGCCCACCTCCTGCGAGTCAATTATTTACTTTTATTACTTCTTTTTTTCCTACGCGAGTGGACTGCTTTTAATAAATTAGATTATCACATATTTATTCGATTAGTTTTCATTAATAATATTTTGGGTGAGTTTGTTTTACAGAAACCTAAAAATTTTATAAATTTTTTTCGAAATTCGTGCCTAGCTATTTTTATGAGTAATGAAAATAATTTTTTTACCGATTATTTTTTCACAAATACTTATCGAATTTTAAATTTTCGTGAAACGAACGCTGACGTAATATTCAAATTTGAAGTCGCGAACCGTTTACGTTACCTCTTGGATCGGAGATCTAAATAATCCAGTAAATTCCGTTTCTGCGCTCGTCCAAATCCCACTTTTTATCCGGGAGCAAGGAGCGATATTTCCCCTCCGCGTTCGGAAGACACGTGGCGATCGCGAAGTTGACGTGGCAAGAGGCCAGCCGCTTGGGTGTCGATCGGGTGAAAGATTCGCACACTACCGTTCCCCATTTCGTCAACCAAGTCAAAGCTCACTTCCACGTGGCAAGCAAATACTGGCTGTGACAGGAGAGACTTGGTGAGCCCCCAGTCCACACAATCGAAACTACCTCTCCAGTCTCCACGGTCGGTTGCTTTGAAAGGCGGGCAAGGAACGCGAGGGACGGGTAAAAGATTTTTTTCCCCGTCCATCGCCACCCTCAAAATGACGAGACTGCCCCTCCGAAACAGTAGAAGAATCCCCGGATTTCAGATTGATTTTGCCATAAGTCGCTGAAGGATTTCGCAACTTTCCGCTTCATCTTCAACCTCGTCTCTTCCGAGCAACATCGCGCGCGCAGAGAGAGGTCGGAGCAGAAGCGCGCGGAACCGCGAGGGAGCGTTTCGAAGCAGGTGGGAGAGAGAATGAAGAAGCGGTGTGAGCTATGCGATCAGCGAGCGGCGATGCACTGCGAGTCGGACCAGGCGAGCCTGTGCTGGAGCTGCGACGAGAAGGTCCACGGCGCGAACTTCCTGGTGGCGAAGCACGCCAGGGCTCTCCTCTGCCATGTGTGCCAGTCTCCGACTCCGTGGAAGGCCTCCGGTCCGAGGCTCGGCCCGGCGGTCTCGGTGTGCGAGTGCTGCCGGCGGATCTGCGAGGAGAAGGTGGAGACCGGATGCCGAGGAGGAGCTCGAGGAGAAGTCGGCGGTGATGGCAGCAGCCAGATTGGCGGCGATGAGGAGGCGGAGGATTACGACGATAGCGATGTGAATGAGATGCTCGATGACGACGAGGATGGTGACGAAGACGAAGGTGAGGAGGAGGAAGAGGTCGACGACGATGAAGAGGAGGAGGAGGAAGAGGAAGAGGAGGACGGAGAGAATCAGGTGGTTCCGTGGTCGCGCGATTCGCCGCCTCCGGCAGCTTCTTCGAGCACCGAAGATGAATCTTCCAGTAGGTCTATGGCGGTCGCAGGCGGTGGACTCTTCGCCGAAACGATTGCCGGCGGTGGATTGAGGATGAAGCGGTCGCGCCAAAGTGAAGATCTCGACACTGACGTATGTCTCTTCATTTTTCTTGCCTAATCTCTGTCTCCTGCTTCATTGTCCTCTGTTTCAATTACACTTTAGGCACCCGGAAGCTTCAGACATAGTCAAAACATGCGTCGGAAATAGATCGGATTTCCTGCTCTCAAGCTTAGGACGTGTTTATATGGCTCAAAACTGTTCACGACCTCTCTGTTCCGGTCTTCTTTTTGTACAGTTTGTTATTATTCCAATCCACATACGTGACACCCCTTTAGCTTTATCATCTGCAACTTCTCTGTTTCCATCTATGTTTCGGTTCAAAAACCGTGGAGTACCAATATGCTTGAGGCATGAAACTGTGGCTAAATTTTGTGGGGATTCTTGATCGGATCGCAGGATGAAGTCGGCTGCGTTTCCTCCGGATTGAACTCGAGAACATTAGATGACGAGGAAGCGACCTCTTCCTCGGCCTTGTCAAGACCGATGAAGCAGCGAAGAGCGGTCGAGACGAATCCGGTCGCGACGAGCGGCGGGCGTGTGGGGGGAGCAGAATCGCTGATGAGCGCCCTGGAGAGGCTGCAAGGGAGCGCCGCCACCGAAGGCAATGCTGCGGCGACGGTCACCAGCATCTGCAGGCTGAGCGGATATCGCCAGAGCCGCTGACTGGATTGACCATCCGCCAATCCGTCCAGTTAGTTGACCCCTCTCTGCTAATTTCTGACCCCCACGCACATAATTATGTTTTGAGAACAAACGTGGGCTTCTCCTTCTCGTTCCTTTGTCATTAATTTTTGCCCCCCGTTTTAGATCATTTCGAAACAGGATCACGGCCACCTCACATACCCAAGTAGCGTAAATTCATCAAGTTTGATCTACCCTGTGTTGTTGATATGATTGCTGCTAGTAATTGTCAGTGGAGAAAGTGACGATGAGGTATGAACTATGAAGTGGCTATTCAACACAATTTAAGTGGTGTGGTTGGAGACTTGATGCGTGCCTAGTTTGTTGATTTCTTTCCCCACCACACCCCCCCTTTACAGTAGTCAACCTCGTTTGCAGTTCATTTGCTTGTCCTTTTCCCTCCGTGCTGTAAAGAATGAGATGAAGAAATGCTCAGGATACTTCGATTAGTCTATAAAATTAGAGGGGCAAACACTTTTTAAGGATTCTCTCATCTGTGTGGGTCGAACCCCACGAAGGTTTCTCAGTTCCAGTTCTTACCAAGGTCCGTGCTGGCATAATTCACGTAAAAATGGGGAAAGATTAAAATTGGAAAAATTCAAATCAAAGCTAAGAGGGAGGACGATGGGTGGATTTGATTCAGAAGTTTCAATGAGCTTTTAGCCTTTAAAGTTCTTTGAGAAAATGTTTGGGTGTTTGATAAGCAGCTTTTGGCAAAATGCTGACTTTGAGAATGCTAAAAGTTTAATATTAAAGGATCCAGTATTATGCTTTCAGCATTCTCAAAGCTAAATCAAATCCATCTGAAAACTCCAACCTACTATTCGATTATAACGTCTTCAATTCTCTTTTATGGAAAAAGCAAAGAATGAATCTCTAAGCACATTGATCCTGGCTTGAGAACTAATCGTATGGGCTCGATTCCTGTTGATCCTGGCTTGAGAACTAATCGTATGGGCTCGATTCCTGCTCCGAGAAATTCATATTTAAGTGGGTGTTGCGGTGGTGCATTGCTGTGCTAGTTCTCGTAAGTAGCCAATTGAATTATGTTTGTAGTCCTCGATTATAAATAAATAAAATAAAAAATATGAATCTCTTCTGCTGCTTCTTCGTGCGCGTTATTTGACTGGAGAGAACTGGTCAGCAGCTCCCTGTGAGAAACGTGTGTTGATCTAAACAAGTAATTTATACAAGAGAGAAACCACATGTGGCCATTTTTTACAATATAAATGACAGATGTTGAGTCTTTTTTCGTTAACGTTTCAACCACGCTTTGGATAGATTCCTCTGATTTGGTAATCGCGTTGGAGAAAAGGGGGATTTAGTCTCGTTTATCGTCTGATGCAACTTTTGGATGAGACTAATGGGTCTGGGATTAAGCTTGTGCTGATCTAGATTAGCCATTAGAAACTATAAAACAAATGAGCGGGCACTCTCTCACGGTCCATCAACATCAGACGAAGCAGTTTAGATTGCTGTTTGGAAGACATTAATAAAGGGATGTGTTGAGAAATTATAACCAACGATTTGACTATCGTCGGCACGCATCTAACATATATCCTTTGTTAAATTAAGGATGCGTTTGTCTCAGGAAAACTCAAGATTTATAAAATAATTTTTGAAAAATAATCG
>BCNH02000006.1:2419471-2525220 GCA_001662345.2 Metrosideros polymorpha var. glaberrima
ATGTAATCTCATCTCTTGCTGACTTCGGCAGCAATAGTTCTCGGCCAGGCCAGATTTGGCGAGGGGAACCCTCGCCCTCGCTCAGCCGGGCCTCGCCCGTACGGGGGTGATGGCAACCCTCGTCCGGCCGCCTAGGTAAGGCCAGCTTGCCCGCCATGGCCAGTGGTCGATCACCGGCAAAAGGAAGAAGAAAGAGAAAAAAAATCAGAAAAAATATGAAAATAACATTAAAAACTGCCCATGTAAACGTTAGCCATGCGACTGATCAATATCCATGTCGGCGAATTTCGACCAAAATTGATAAGATGGACTCAATTGACAAAATATGAAAAGATTTAAAACTTAATTGACCATAAAATTATCAAAAAAATCATAAACTTATTGCAATTGTGCTAATTTAATTTTTAAATGTTTTTTTTTTGCTAGTTTAGTCCTAAACCTTTTTGCAATTGTTCCAATTCAGTTCGTCCGGTGAAATTTGGCCAGTTGGCGCTGACGTGGACGTCGACCGGCCGATGACAGAATATTTTAATATTTTTTAAAATTTTATTTTATTTCTTTTGAATTTTTTTCCTTTTTTCTTTTCTTTTTCTTTTTCTTAGAGCCTATAAAGCACTCTACAAATTTTCGTTTCGAGAAGTAAGTCAAACACTGCTCATTTTTCTTCTCTCCAAAAAGCCAATAGGAAATTCATACCCCAACGCAGAGAAACCCTTAGATTTGCGGGGAAAAGAATTCTGCCCACATTGACATGAACGAGATTCCAACAAAAGATAACTATCAATTTGACTGAGCAATTCCACCATCACAAATAGCGCCAGCACAAACACAAACACAAACACACGCATGCACACAAAAAGGAAAAGAAGCGCCGGAGACAAATCTTGCTATCCAGAAGGAGACCAAGAACGAGTCTCGCACCACCATTGCAAGAGAGCCAGCGCCGCCAAGAGTCACAAACACGGCTTACCCACAAATCAAGACGAGGAATTGAAGCAAGTGAACAAGAAATTCCGAGAAAGCACGATAGAGAATTCAAGACCCACCTGAGCTTTTTTTTTCTCTGGGGTTTTCGTTCTTCGTGACAGCGAATCACTCGGCCTCGTGAGCTTCCAGCAAATCCCACCAACTTTTCTCCACAAAACCTGGCGAAATCTTGAATGGCTACCCTGCACACGCAGTGTCTACGCTAAGACGGCAACAAGGAGGAAGAATATCTAGACCATCTGCCTTTTCCCGACCTTGCCTTCGCAGGGCCTCACCAAATCTGGCGAGGTCATCCTCACCGGCCATCCCCTCTAGCTGGTCGCCAAGCTCCGGCGATGGGATTGAGGGAGAAGAAGGGGAGGGAGGAAAAAAAGAAAAGAAAAGAAAATTAATAAAAAAATATATTATAATATTCTGTCGCCGACCGATCGGCATCCACATCAGCACCAACCAACCAACCAAAATTTGCCAAATGGATTGAATTAGAATAATTGCAAAAGATTTAAAACTGAATTGGCAAAAATGTAATATGTTTAAAACTTTTTGGACAATTTTCCCATCAATCTTCTGTTGTCACAAAAATGTAACCGCTAGCTCTTGAAGTCCTCTGATTCATACCGCCTATGGTATGCGGGTTTCAAATATAAATGATCTAGGAAAAGTAAGTGTGCATAAAGAGCACTAGACGATATGCTCGAGGCGTTGAAAGAAGAAGCAAGCTGGACTACCACTAGACCATTTATCCATCAGTTATTCTTATTAGCACAGCTTCCAACAATGTATCGTCTGCGTACGATCGTCATTAAGATGATCAGTTAGCCAATGTCACCTCTTAGATCATGCGGGTTTTCATGTATGTCAGACTCAAATGCACCGAGATCATTTAAGAAACTTTCCGAATCTAGTGGCTTTGCGAACTATCTAGAAAGGAACTACATTCCGCGCCCCAAATGGTTTCTGCACGAGCCAAGCCTAGTATGTGAAGATATTTATTCAACATCTCAGGCGATAACAGCATACGCTCATTTGCATCTTATAGGAATAACCCAAATTCCCTACCTTCAGCAGCCAAAAACAGAGCTAGTTGGGAAAACAATTCTTGACATAGAAAACGATACAACGTTTGTATCGCAAATAGGTCGAACATCCCAACGGCCCACACGACATAATCTTGAACCTCAAAAGCACACTAGTTCTTCATCCAAACCTCCCAAAGTTCATACACAACGAAGGCCAGAAGCGAGCAAACAAGTCCTACACCGTTTACACAGCAAGATTCATCTCATTCATGAACTCCTCATCAGTTCAATTAGCTATCACACCCCCATCAGAAAGAGGCAGAAGAAACTGTTTAGCCGCTTGTGAAATCTAAATGGCAGGCATGATTGTGAACCCTGTATCATCGCACGAAACTAAAGGAGGTCATCACATAGCAATAAATGGTTGTGAAGTGAAAGACTACAGCAGCTTCTGAGTCTAAGAGAAATAGCAAAACAAAAGAAGGAAGTGCGAGTATGATGTTCAATCCAAAGAAGCATACCTGCACCTATGTCGATCAAGCGTCCCAGGTGGTTGATGCTAAGCATCTGCGACATTACATGTTATAAAGTGATGTCAGTCGTGAGAATTGGACTACGAGTATCGGTCATGTAGACAGCTAACAAATCTAAAAAGCGAATCCCCATATCACCAACCAGCAAATCAAGCACTCGTCATAGGAAATCACATATAATATTGTTGTATAAATAATGTAAAAATTGCATTGCCAGCATGACAATCTGGAAATTCTTTATGCATATTACCTTTAGAGCCAAAGCACCTGTCACTCTTCTAGTTTTGTGGCAAAAACAGTATAGCCACACCAAAATACCAAGTGAGAAACTATAGTTTCAGGAAAATCTCATAGGTGGAGATGGAAATTATGTCGCATGGCAACCAACATAGCAAGTCAAGTATAACAAACCACTAGTGGACAAAACCGCACATCTTATAGAGCCTGCCTTCATACAGTTCTGCTCAAAGAAGCATGGGAAAAATAAGAAAAAGACCAACATAAACTTCATAACTGCTAGTGTATTATAATTCTCCTTGTGATTTCCCTCATGGTATGACTGCAAATGGCACCAAATTACAAGGGAAACACAAACATTACTATGGTCTATGACAGCTTCTCAATAAGAGGAACCTACCTAAGTTTAACAGTACATAAGGTTATATAATTGCGGATATAATACATGGTGTTCCTTGTGACTCTGTAGCTGAAATTATCATCCAGATTTGGCAAAAATGATCAATTAAGGAAATTAACAACCTGACCCTCACTACTTCTTTAGTAGACATCTCCACTCCTCAGGGAAACTAGAACTTCCACCATTGTAACTAAGACACATGGTAACAGCAGCACACTGCCCCCTCAGGCAGTAAATTATCTTTGCATGACACATGCTACTGATTGCAGGATGCATGGATGGCAGATGTAGTGATTAACCAGTAAAGTGGGCCCCTTGAATAGCTCTAACAGTGTTTAAGATGGATAACTTAAGCACTTCAACCATATAAAGACTATACAATCACTGCAAAACCTAAAAGAAAGCCCAAAAGGCTAGAGAGCACGCAGCATATCTAAAACTTCCTGGAGGTTTACATATGAAAGAGATGTATCTTAGACGGTTCTGAAGTTTCAAATTAGCTCTTAGGAATTATAAAGCAGAAATATACTGGAAACTTATATTGTTTTGCCCCAGAACTGTAAAACTTAGTGGATCGAATTCTGCAAGATCTGTTGCCAGGAGTTTCTCTTCACATCCTATATGAGCATTGGCAAATCAGAGACCTCATCTCTAAACAAACACAAATCTCCTAAGGGTCCACTAATTGGAAGAAACAACATGACTACAGGGAATGCAAAGGTATAGTTTAAACAAGGATGAAAAGTCCTAAACCTAAACATCAAACAATATAGCAGGGATGCGAAGGCCTTCTACCAAAACATTTGTCCACCAAAACAATCTATCACGACAATAAGTTCATAATTGTCTCTGCTCAAAAGGCTTAACAGGGATATTTTAAATCTAAGTCAGCCACCAAGGAGATGAAACTATTTACAAAGTAAAGTTTTCAGTATAATCAAAGAAAAAACTCATCAAATGAACAATCCATGAAAGCTCTAAGCATAAATTGCTAATGCATATGTCACTTGGAATAGAACCACAGAACTACATCCTAAGGTTCAAGTGGTGACTCTCATATTCTCCCATAACAAGTCAAGCTGTCTATAAACTACTAAAAATGCCATAATTTTAGTACTATCATTACATGGCCATAGACTCAGAGACTACTACATCCATCTGAAAATGTAAAAACCTTAAGTGCTCGCTTTGGTCCAGTAAGTACCAATCTTCTTACTTTTAGCTCTATTAGGCACTGCATCTCTTATTTCCACACAAGGAATCTACGGTTTCGAAATCACAAATACCCCAAATTGCACCTTAGTATGTTAAAGAACAGATCAAAAGCCCGCTTGCATGGTGCAGAGCCTCAATTAACTTTGTACCTTCAATAAGCTCCTGTGAAAAGAATTGTCTGGAAGTCGTAGGAAAAGACCTATCTAAAGTATGGGGATGGGAAAAAGTATCTCACTTAGACTACATCACTAAAACCTGCATGTTAACGGAGCGAAATCATCGACAGCATTGGCAATCAAAGCAAAAGTTCCTATAGCATGCAATCCTCGGCCTTTTCAAAGCACAACCAGCACCCGAACTACAAAATTTAAGCTTGCGGGAGTTCTGGCACACAACACTATCCATTTAGTAGCAAAATATCCGTGCTTATGTTAAACGAACAACAAGTGCATACCTAATCACTAGCCTTTCCCCACTTAACTTCAAATCAGGAAGCAAGAGAATTGGCTTATAACAGTGCAAGGCCAATATCACAGAAAAGCAACATCAAAAGAGATAGATACAACATTCAGTCGACGGTAACACCAAAGTTTTTTGCTAGCTGTAATCCTCAAGCTACACATAAAACACTGAACACATCCTCACGCCTATTACGATTCATCTCAACCGGAAATATCAGTATCATCATCATCATCGATTAGCACAAGAATGTGGGATTTCTTTTAACCTTTCTGCTTCTGCTCGTCTCTGGCCATACTCACGGCCACCTCATCCTCCTCCTCGGCGACCTCATTCACCGCGACGATGGGATCGCCCCCACTTCCACCGTCTTTCTCATCGGGATATCTGACGACCACAACAGGACAAACGCAGTGATGCACGCAGTAATCACTCACGCTCCCGAGCTTCCCGTCGCTCCCTCGCCTCGCGGCGCCAAACCCCCTGCTCCCCATGATCACGGCACTCAAACCCAACCTCTCCACCTCCAAGCACAGCCTCTCCTTCATGTCGTGGTCCTTCACTATGTGGATCTTGTACGGTATCTGGGCGTCCTTCAAGGGCTTGGCGAGATCGGCGACCTTGGCGCTCGTGAAGGCGTCGAAGTCGTCCTGGGATTTCTGGACCTCCTCCGGTTGGTTCTGGTGGCTGGGGTTAGGGTTAGGGTTTTGGGGGCGATCGGGGGAAGGGGCGGTGGTGGGGAGGTGGGGGAGGGGGCCCCAGTCAGCGCCGAAGAGGACGGAGGTGGGGCTGACATGGAGTAGGATGACGGCGTCGCCGGGGCGGAGGTAGTGGTGGACGGCCCAGCGGACGGCGAAGGCGCTCTCGTTGGAGAGGTCGACGGCGACGCCGATCTTGCGGTGGGCGCCGGCGGTGGGGGTGGCGGAGGAGTGGTGGTGGCGGGGGGAGGAGGGGTGGTGGATCTTGATGGTGGGGAGCTGGGGGTGGTCGGCGGAGGAGAAGTCCTGCTGGTGGTGGTGGTGGTGGGGTTGCTGCATTGTTGGAGGGGGAGGGGAGGCGGAAGGCGGAAGCTTTCGTGGAGAGTGGGACGAGACTTTTTGGCTTTGGGTTTCGATGAGCGGCGAGTCTTTCTTGCTTTGCTTTGCCTTTGATTGATTACTTCTTCTTCTTCTTTCTTTCTTTCTTTTATTAAAGCGAAAGGAGAATATGCTTTGACGATCTGACTGGGCAAGTGCAGCCCAAGCCCCACGGTTTCTTGCGGGTCAAGGCAAAGAGCTTGCACCCACACACAAGGTTTCGTGCAAATTATAAATAAAAAGCCCGAAATATTCTACTTTTTTCTCAAAACATGACCCAAAGTGGTCTTTATTTTCATATAAAAGCATAAAGTGGCCATGACGGTTTCAAAAAAAGAGCTTAATCTCGCTAGCCAATTTCATATTCCGACCCACCAACGGCATTATCATTCAAAAACAATTTTAAAATTTAATTATTTTTTATTCTTTTCTCTTCTTTTTTCCCATTTCTTTCTCTTTTTTTCTTTGCGACCCTTGCCCAAATCTGACAAGGGCCGGCCTTGCTCATGGCTGGTGAGGGTAGCCCTTGCCTATGGCCTTCAAGGGCGGCCCTCACCTAGCCCTCTTCGCACATTGTCGGTGGCCAACGATTGCCTGAGACCAGCTACCGACGAAAAGGAAAGAAAAAAACAGAAAAAGGGAAAAAGGAAAAAAAAAAAAAGAGGGGAGGGAGTATTCTTAAAATTAAATGATGAAAATGTCCTTGACCAGCCGAAAGATTTGGCCGGTCGGCGAGGTCAGACCTTTATTTGAAATTGGCATGACCACTTTAGACTCATTTTGAAAAAATAAGGGCCTAATTTTCCATAAAACTTTCTCAAATTTAACTGCAAAATGTCGAATAAAATGCACGTCGCCCACGAATAATAATTTGATCGGTCGGTTGCATCGTCGTTGTAAGTCTCACTCTCATTTAAGATCTCCTTGCCTTTTCTTCGAATGTTATTTCTGAAATCGTCAAAGATATATCTGGCGAAGTCCATGTACTTTCGTCCCATGTGAGAGCCCAAAAGTCGATTTAGCTATTATTAATTCTTCATGTGAATATGAGTTTTATAAGGTCCCACCGGCAGACATGGAACCTGTCCACTCTCATCCGCATGTCCTTACGGATTCGCCACCCTCTTAAGTCATTTCGAATTTTGACTACAAAAGTTGGGAATAAAAAAGGACAAGGTGGTGGACGTGCCGGAGTGGTTATCGGGCATGACTAGAAATCATGTGGGCTCTGCCCGCGCAGGTTCGAATCCTGCCGTTCACGTTTTGGGGTAAATTCTTTCGGGTTTCCTTTTTTTTGTCAAATCCTTTCATGGGTGACCTTGATATGCACGCTTACTACTTACTAGTAGTCACAAACTCTCGATAAACCGACATATACGCCAATTTCTTTTGCAAAAGAAAGCAATTCAATGACCAATAAAGAAAACTTGGGGAAGCAAAGCAAAAGACAAGACGCTTCCTTTACTAATAATCTTCCAAGAAGGAGGAGGTTGGAGAGGTATATACCAACCCTTTAAAGCAAAGAGAGAGAAAAAGAAAAAGGCTGTGGAATCAGTGATGACTGAGAACCCAATGAGAAGGGGAGCTCCAAGAACAAAAGAAGAAGGCCATACAACAACAAGGCCCCTTTGGCTCACAGTACACGGACACTCTCAGTGTCGATCACCTGCATATTTATGTTTCTTGCTCATCACAGATGTGTACTGCTCTCTCTCTCTCTCTCTCTGCGCGCTGTCTGTGTGCGCTCTTCTGCATACACATCTCCCTGCTCCTCTGCCACACTCACTGATCGTTATCTACGCAGCAGTGTCGCTGTAAGAGAGAGAGAGGGAGAGGGGATCATTTTGTAGTCATTATTCATTCGATATATATATATATATGTTACAGAGGGTGTTTGTACGCTTGATGTATCGGCTTGTGTGTGAGCCAGTCCTTCCTCCTTTTCTTTTATTTAATTCCTCCCTCGCGTTCTTTAAAGCACTCGCTGCGAAAGTCTTTTGCCCGACACCCATAAACAGAAAAGCCAAGATGCGTTTTTCTTTGTTTCAGCGCATAGAATATGTAGACATACTCTAGAACTGCAATCCTCGCAATTCTCTCTCTCCCTATGTCTCTCTCTCCTCCTGCAACTGCAGCAGGCACAGAGAGAGAGATGTTAGGGTTCTTTTTCCAACAGAAGTTTTCTGTTCTAAGATCCATCATTTGTGTAAAAGAAGAAGCATGTTCATTATTATATGTATCATCTGTTAATAGCATAGCTCAGGATTGTTGTTAATGGTGTAGCTAGAGCCCCTCCCCTTGATAAATCGAGTTCATAATTAAAAGCGATCAATTCGGTTTTCTACATTGTTAAGTTAACGCAACACAGACTAAAATTGTTTGACATTTTTCGAGATCGGGTACCTCTCGCATGTCACAAGAAACTTATCCATAACATTCGGCCTATGTTCCTGTGTTTGAGAGGATCGATCTGCACTGTGGCAATACACTGTATATAGTTCCTTTGTTGCTCAATCCCTAATGTGTACTTCGATCATTTCGAGCATCTGCGGATTTCAAATGTCTTTACTTAATTTACATTTCTTCTTTTTCCGTATAAACTGAGTGAGCGATCGGTCGCTTCAGTTTTAAGCTACTGAAAAACAAGTAAGTGAGTGCAAACAAGTATTAATGAAGCTGGAATGGGAACATGAGGAAATTAATCACAGTCTCCAATCTCAGCTCAGATTAAGTGCACAACCCTACACTTCAAGAACTGAAAAGCTATCCATTTAATTAACATGTTTAGCATGTTTCATCATTGTTCTACACAAATTAGTAGTTTCACTTTGCATTAAGTTTAGAGTGTATTATTGAGTTAATGTTTTTTTCTTATTCTGTGATTTTGTATCCCTAAATATCGTTTGTTATATCCTAGGATATCAGTTTAAAATTTTCAAAAAAAGAACATTACAAAGATAAAAGCAGAAATTTCTTCAAATTACATAATCTATCCATATATATAAACACTTGGAAAAGAGTCGAGCTTCATTCACATCAGAACCGAGTTGCAAACGAAAATACCCAGTTTTGGATACCATTGCGACAAAATGATGAATTCGTCGCCTTAGTCTTGTTTTTTTTCTAGATCAAAGGCAACTAAAAAATTCATTTCGACGCGTTTGCTTAGACCAAAAGTGACAAAACAACATTTTTTTGTCACCCTTGCTCAGATCAAAGGCGACGAAAATAGAATTCGTGATTCTTACTCTCATAGCATTTGGTTGTGATGGTCGTGACTACCATCATGTCGAAAATCTACTTTCGTCACCGTAGAAATAACCTACGATGACTAAGCACTACTTGTATCGCCAAAAGACTGATTTGGTCTACTTGAACGCAACGAAGCTTAAACATTGTGGCGCTTGGTGTGAGCAATGGCAATGAAATATTAGTTCCGTCTCGTTTGATAAATTCCTTGTCTTATCAAAGGCAACGGGCAATAAAATATTGTTGTTGTTTCTCAATGTTTCTCAATGCAACGATGACGAGAATTTGATTTTATCACCTTTGCTCAACCCAAGTAGGATGGAAATCGATCTTTTCATTGCTTGAGGTAGTTTCTGAACCGCTTCGACGGGACAATATAAGGTGGAGTAATGCCGAAGAAATTCACATTTCCTTGCAATCGGTGTCTCTCAAGAGCGACACAACTCATGCCTCGTCGCTATTGCCTGGCCTAAGGCGACGAAGTTTGTTGTTGTGGCGGTATCTCAACAGCAATGATATTATTCTCATTGCCACAAATTTTCATTGCCATGCCCTGATTTTCTTGTGATAATGGTATGAATCTTAGTAGTTTTTGGATAGGCACATTAAATGG
Organism: Metrosideros polymorpha var. glaberrima; assembly: GCA_001662345.2. Taxonomy (NCBI): domain Eukaryota; kingdom Viridiplantae; phylum Streptophyta; class Magnoliopsida; order Myrtales; family Myrtaceae; genus Metrosideros; species Metrosideros polymorpha. The sequence goes on from BCNH02000006.1 coordinate 2,429,260, forward strand.
CGACAAAGTACAAATGATCTTACCCCTTCCACAAACAGCCAGATTTCTGAGTACCCAAAAGACCTAAAATCATGTTTTGTGACATTTGGAATTTTAAGACAATCTCATTCCTCCAAAGTTATCCAATGTTTTGATCAGGATCCTCCCTATAATTCTCTCTTACAAAAAGAGAAAAGAAGTGCTGGGATATAGGGCACAGCAAGCAGTAGAGATGTAGGAAGTACATGGACATGTTTAGGTGTATCATAGGACAATACCGACGACCATTAAACATTCAAATGTGAAAAATGATGCAATCTCCTAGAGAGAGAGAGAGAGAGAGAGAGGTTTGAGCAGGCAATAATCAGTGATTGTGCTGCACTATCTTGGTGAGGGAGATGTTAGTTCAACAACAAGATAAGAAACCAAAAGGCTGATCTTTGTGTTCTGGGTCACATGCAACTTCACACAATTGTGTAAGTGAGAGACAACAGAAACTATACAGAGAGAGAGAGAGAGAGAGAGAGAGAGCAGATTCTCTCTCTTGTTCTTGTTTTTTCTTTCTTGGGGTTTGCTTAGCAAGAAAGCTTGAGTGACAAATCGATGGAATTAGAAGCTTCACCACCATCCTCTTCAGAAGCATCAGCATCAGCATCAGCATCAGCAGCGGCTCCTTCTTCTGCAGGAAAAGTCAGACCCTCGGTCCAAACGCTCCTCCCACTTTTTCCAGGGAAAAACTCATATTCCATGGAAACCCCACCGCCCGATCCGTTCACCCTCCTCCTTATTGCCGTCACCTCCACATTCTGCAACAAATTCCCCAGAAAGAACGAGAGAAGAGCAATCAATCTCTCTATGCAAAAAGGAAGCTACTGCTCTAGTCGATGCTGCAGAATAGAATGATGGGCGACCTCGATCTACCTGATCATCATCACTGGCTGCTTTTGGCTGCGGAATCTCCAGCTTCAGTCCGAGAAAATCGCAGTTACCGACCCTCGTTTTCTCTGGGTAATTTTCCCTGGCTCTGTTGAGGAACAAACCAGCATTCTGTGAATCCATGCGCTTTTTCTGCAGGCGAAAAAGAAGTGATCTGAAATCATCGCCCAATAGAAAACAGACAGGGAAAGAATAAACGAAATGAAAAGCACTGCAGTATCTCCTAGCCCCTTGAAGCCTTGCCCTTTTGGCTGAGGAACATATAAAAAGAACGTCTTTTGGTAGTCTTTTTCTTTTCATCATTTAAGATGGGACAAAAGGGTCCATAGCCTCTCCCAAAAAAAAACACTAAGATCCATTAACGAGACAAGAGGGCTCATCATCGCTCACTCATCAGCTAATGTAACAGTAACTAGCACTCTCATGTTCTCTCCACTTGTCTAAATAAAACCCACAAAACCATAGAAGCAGAACTTCACAGGGATACTCTAGCAGGAAGAAGAAGAAGAAGAAGAAGATTGAAATGCTATGGCATATAATTTGAACAAAGAAAAGGAGGACCTTATTTTGGAATTTAGAAAATGGGGATCACACCTTGAGACAAAAGTCGCAACGGTCAGACACGCACTGCTGGGCATTTGGAATTGAAGAGAGCTCTCTCGAGGTCTCCACTGCCTTACTACTCCCGCCTTGACCCGCTGGAGCCCCGGCTCCAAACGCATCGAATGTGACCTGGCCCCGGCCCCGGACCGACACTGACCCCGACCTCCCATGATCGCCCCCACCATCGTCTTTCCTCTGGACCAAAATCCCCCTCCCCATGCCCAGCCCCAGCCCCGTGCTGACCGGCAGCGGCCGGGATGGCGGTGCGCGGTACTGCACAGGGACGCCGCTGACCGTGTCAAGAGGGCCCGGGAACGAGAAGCCGGGGCGTTGGGGATTGTTGTGGGGGAGAAAGTAGGGAGGGTAGGGTTGAGGGGGGATTTCGGAGAGCTTGGTCCAGAGCTCTTGGTCTTGGAGCCGCAGGCGCTCCAGCTGAGCCACCCCCATGCCTCTCTGCGGCTGCTTCTTCGGCGGCTGCGGCTTGGCCATCTTTCTCGGCCTCGGCTTAGACAGCTCTCGCCTCTTTTGATCAGCCCCTGAAGTAGTGATGTTGCTGGTGGTGTTGGTAGTCATCTCGAGCCTCGCGGGCTCGGCTGTGGCCATGAGGAGCGGATGAGTTGCAGCAGAAGTAGCCATTAGAGAGTCTGGAAAATCTCTAGAGAGAGAGAGAGAGAGAGAGAGAGTTTTTTGTGGGAAATAAGATCTCAAAGGGGAGAGCTAGATTTTAGAAATGGAGGGTTTTGTGGTCATGGGGGTTTTGTGGTGGGCCTGATTTAAAGAAGTGTTCTTGCTGTTGGATGAGTGCAGATTGAGAGAGAGAGAGAGAGAGAAGAGAGAGACATGGGGGGTTAACATGTGGATTATGCCATGAACATGTTCAGATTTTGCATGTCTTAATCGTGAGTAAGGAAATATGTGTCCAACTCTATCCTATGTTCATGCCATTTTTAAGTTTTCCATATTTTGGTAAATCTCTGTACTGTATTTTGTTTGTCTGTGGTCCAAATGTTCCAATCCAATGTGGCCTTTTGTTTGGGAAATATATAAATAAAAATAAGAAGGAAATTCCATGTAGAGAAACTCATCTAGTTTTGGCATAATAATTATGTTGGGGGTAAGGTGCTGTTTCAGAGGATTAATTGATAAACTCTATCTTGCCATTGCCATTTAATCATTGTATGTGTCTCTAGCAATAGGGTAATTTCATTTCCTAGTTATGCTATATGTATTGATTCCCATTTTTATGTGTATTATGGATCAACAAATTCTTGGGCCGAGCTAGATTTGAACCAGTGTGCCAACGAATTTACAATCTGTTCCCCCAGAGAGCGGCTTTGGCTAAAGCTCGAGCAGTTTCAACATAGCTTTTTTCTCTGTATCTTTGATTAATTTGGGGCTTACTTTTACGAACCAATGAAGTATTTAGACTTTGATACACAAAAAATTGTCCGTCATATGTATGTACATGTGCATGCATGTTGGGTTGACATATGGAAACGCCTATTGGGATTATCTTTTCGTCTATAATGAATAATGATGCTCGTTCCTTTTTCAAAACATATTTTGCTTGTGTAATTAATAAAATAATAAAACAACAAAAATTTCATATTACCTCTTGATTTGAATTTACCCAATTATCTTTGGAAAAGCCTAAGCTGAAGAAACTCTCACTTGCTCTTGTGATCATTGTGTCACTTCTTTCGTTCTTCAAGTTAATAAGAGTGAAATTTCGCTTTTTGTATTCGCTTTGTCGATCGATATGTTAATGAATTCTCATTTTTGTGTAAGTTATCGTAAAAATTACATTTTGGGTTGACAACGAACCGTGTAAATACTCAAACTTTATACGTAGTAAATAACTGAGGGTGAGTACATCTAAACAATAGGTGGTCCCTAAGAGATTTCATGTGCCTGTGAGATTTCTAATATGAGACCTACAAGCCTATAAGTTGACATCAAGTATTCTCTATTCAAGGAAAATTTCTTAAAATTTCACAAGAAATCAAAATCATAACAGGCCTACGGAACCCCTTATCTCCACAGCTCGGCTTTTATGTTTCAGTGAAATCTTTTGTATGGGTCCAATCAACCAGAGACCAAATTAATCATTCAACTTTTCTCTACATTAATTTAAAAAATCCGTAATAAATTTCGCCTATCCACTACTTTTTATGAACAACTCGATCTTGATCTCATGTACTTTAAAATAATTGTAGAAAGTATAAACTTTTTTCTGCTTTTTTTTTTTCTGATATTACTCTCTCAACCCTACACCGTAATGAAAATCTCTCTTTATCCCTCTCGACTGTCCGTCCCGTCTCCTACGTGAGTTTGCCCATACCCATTAGTGTACTCTTCCATTAGTACCTACAATTTTATTTTTCCTTTCAGTCGGATAGGCATGTCAATTAAAAAAAAAATCATAGTAATCGAGTCGAAACAACCGAATATTCTTGCATAAAAAGAAAAGGGGGTACGCGAGATTAATCTGTTGGAGTTTGTTTTATGAATTTATCATGGGATTTGACTCAAATGACCTACTACTCATGGAGCCTATGGAGGGAATAGACTGAGAGGGCGCATTATTCCTTTGGAAGTTACTATAACAAGAAGGTGGGCGCACTTCAGCCGCCCTGCTAGGCCTTGGCAAATTTCAGCAAGTAATCATTCCCTTTCCTCCAAAATAAAAGTCCCTTTTGGACACTTAATTTCAAATAAATTTAAATAAATTATATGCACACCCCACACACACACACACATTATATATATGCATAATGCAGTTAAGATCCTCTGATCCAAAGATCCTGTAATTTACAAATTTTACTAATATTTGGACAGTGACCGGGCAATCATTTAGAGTAAGATCTGTTCATGAATGTGTGAATCCTGCCTTTGAATAGCTCCCTAATGATGCCTCCACATGCCGTTGAGGTTAAACCCCTATCTCTCCACAGAACTAATTTAATGCCTTTTGTAATGTTTAATGTTTATTAATTGCTTTTTAATCATTGTTAGTCTTATAATGCATAAAGATCTTTGTTAAGATATAAATTGTCAAGTTATCTATTTTCAGAAGCATGCTTGCTTCCAAGTTCCCACTGCATCTCACTGAGATCCACAAAATCAATGGAGGGTAATTTCGAAAACTAGTTGATAATTTTTCTCCAAATATATTTTTCTTTCTTGGGAAAAAAAAATATTAAATACTCAATGCTTGTCGATAATTTTGCCTATGTGCAAGAGTTGAGCAAAAGAGTCTTAGAGTTTACCACTAAGCCATGTTGATTGTTGAGTGTCCACTTCTCCAATGAGTGTTATATGTAATAAGCAAAGTACTTCACCGCTACCCAGTTTAATCTCTCAAGATGGGGTTTATGGAAAAGAAGCTCCGGCATTAACCCTTAATTTAATTTCAATATAGATGGCCTGTCTTTGATCGAATTTGAGAAATGAAAATTATTAGATATAGAAAACATGGCTCGAGACATCAACTTACAAAAAAAAAAAAAATGCTCGACTAGTTGCTTTCAAATCTCAAACAAAGAATGCCATATCGACGCATATTTTTTTTCCCAAATTACCATTTTTGTGCATATAAGAACTAGTATCGAATTTTGAATGGAGAAATTGTTATATTAGGGTTGGTCCGGGGACCATCTAACTTATTAACCTTTGGAGGAAAATATATATATATATTTAGGGACCCTAGTTTCGAAATTGTATCTGCATGACCAGATCAGCATGTGTCGCATTTGCAATTTTGGCATAGAGCTGTGGCAAGGAATGAGATCTTTGAATGCCCAAAGTTCACATATGCCCCCAATAGTAGTCCAGATTCTCTCAGATTTGGCACAGAACATTGAATAAGCATTTAATCTGTAATTGTGTAGGACATCATAATATGTTTACACACGCATAAAAGATGTGCGTACACATAATAATTGCCCGTAGCAACTCGGAGCATAATAATTGCTTGTAATAACTTGGGGGGCTATCGAGGATTTGGGGCTATTGCGAGTTAGGATTACCTTTCATATCGAACGGCGACGGATTTGGGTGGAATTTGAACTTGACGAATGTGAATAGATCTGCCCTTAGCATCTCCAGTTTCTCATCCGAGATGAACATTGGTATTGCGACACTAGCAAAAGGTTGTGTGCCTTTTTAGACGCTGGAATGTTCATGCTACATTGGTAACAATGGGGAAAGATTGTGTGATTTTGTGAGAGGTTTCTAAACTTTGTGTTAATTATGGAACGGTGGTGGACCGTCGTGCATTTTTCCTTGCTAATTGCCCGGGGAAAAAAACGTGAGGGCGACACGTGGAGGGGGCATATTGTGGTTGTTTTTGTTGCCAGGCTTAGGCAGACACGGTGGATTCGTTGGGGTCTGTGGGGGAGATTGTGCACCCCCTAGTCCGGACTGGAATCATTGGGATCTGTGTTGGATCAAAGCTAGAGATGTTCTTTTTCTTTTTTTCTCTTTTTATTTATTGAATGGATCGTGTCTAAAGGCAAAGCTCATAACAACATAGATCCCCTAGGACGAGGAGGGGAGGTTCACCGATGTGATGTGTTCCCTTAGGACTAGGACCACCCCAACATCATTAGCTACTCCATCCCCATCAAATGAAGATGCACACTACCACCATCACCGGTTGGTTTGGAACCTATGAGTTTCGCGATTCATTTCTCGCTTCCTCTCTCTTTTGGTGATTAGCTATCTCGACGATCTCTACCGAAAAAATCTTGTAAAGTTGTCTCGGCTCTTCAATTGGTCGAAACCTCGCGAATTGGTTCGAGGGTATTCATGCCGTTGACGAGTTGGTTGGTGAATGCTTGCTTTTCAATGAAGCAACGAGATGCCAAGATTTTGCTCGTTAGAACACCGAAAGAATCCCAAAAAAAAAAAAGTTAGGTCCTTTTAAGCAAAAAAGAAACCAAACAATGGCAACTCCGAACGCCTTGAATAGCTGCTCTATCTTACCATTAGGGAATGGTCTGAAGCACTTTTTTATGCGTTGCGACACCAATTAGACGAAAACCCACCCACTTCCCCAAAACATCTAAGAGGCAAAACGAGAAGGAAAAGAAATTCAGGGTTGTCAATGGAAAATCGGAAAAAGAAGAGAGTTGTTTGGCATTTTCCTCTTTCCAAGAGCGAGAGAGAGAGAGAGAGAGATTGCTGCAATAAGGGTGGGAGCAACTGATAGTCGTGGCTTTATGCGACCTGCGAAAGTGAGTTGCCGTTTCGGGATAAAGAAGGCAAAACTAGACTCGGCTTCCACATTTCTGTAACCAATTTGGCTCACCCACCTGGACCACCGAAAGATATCATTTCCCCTTACCTGAATCCCCCAACTGAGATTCGCCCCCCCTCCCTCTCTCTCTGCCAAAAACCTTCATTTTCCCCTCGCCCTCCTTGCCAATTCTGCCCATCGACACCAGCTTCGGGACATGGATGGAGGAGGGCGAATTGGGAATTCTCGTGGGGGGGCTCGCAGTAAGATTTTATGAGGAGGGGGACAGCATCGACAGCACGCAGTTTCGGAAAAAAAAGAAAAGAAAAGGGGAAAACAGAGGAGCTGCTGCTGCGATCTAGACCGTCCAAGAGAGAGGACGGATCTGTGCGGGGGAAATATTCGATGGGTGATGGCGTTGGTGCGATGGATGCCATGTAAATAGCGTCGCCATCATCTGTTAGTTGTGTTGGTAAAGGTACTACAAAGCGGTACAAAAGACCCAGAGGGAACTCGCAGACATGGAAAAAGCAACGTTTGTCTGTGAAATGTCTGGTTCTTTAGGCCCCTTCTCCTAGATAAGAACAGAGAACTCCCAGCAGCTCTCTCGCTCTCCCCCGATCCACTCCATGCTTCAGACATGGAGAAAAAATGATTAGAGCTTCCGAGCATAGGTATTGATAGGAGGTCCGCTAAAATCTTTTTTTTTTATCTTTCGGGGGCGAATCGTTCTACATGAGGATGGTCCGCGCTCGCTCGTCAAGATCTATTTTATAGATATAATGAGCCTCATCCTCACTTCGGCATCTGAAATGAAACTGCAAATAGATTGTTGTAATAGCTTGAGCCCCGCATCCTACATTTTTGCTCGGACTAAAAGTTTCTAATGAATCAAGTGAGTCGTTTTTCTTTGAAGTATCGTGATCACACTTCGAAATGTTATGCGATGATCGTGAGCAGAAGGTGCATCTGAAATAGATGTTGCGAGACCAATTACCTGTCAGTGATCTATTCTCGAAAGTAGATTTAGATTTAGATTCCATTTGTTTCGTGAGAAATAAATAATTTAGAAAATATTTTTCTAAAAATAATTATTTGTATTGCTTACAAACATAAAAAAAATGAAAAAATATTTTCATCGCTCACAAAAATATATAAAACATAAATTGTTGTCGATAATAAAAATATTTTTATTGACTAATTATGTTAAGCTATATAAATGATTATTTATAAAAAAAAATATTTTTTAATTCATTGATTTTTCACGAAATAAATGGACATGCTATCCTTTAGGGGTTAAGTATTATTTTGACAACGTTGTGCATGCATACCCTCATTTCTCGGGAAAAGAAAAAGATAGAGCCATCAATTTTCCCTTGGCCCAAGCCCAAAAACTAAATGCATTAAATAGTTTTTCAATTTTCTAAAAGAAGTCGAGTAGTTCATCATGGAACACATGTTCTCAATTTAGATGTGTTGCTTCAGCGGACCCACATCTTGTAGTACTTTTTTTGGGGCACTAAATAAAAAGGGAGGTAAAATTGGGGATACTTATCTAATCAATTGTAAAGTTTTGGTACGCATATTAATTCAAACCTAAACTTTTTAATTTTATTTATATAGTCATAAACTTTTACGTTAAATTCTAATATAGTCTTTCTGAGTAATTACCGTAGGAAATTACCAACATGACGTCCAGTGATCAATGGCCGTCTTACGCGGCATATTGGCGTGGACAACCTGTGGATCACCACATCGATCAATTCTAGCAACTAGTTGAAAGGATTATATTGAAATTTCGCAAAAATGTTTAGAATTAAGTTTGCAAAATTGAATAAAAATCGAATTGACATGCATACAAATAAGTTTATGACTGAATTGGGAAATTTTTCAGTAAAATTGCCATGACAAATTGATTTCGCACATGATCCGAGGCATTAGTTTGACAAGGAAATCAAATTAAACTGGTGCTTAGATCTATAAATTAAGAATTATGATAAAAAGGGGTCATACAGACGAATCCCGAAGAAGAAGACTACTTCAAAGCAAAAACAGAACTCCCGGAGGAAGAACGAGAAGGGCGAAAACATGCGAAGAAGGAAATCAATGTACTTTCAGTAAAGCTTCCAAAGAAAACAATATCAATAATTTCGATTATTACAAGAAAAGCAGGTTTAATTCTCGTATTTACATTTGTATATAGTATCAGGACTTGCAATAGATTCCGATGTTACATACTCAGAACACAACAATGGCTCCCAATTGCAGTTCAAGCCACCCGGATCACAAGTAGACACGAAAATGATACAACATGATTCAAAATATAAGCTAGAGCTCGCCGATTTCAACGATCCAAGCTTCTAAACCCGGGAATTCCCCGATATTCTCCAGAATTAAACGAGAAACCGGCGAAAAAAAATCCCATCTCCTCTAGTTTTTGAACCCAGGATGAAAAATCTCATGAAGCTCGAAAAAAGAAGCAGCAACGATGTACATATTTCCGTGTGTCGGGACTCACAAATGTTGTGCGCCGCCCAACCGTTTCCTCTGTAACAGACCTTCCAAGATGATCTTCTTCTTATACTCTGCAGAATCCACGATTGACGCATCGTCGCCGTTCTCCAACGAGGACTTGGTGCACTTGATTACGGTCCATCGAGGCACGAAGAACAGCCAGGTCGAAGTGCAAACAATGGCGCAGACCTTGCCGCACAAGACCAGTACCAAAAGGGTCAACAGAAGCAGGCAGATAGCAGAGTTCTCGGACGACAAAGGCCGCTCTTTGCAATCCTCGACGGCGCTCAATTGAATCTGCTTCGAGTTGAAAGAACTGGACCGAGTTGACGACTTGGTCCTCCCTCTCAGCGAAGAATTCGTGCTCGAAGATCGTGAAGAGCTCAGGGAAGGCGAAGCAGTGGACTGCGAAGACGTAGAGACGTCGGATTCAGGTATTCGGACGTTGTCATTGTCTGAAACTCTGCTGCCAGACTTCTGATGCATTAGCTTCAGAATCCTATCTGCTTTCGTTGACAGATTGCTGATTGATTCGAGCGAGTTCTTGGTGCTTTTTCTCTTCTCCATCTTCTTCGCCTGTCGATCACAAAAAATTCGAGGTGAGTCCAGTGAATCATTCGCAGCTGTGCTAATCGAATTGCTCCAGAAATTCCACCAAATCATTGTCATAGATGGTAATTAAGATCCGGCAATGATGATGCCGAATCGAAATCGACTATACAAGATATTGGTCAACAGTCGAGCAAAACCAGAACGCATATTCAACAAAATAATGCCATCGTTCAACGATCGTTAGTTGATTAGAAATGCATGACAAAATGAAGTAACTTCCAACTTCGTTGCTGCCCAGAAAAAGTGAGAAGGCTACGCAATCGAACGAGCAAACGTCGATGCAGCAAACCAGATGATCGAGTGAACAATGTTCTGCACACGATCGAGTCGGGTCAACCGAATCGCGTGCGACAACACCAACATCCATGCGTGAGATCGAAGTAGAGAAACACAAGATTGTCATTGGAAACAAACGATCACGCGTGTTTCTCGATGTCCATTTTAAGGAACAAAAGAATCATCGCAGCAGGGAGAAAACTAACCAGAGATGTCTCGAAGAACACGGCCATGGAAGCACGCCAAAACAATTTCAGGCCCTTCTTCTTCTTCTTCTTCTTCTTCTTCGCGCGAAGATCATCCGAGCCATCGTCACCTCTATCCGCTGGCCTGATCTTATGCAAAACGTGGCCATCATTTTCCTTCGCTGTCAAGCAAGCAAACAACGGCTTGTCCGAACCCCGCTTTCCCTCGTTGCCACCATCGATGACGGCCGGCTTAAAGCATCGGAAGAGCTTGCTGCTGTTGCTGCGGCTCATCGCGGGGCTCACCCTCTTCTTCGTCTTCGAAGGAGAGTCCATGATCGTGTGTCGAACGGAGGTTTCAGACTCTTTAGTTTTACATTAAGAAAATGGAGATGAAAGAGAGTTTTTTGGAGGGTTCCTCCTCGTTCGTGCGTTGAATCGTGGAAGGTGATTGTCAATTCCTGCCGGCGTTGCCGCTTCGGATTGCGCGTACCCGTTCAAAACAATGTCGCCAAGTTAAAATGAAGAGTTCCTGCCTTTGTTTGTAAACTGCGATTAATAATAATTATTATTATTAGTTTAACTAAATTAGATGTTTTCATTTTTTGTTTTTGTTCTTTTATTCGATCGGAATTTGGAGTCGGCTTTTGAGTTGTGAAGCGAGGGGGCGGTCGTCTATTTCGGGCAGTTTATCCAGGTTTTTTTCTTTTCTTTTTTGCCAAAGAGATTAGGCAATGATCCCAGGGATTTAGGAGTGGATAAAAGATGGAAGATCGACAATCGTCCTATCTCCTAGAAATAGGGATTTCTATTTCTGATTAACGAAACCAACCACGGCACGACCATTGCGTAATCTGCATTTCCATACGTACACACGTCAGCAACACGTACACAGGGCCTTTTCGACAAGACTAAAATTAGGAGCGCACTCGTTAAGGTCCGAAGCACGTGACACGAATCGGGACGTGTTGAGAAGACGGAGTACGCACGTCCGAGTTTAATTTCTTCAAGCCGGGTAGGGCAAGGGAGTGCGCGAGCGATACCGCGAAATTCCCGTCGGACAAATCTTGCATTATTTTCTCCCTATGTATATATTTATTCAATATGTGGTGTTTAGTTTTATAAAGAACGGTAGTTTTTCATTGACCGAGTTTACTTTGACCGGGTCATTGCAAAAGACTAGATTGGCCCGGACAAGCATCAAACGTGCAGGACGCGGATGGTGATGAATTGCGGGTCAATGCATGGAGTGACAAAGGGACCGAGGTGGGTCGTGCCAAAGTCACGGGAGAATCTTGAGATCATTTCTGCGCGCGTTATGCTTTAAGACAGCTTCCCGTACCTCGATGATCTTGTCTTCTTTATCTTGCCATACCCGTCGCTGCGAATTCTCCCGCTTGTACATTAGTGCCGCGAGAGCCGGAGTTCGATACCATCTTTTGATTCGATCACGTTGATTTTCAAAGCACCGAGCGCCGTCGTTTATTTGAACGAGCCTAGCTTGTTAGAAGAGCATGTCGGGTGTTAGTAGCCGAGTATTTCGCGAGATGATTTTTCGCAATGTTTCTCGTGACAGATCCCGGCGTTTGGACTTTTTCTCTCCCGGTATTATCTAAAATCAGAGATACGACCTAAGCACGCTTTTCAATCGCAAAGATTCGTCATTTTTTATTTATTTATTTATTTATTTATGTATGATCGCGCTCTTTTTTATTTATTTATGTTTGGAAACACTTAAGCACGATGTTCCAATCGCAAAAGGCCTATCAGCCAATAGCCGGAGATGCTTCAACTGGATTGACTGTTGCTGATGCATATGTTTCTCTTTGTTAGTATATACTTGACCATATGGATAATTAGTCCATCGACCTTAAAGTCAAAATTGATAGTCATTATGCCCGAGAAGTAGCAACATACGAAATATATCCAATTCTATTATATATATATTATCCTATGCATTGATGTATACTATGTCTGGGAAATGGGGAGGAAAGGGAAATTGAGGGGTACGGAAGGAAAATTAGGGCGTGAATGCCCATTATGTATCTCTATTTTTCTATTTGCGAAAACATATTTAGAACAGAAATCTGTTTAGTAACACATTTTATTTTTCTATTTTTGGGACAAATTGTTAGCCCAGAAATAGGTTTGAAACAGAAATGAGAAATAAAAATGCTCTACTTTTCAATTTCTATAACATAAACAAAAATAAAAATCCTTCTCTCTTTCCTCTCTATTCGTGACTCGCTCTTCTCTCTCTCTCGAGACTCCCCACCTCCTCCCTCTCCTCCACTGCCTCTGTCCGTCGCCATTCGCCCATCATCGGCTGCCGCCAACTTCAAGAAAATAAGAATTTTATGTTGTTATCAAATGAATTTCTATTCTGAAAATAGAAATTTTGTGTCGTTATCGAACTCAAATTTCTGGTCAAAAACTTGTTTAGGGAATAAAAATAGAAAAATTTTGGTCAAAAATTATTTTCGAAAACAGAATAGTTATCATTCGTGTCCTTAGTGGAAATATATAAAACTTTTCATCCATTTACTTCCAAAAATGATCGAAATCTCTTTGACTTTCAACCGTCCAGGTTCACCGCCTCTCCTTGACTTCATTTTCCATGCAGACTGCAAATGAGTCAGTGTTCAGATTAGTAGGCAAAGAAAAATAAACGACGCGTTCATAGCACGCCACAATCACGACTTGAAACGCAGGAATGCCAGTCTTGTGATGAATAATAGGTTTGCTAGAAATTGAGGAGTTGGAACAGTCCTAATGCACTTGGCCTTGCACGGAGAACCCCCTTGGCACGCTATTAAGAAATATGGTCTAATTCTCTAAATAAAGCTTTCAACCTTGTCCCCGAACTTTTTTTTGCCTTAAAAAAGAATTCTTACTTTAAGTCTAGTCTCAATTCTGCTCCAAACTTTTTTTTTTATCTCAAGAAAACCACAACTTTAAGTGCATTGCTACCAATTCAGTTCTCAACCTTTCAATTTGATCAATTTAGTCCTAAACCTTTTTACATTTATACTAATTCAATTTATCCGGCTAATTTGGTCTGAAAATTGCTAACGTGGACATATTAAATATATTTTTAATAATATTTCTTCTTTTTTTCCCTTTCCTTTTTTCATTCCCTATTCTTTTTGTCGGTGGCATGTCGCCAACGAAGCCTAGTGAGCCTCGCCTAGGCGAGGCAGAGACCGGCGAGCCTTGCCCTGGCCTGGACAAGGATCAGCCTCGTGAAGCTCATCAGTCTCTACCTCACCTAGGCAGGGCTCGACGAGGCCCATCGAGAGGGGCCTCATTGGCGTTCCCCCTTGCCGGCCATGGCCTATGGCTAGTGAGGGCCACCGGCACAATAGGGTAAGAACAAAAAGAAAGGAAAAATTGAAAAATATATATTAAAAAAAAATAAAATGTCCACATCAGCGCCGGTCATGTAATGTAGTACGATTGGCGTCCACATCACTGATTTTCGGCCTGAATTGGCTAGATGAACTGAATTGATACCAATGAGAAAATGTTTAGGATAAAATTTGGTCCAATTAAAAAGCTTAATATTGAATTGGTACAAATGCAATAGGTTCATGACTTTTTTAGTACTTTTCATATCCCAAATTTGCTCCGAACTATTTTATGTCTAAGAAAAATCACAAATTTAATTATAATTTCATATCTGCCTGAACTCTTTTTTTATTTGTCTTAAAAGAATCACCAATTTTCAAACTAGTATCAAAATTGTCCTGTTAAACTTCTATCCAAAAATCGTTGTTAGTTGTTTGAAATGGCATTTTCACATCGGTAACAAACCATATTAGAAAAATAACGTGGAAAATTATCTCCAAAACGACACCATACTTATAAAAAGTAAGAAAATTATGGATAGCTTATGAAAAATTTTGGACAGAGAGCTAACGAAAGCAAATTTGAGATAAGATTGAAAGTTGGTGATTTTTTTTAGACAAAAATCTTTTTTGAGAAAATTTGGGTTTGGGCCTAAATTTGGGGTTTGTTTTCTAGCAAAAAAAAAATTTGGGGCAGATTTGGACTGCAACTAAAGTTTGAATTTTTTTGTTAGTATCAAAAAGTTTAGAACAAAATTAGGACTAAACTTAAAATTTGAATTTTTTAGGGAACTATGCCTAAAAATTATGGATTTGTATGACTGAATGATTATTTGATCTATAAAAATAGTTGTTTATAACTGGGGAATTAATCAAAAGCCAATCATTGCCTACAATCTATATTTGATCGTGGATCAGACCATTCACGTGCCCAACAGGATCACAAAGACTTGAGGGGCACTTCTGGACGGGTTCAGCCGAGCCATCACGGACTCAATTGGATCAGTAAAGGTGCGCACGACAACACTTCTATTTCATAATTTTTGTTCCAGAAATCATTCTGAAGAAGTTTGGAACATAAATCCGTTTTGTAACGCAACTTTATTTTTCTATTTTTGGAACAATTTTTTGTTCCAAAAATCATTCTGAAACAGAAATTAGAAGTTAAAATTTTCAACTTCTTGATTTCTGAAACAGAAATCAAAAATTTTCTCTCTCCTCTTTCTCTTTATAACTCGCTCTCCTCTCTCTCATGATTCCCCGTTGTCGCCGCCCGCCACTTGCCCGCTTGCTCCCCTGCCGCCGGCCATCCGTCGCTTGCCCCCCGATTGCCGTCACCCGTCACCGCCCTCACCACCCATCACCGCTTGCCACCACTTGCTACTCGTCGGTGGCCGCCGACCGCCACTAGTCGCCCCCACCGCCTTCCATCGCCAATCGCTACCACCTCCCACCGATCGCCGTCATCGCCCACTAGTCGCCCCCATTGCCTTCCGTCACCAATTGCCGCCACCACTACCGAATGCCAGCCGCCGAGAAATAAAAATTTTATGTTGTTATCAAACGAATTTCTATTTTGGGAATAGAAATTTTATGTCATTATCAAACACATTTATTTTTTCAAAAATTGATTTCTGAAACAGAAATAGAAAAATCAATTTCTTTCCAGAAATTGACTTCTAGAACATAAATTTTGTCATGCGCGCCCTAAACTGCCCAACCCAAGGGCCTGATGCGAGTCAGCCCACCCATTGGTCAACTCTACTAGCAAGTACCAATACTTAAATTAAATGGATATATTAATTAGAAATCTTAAAATTTATCACAAAAGTACAATTGACTCTAGAAAGTTATAAAAAATTCAATTAAGTCTTAAAATTTAGCAAATTGATACAATCAAATCTCTTCGTTAGTTTCGTCCAACTTTGCTAATAGAAAATACCAACTTGGTTTTTTTTTTCTTTATCCTATGTGGTACTGACTTTGGCTAAAATGAGATCGTTTTAGTGAAAATATAAATTTTTAATATAATTGTTATTTTAATTATATTAAAAATGAGCAAAATTTAAAATAATACAAAAAAGAGAAAAAACATGAGGAAGAAAAAAGCAACCCTTGCTGTCGCCGTCGCCGCCCTTCTCGACGACAATGGGGCGACAAGGGTTGCAAGTCCTTGCCTATTTCTTTTTCTATTTATTGTATTAATTTGTCAAGTTTTAAAATTTGATTGTACTTTTCAAAAGTTTTAAAATTCAATCGCACTTTCGTGACAAGTTTTAAGACATTTGCTTAACATATTCCTAAATTAAAAGGAGAGAACCCAAAAAAAAAAACTATAACGAGAGAAGAAATATAGGGAGCGAAAGAAAGAGAGCGAAGCAGAAAAGAGAGAGGATTGCCAGCGGAGCGAGGTTAGCGTGTCGAAGTCGAAAGCGTCCCATTCTGGTTTCTTGGAGAAGAAAACCCCAAGCTTTGGACAAGCTTTAGGGCAAAGAACCTTCTCTCTCCCTCTCTCTGCCTCTCTGCACATAAAGATCACTCCCTCACCGTCTCCCGCAAAGGATTCGCCGACATCGTTCGCGGAGAAGAAGCGATGGCATCGCCGATGGACCTCCTCCGATCCAATCTTTCCCGGGTCCGGATACCCGAGCCCACCAATCGCATCTACAAACAAGAATGCTGCGTGTCCTTCGACACTCCGGTATCTCCCTCCTCTTCTGGCAGCTTGAATTTCCCTTTAGGAGTCTGTGCTTGGCTTCTGTTAAACCCCACTGGCTTGCGGATAGTTGCGAGTTTAGGTGTGCTCTGGCTCTGGCATTATCGTGCAATGGTTCTTTGCCGCTTTAGCCAGTGTTTCTTGTGTTTATCTTGCGGAGGTACTTAGGGTTTAGTTCATTGAGGCCCCGATTTTCAACATCAATTCACAGTTGCGGGCAAGAATTGTGTGCCCTTTTAATCTATACAGGGGTTATCAAGAGTTGCCATGATTATGCATTCTTACTTGGGTTGATCGATTGATGATTCTTGTTCACCGGTTGCAGAAATCCGAAGGTGGGTTGTTCATTGACATGAACACCTTCCTTGCTTTTGGGAAGGAATTCGTGGGCTGGAACTTTAAGAGGACAGGAAATCCTGTATACTTGCATATTAAGCAAACGAAAAAATCGGTTTCTGAAGATAGGCCGTTGAAGAAACCAACTCTGTTGGCAATAGGTACTCTTTGATTACACTATATATTTGGTTTGTCATTTTTCTTGGGACATCATTTCGCATGCTTCGTGCCATTTCCTTCTTATTGTTTATGTTTGGCTGACTGTTTGCTTATTACTAGTTATTGGTTTTTCAATTTCCATCATCATTTTGTTAACAAGTTGAAATCCCAAGGATCGTGGTTAACCTTACTCCTGCAGAACTTCCTTTTAAGTTTGAAGCCGCTTTATCAATATAAATGATTTTTTTGCCCATCCTTCTTGTTCCGTAATTGCTTGCTAGAGCGTTGAAGGAGCTGCTCTAAAGCTTTGAACTAAGAGAACCTGGTGCTAGAGGGTATATGGAGAAATTTTGTAGAATACAATTTTGGAAGATATGACGTTTTTTTTCCTTGAATGAGTTAACAGGTCCTAGTCAGCAGGTTCTTATTGTTCGATTTGCTTTCCTACTTTGTGTTTCTCTTTCAAGCAGGTTTCTCATTCATAACCTATCTCTATAAACAGTAGCGGTCAACAGTAGTCTGCCACTAGATGCCCCAGTTTCATCACATTTCTTGCAGATCCTCTGGGTATCTGGATTAGAGCATTTAGCTTAAAGGAACTGACTCTACTAAAGAAGGAGACACCATTCTAGTGAAAATTTTGTTTTAGAGTGAGGCTGATTCTCCCCCGTGACATAAAGTAGGCCCCAAGCAATGGGAAAAACTTCCTGTTTTTTGTTATGTTTATGTTTGTTATGTGATGCTTTTAAAAGTAGACTCGCTACCATAGTAGTTTGAGGCTGGAAGCTCTGCTTGCAATGTGCCTATCCTTTCTTGCTTCTTTTTTGTCAATGGCGTGGATATTTATCTATTTTGTCCGACTTGTAGGCATTGATGGGGGCTTTGACAATGGTGAACCTGATTATGAAGAAGCGTATAGCATAGTAATACTACCTGGATATGTATCACTGCCATTTCCTTCAGTGGAATTGCCAGAGAAGGTGCTCCTTGACTCTCCCTCCTTCAGTGCGTGTTCATGTAGTGATTCTACTAGTATGCTTTTAAGAAAGTCTCTCTGTTAAAATGTCAGGTGCAGTATGAGTCATCATTTGGACTTTTTTTTGTAGGTAAGGTTGGCTGTCGATGCCATTTTGTTGTCTGAAGGTGCTGAGAGGAAAGAACAAGTTGCTGCTTGGGTTGCAGATAAGAAGCAAGTTAGTCCATATGCCACAAACTTGCCACAGATTGACAATGGTATTGTCGTTCCTCCTTCTGGTTGGAAATGTGCCAAGTGTGACAAGACAGAGAATCTATGGCTCAATTTGACTGATGGAACGATTCTGTGTGGACGGAGAAATTGGGATGGAACTGGCGGCAACAATCATGCTATTGAACATTACAAGGAAACTGGCTACCCTCTAGCTGTGAAACTTGGCACTATAACTGCTGATCTGGAAGGAGCAGGTAATGCAGCCATGTGATAAACATGCTTAGACACAAATGGATGAGGCATTCAGTACTGCCTAAATGAGAGTTAGTTGTGCAATAGAGATTTACTTATAGTTTTTTCAAAAGCATCTGAGAAGAAAACTATTTC
Source organism: Metrosideros polymorpha var. glaberrima (assembly GCA_001662345.2). NCBI lineage: Eukaryota > Viridiplantae > Streptophyta > Magnoliopsida > Myrtales > Myrtaceae > Metrosideros > Metrosideros polymorpha. The sequence continues at coordinate 2,447,738 of BCNH02000006.1, forward strand.
CCTTCAAAAGCTCTCTTGTTTTGCTCTTCCCAAACCAACTAAAAGACAGAAGACTGTGGAAACCTATAGTCTCCTACAACAACGAATTTGAATACCCTGCTACACCTATAATTCTTGCTTAATAGACTCATTAAAACCTAACTTACGCCTAAAGTGGCATAAGATGAAGTTTAAAACTAAAAGAGATAACTTAACAAAGGCTTTTGGGTGGTAGAATACTCAGATGAGTGTTGGATAGATGTGACTCATGAGTGGAAGATGGTATGGGGATTGCATGAGATAAGATGATGTATTCTTTAGAGTGGCAAATGAACAATTTGTTGGTTTTTGGTTGTCTTTTGAAGTTTTTATCATTCCGGTTGCAAGAGTTAAAAGAAGTCATAGTTTTTGTGTATGTTTTGGTTTTTACTCATAATGAAAATCCCAGTTTTGGTGAATGCCGGAGTTTTACTAGCGTTGGTTCATAAAATTGGTGAAGTGCTTCTAGAGTCGGTCATACCTACAGTGCTTAACATGGTTATTGGGCATCTGAGAATTCTGCATTCGATGAAATCTAATTTATTGCATTTTGGCAGCTCAGATGTTTTCTCATATCCAGAGAATGAAAGTGTTTTGGACCCACATTTAGCGCAACATCTGGCATTTTTTGGCATTGATTTTTCATCATTACAAAAGGTATGGTGTTTGTTAGAGCTGATAGTGATTTGGCTTTTCTGGTCAATTTGTTGGATGCAATTTGAGATATTTGAATAGAGCGTTTGTGGATTTTAAGCTTTATAATGTTGTATAAAAATGGGTTATCCTTGTCATTTGATATTTCTAATGTTCCCGCTTATTCTAACAGAGTTCATAATGGTATGGTTACTTGGTTATTTGTACTGAGTTCACAATGTATGTTGGCAGTGCAGGGGACTGTTTGAATACCTAAAACCATGAAAATAGTTCAGTTAAAGAACCCTAACTCTAAGAGTTGATCAAGAAAGTTGTCAAATATAGTAATCATAACAAGCATAAGAACATTACAGAAATGAATTGCTTCCTTGCGCCTAATACCTTATCTTCTACCTATGCCATTGCGTCATACTGTGTTGAACATTTTTGTAATGATGAATATCAGTCTAGGTGTTTAACCACTTGATGCTTTAGCAATAAGATGCTTGAGGTAGCTTGAAAGCATGAATTATTCAAAAATCTAATCTCATGGAGAGGTTGATGGCTATGGAATTACATGCATGTCCTAATTTCAAACTAACTACTGATATCTTAGCTGACAGTGTGGTTATGCTTACCTATCTTAAAAATGGTAATTCTGCTGTGTTTGAAAATATTATATAACATACTTAGTTTTTTTGGTCGAAAATAACATACTTGCTGACGAAGTTGAGTTCTCAGTTGTATTCATGATTTTTGGCTTATCCATTTCATGATGTATGGTCATGAGGTGTTGTCTTCATTTTCTTGCTGACGAAGCTTACGTTTCATACCCTTGAGAGAATCAACTTTAGGCAGCATAGAGGCTTCTATTCTTCTTCTTGATAATGATGCCTGTGAACTTGTTGTTTAAGCTTTCAGTCTGTTGATTTCTTGCTTGTTTTTGTGATTTTCTGCTATATGACTAGATGATTTTCTCATTATATGTAGACTGAAATGACTACTGCCGAAAGGGAACTTGACCAAAACACTAACTTTGATTGGAACCGAATTCAAGAAAGTGGACACGATGTTGAACCCTTATTTGGTCCAGGTTACACAGGACTTGTCAATCTCGGTAACAGGTAATGATTATTGGGATGATGCATTTATGTTTCTTCTTTCCTTTTTTTGCTCAATTTGTTTTTAGCCAAATACTCGTTTCCTTATTGAGTTTATGTGCAGCTGCTACATGGCTGCAACCATGCAAGTTGTATTCTCAACCCATTCCTTTTGTACACGGTCAGTTGGCCCTTCATCTTTGGAATGATATTGATTCCATAACATATGTTTTCAGTACTCATTGAGTTTATATCATCAGGTACTACATGAATCAAAGCCTAAAATTGGCTTTTGAAAGGGCTCCTGCTGATCCAACTGTTGACTTGAACATGCAGTTGTAAGTGGTTAATGGCATAGTGATGCTTTTGTAATTCTTCACACGAAAAATAATATGTTTGTCCAATAAAAATAACAAAAAATAACAGGATGTAGTTGTACAACTTGCTTTGGTGTTCTGCAATTTGTTCTTATAGTGCTCTGTGCTTTTTACTAGAAAAGAAACACTTATGAGTTTCTTTCAGTCATGCTGAGTACCGGCCTTAACTACTTCTCTTTTGAAAGCACATGGATGTATGTGTTCCTTTCAATGAAATGGTGACACATGCAGTTGAGTTTAGAGAAGTTATTGACAAGATGTATTGGACATTTGGCCCTGGTGAATTATGCTGATGTTTGGTTGTATGTGTCAGGACAAAGCTCGCTCATGGTTTGCTGTCTGGTAAATACTCTGTTCCAGTACCTGAGGTAAAAGCTATTTTTACATTTGTTCCCCTTTTCTATATATCATATCTCCTTGTCCTTCATTAATAAATTTTCCTATATTCATTTTCCAGAAGGATGATGATGCAAATGTCTCAAAAGGCTCTGTAAGCTTTCTTGCCAAGATTTATTTTTTTATCATTTAGCGATTTATTGGTGGAAATCCTAAGCTCGCACCAGTGTGTTAATTTCGTGCATTAGAAACTTCTAGAGCTGAATTCACCTGGCTGTAAAATTGCAGTCGTATCTTTTCTATTATGGATTTTTTTACCATGTCTTTTTTTCCCACGCCTGGATTTTATTTTGTATTTTTTTCTTAAAATTCTTGCCAAGCCCTACGCGTATTATACTTTTAATTCTTTTTCCTTCTTGTATTCCCTATTTTGAACAGTTTCCTTATCATTATTTAATTCGCGTTTTTCTTGCTTGCAAATTTGTAGAAGCAGGAAGGGATACGACCTCGTATGTTCAAGGCTGTTATTGCTGCCAGCCACCCTGAATTTTCAACAATGAGACAGCAGGTATGCCTGCTCTACAAGCTAGATGCAAACTATGCTGTATGTGAAGCTGTAGGTTATGTGTGTTGTATTGTAGTAAAAAATATGTTTGTATCTTAGCTTTACATTTGGTTGGATATTAGTTTTCTCGAGATCTGCCTGTTTAACAAGATCTTCTCATGTACTTTGATCAATTTTCTTTACATTACTTTTTCTTTTTCCTTTTATTTCTACTTTTGACATCTATTCCATAGGATGCTTTGGAATTTTTCCAACATTTCCTTGATCAAGTTGAGCGAGCTCATGCTGGGAATCCTGAGGATCCCTCGAGAAGTTTCAAGTTTGGTATTGAAGATCGGATATTGTGCCCATCCGGGAAGGTCACTTACAGTAGAAGGCTTGACAACATTCTCTCTCTAAATATTCCACTGCATGAGGCCACAAATAAAGGTAAATATTCTTTCTTTTTCACTTTTAATTTTTGTAAGTGTTTATGTTGTTAAGGTGGTCCTATTGTTTGCTTATCCAGCGGAATTAGAGGCATTCTACAAGTTAAAAGCTGAGAAAGTTTCTGAGGGAAAGGAAGTGTAAGTTCAATATGTCTTATTTTTCAGGTGCTCATCTTTCACTTATGATAGAACACGTTTACTGAAAATGAAATGCTGGCAGATCTAGTGATGAAATTGTACGTCCAAGGGTTCCTCTAGAAGCATGCTTAGCAAACTTTTCAGCTCCAGAGGAAGTCCAGGATTTCTACAGCTCTGCCTTGAAATCGAAGACAACAGCTATTAAGTGAGCTTCATGACCTTTCAATCTGTGGATCATTTAGCTGTTGTTTGATTAGCTGTAATGTCAATGTCTTTGTATGGCATGGATGTAACACATGTACATCATGATGAACAAGCAAATGCTAGATGGACACATGTCGCTGAATAGTAGAAAGTAGGCATGGAGTTTCTCTTGCTTGCCATTTCTTGTGATCTTTGTGAATATGAAGCCACAAGTTTCCTCTTGATTAATTTTTAGAATATAGTCGACAAGGTACTTCAAATTGAAAGTTGTAGCCTTGAAGCTGATTTTCTCCCACTGTGCTGCTGAAGACTGTCATATCCTTAGGATTTTATATTTCAAAGATCCTTTAAAGTCATAAAGTCTGTAGTTCATCCACTCTCTTCTCCTTATGATGCACCCATCACTGCTCAATGATTGTTCTAAGAAACACCAGATACGGAATTGCCCACAGCACCACTTTACTAACAATAAATCAACTATTACAGGACAGCTGGTCTAACATCATTTCCTGACTACTTGGTGCTTCACATGCGGAAATTTGTGATGGAGGAGGGATGGGTACCAAAGAAGCTTGGTAATTTGCATTTATTTGTGTTGACAATTTTTTCTATTTGAGAATCTGGTTGATTTTTTTTTTTTGTCTTTCAATCAGATGTGTATATAGATGTCCCAGATGTTATAAACATTAGTCACATGCGGAGCAATGGTCTTCAGCCTGGAGAAGAGCTTCTACCAGAAGGTGACTGGTGACATAATTAAAAGTGTTTTACTTTTATTATCCAAACTTAAAGGGTGCAAATGTGGATTTTTTTATGAATTTTCATGTTCACATCATTTCAGATTTCTCCACTCATTCCATTCAGGAACTTGTATTTTTATTGAGAAATTTGTTATGAGTAAGATATATGAGCTGGCCATAGAATTCCTACATTTCTTTTGGCCCATTTCCTGTGGCTGCCTTATCCATAACAGACTATCTCACTCGACCAATGCTTGTGTATTTTATTGACAGCTGTATTATTTTGTGCTTTACAGTTGCTGAGGATGAGGTGGGGTCAAATAAGCTTGTGGCCAATGAGGATATTGTTGCCCAACTTGTGTCAATGGGATTCAATTATCTGCACTGTCAGAAAGCTGCAATACGTACCTCAAATGCTGGAGTAGAGGAGGCTATGAATTGGTTATTGACGCACATGGATGATGCCGGTATGTAGCTGCTACCTTGGTGGATTTTGTTGCTTTAGAGCCCCTACTATTTGCAGTTAAAGTGAAAAGGACCATGATCCTAATAACTTGTAACTGAAATGGTTTCAGATATAGACATCCCTATTTCTGAAGCAGATGTGATTCCTGCGACTGTATCATCTACAGTTGACCCATCAAAAGTTGATACTTTGGTTTCATTTGGTTTCCCAGAAGAAATAGCGAGGAAGGCACTCAAAGCATCAGTATGGATTTCATGGCCCTTTGTTGTTTGCATTCTCATTTTGCTTCCTCATCTTTTTTTGGAACATGTACAGCAGCATATGTTACATGGATGTTGCTGAAGATAATCTAAAGATGAAGTAAATTGTATGGATTGCGATAGGTGTAATTTCTTGTATTTTCAGGGTGGTGATATTGAAAAAGCAACAGATTGGATTTTCAGCAATCCTGATGCCTCTGCTGCATCTGATGTTAATGCCACCACATCGAACTCTACATCGAGTCCAAGTGACACAGGATTACCTGATGGAGGAGGGAGTAAGTGCCTCATCACTTTGATTAATTCTTAAGCTTTCAGATTTTAAAGTTTGTGTCACATGGCTGATATACTTTGTTCTGGTAAAGGATATCAAGTATGGTGTGTGTCTGTTTTGTTCCATTACTAGCTGCAAATCATGTGTTCTAGCCAAAATCACTCATCTAGTTCACAAGGGCTTTTGTATCAACTTGTTTTTCTGGCTCCCTTTGTGGTTATTTTTACTGATTTTAGATGACGTTGTAATTGATTCTCCGTTACTGTATAGCTCTTATTACCCTATTCCCCATCTGTCAAGCTTAGAATTGGGAGGGTTAATTTCCTCCTAAGATGATCACACATCATATGAAAAAGATTTAATGGCTGTGTGGCTTTGAATATAAATTTATGTTATTATTTTTTTTACCGTTGCTTACTATCTTAGTGGGTAAGTTGACCCTCTCAATTTGAGTCGATTGCCTTTTTCTCTCTCTGACTAGACATTCATATTTTTCCCTCTCTTCAATTGCCGTTGAATGGAACTGGACAGTCTAGATTTAATTTCTCAAGCACATCACTTCAATTTGACTGGGCCATTAATATGCAGGATACAAGCTTCTCGGATTGGTGAGCCACATTGGAACCTCCACACATTGCGGTCACTACGTTGCTCACATATTGAAAGATGGTAGATGGGTAATCTTTAATGATGATAAGGTCGGAGCGTCTGTGAACCTGCCCAAAGATATGGGTTACCTGTACTTCTTCGAGAGACTGAATAGCTGAAGACATTTCAGCGACTTAGCATCAGGGATAAGATATTTAAGGATGCCTTAGTGTGGATTTGGGAACAAAGCAGTATGTGGAGCGGCTTTAAACCCTGCTTCCTTTCTGGGTTTGAGTGGAAAACTCTGCATCTTCATCTGGTTCGTAATTCGTACAGACTACTTCAGCGAGAACCTGCAGCGACATTTCTTTAACATTGGCTGGCTGGGGCTTCCCTTCTCTTGGGGACAAAATGTCGTATTCATTACATGAGTTAGGATGTATCCTTGAGGCAAAATTGAGGCATGATGAATTTTTTGGGTCATGTGTCTTAATATGGGGATTTATCTTATGCAAAAGACTGGGAATCTCTCTCTCTCTCTCTCTCTCTCTCTCTCTCTCTCTCGTGTGTGATATGACTTGGCTGGCTGACGAAGACTGTCGAATGTTAAGTAGCATGCGAGTTAATCAATCATGTAACTTGATATGGTGCTAGGAATCGAAACGCAGATCATGCTGGGTTGCAAACGGTCGAATTAGTTGTATAATGCTAATGTACGTGTAATATATATGCTTAAAACGCAGTTTCCCCAAACTGAACACAGTATTCGTCTGGTCTGTTGATATGATCATAGTTGATAGGTGCGGACTTTAGTCTTATAAGAATATTGCATGTATACCTTTATGCCAAAGTATAAGGTCAAACGCCAAATTTCAAATTGGGGTTTTTCTTTTCCCCGACATTTTAATTTTCTGGCAAGAACCTAAGGAGTTAATATGGGACGCAGAAAAGATCTATGATACATAGATGTTATCTCAAACATGTGGCTCTTCAACGTTGTCAACCGTACATTCTCCTTTCCTTATCTCTCCTATCAACTTTTCTCGGTCCTGTCCTTCTGACATAACTCTTAGCACACGCTCCTCCAATCCAACCAACACCAGCACAACCAACCGTCTCTGATTCTTTCCGAGAATCTCAGCCATGGCTGCTTCAACTCTCTCTTCCCCATCTCCTTCTCAGGTACTTCTATTCTTCACTGCGTTATTTGTCTTGCAACTGTCTTGTGAAAGTCAATGCACGTCAAGGGCAAAGCTCTTCGATGTGAACTGTCAGGAAGAATGAAAAAAGAAGGAACGTTTTCTTTAGTCTTAAGATGTTTTGAATAATTGAAATAGGCAAAGGTGTGCTTTCGTATTTGCTTTTTCAGCTGTGTTCGAGTAAGAATGGGATGTTCTGTGCATCATCATCACAAGCACTGATGGTGAAGCCAACAAGGACATTTGTGGTGGGGAAGGACAAGGGAGTGAAGATTACATGCCAAGCCACAAGCATACCGGTGGACCGGGTGCCGGACATGGGAAAGAGGCAGCTCATGAATTTGCTGTTGTTGGGTGCTATTTCTCTCCCCAGTGCTGGCATGTTGGTCCCTTATGCCACCTTCTTTGCTCCACCTGGGTAAGTTGTTATCCTGCTCTTTTCACAGATTTTGCAATTGCTCTGCAACTAGATTCTTTAATTGGGATTGTATCCTGATTGGTGTGAAGAGAGTGTGGGTCTAGACTCTCCCTTGTTGCCAGTCCGAATGCTGTGTCTGTAGCGAGTTTTTGAAGTTGCTCTGGATATTTCGGCTTGAGGACCCGTTATGTAATTGCCCCTACTATTTCGACGTTTACACGAGTCAAGTGAGTAGAAATTGCACATAGATTCCACAATGGATTCTGTTGTGTTGGATTGATGCAAATTTAGACGAGTTAATTAATGGGCTAGTCTATGCTTGATGGCCAGTATGGTGGTCTCTTGGAGGGTCATTTCTCTGTCTAAATTTACGATCCCTTTAAGATATGTCAACTCATTGACTTGCTGGACTATCTATCTATCTCGACAGTAATGCCTGTAGAATCATTACGCACTATGGGATGTGATCATATATATATGCAGTTGATCTGGATCAATTACACTTGTGGGTTCAAACAGTCATCAGTTTGTCTTCTGGATTAGTTGCTGTTTTGTACCTGGGAAATATGGTCCCTTAACTCTCAGATTCTGACAATTGTCTCCTCTGTAAACCGAGCAGAAGGAAAGGTGCTGGTGGTGGTACTGTGGCAAAGGACGCGATTGGAAACGATGTTATTGCTGCTGAATGGCTCAAAAACCACGGTCCTGGTGACAGAACACTAACTCAAGGATTGAAGGTGCTTCCAATCTTTATATATTTTGCAAAATACGATCACAATGCTTACTTACTTGGGCTTTGCTCTTTGGCAATACCTGGTTAACACAATCTGAAAATAAAAAATACGTTCATCCGACAAAAAGCTCTTGTTCTGCAAGACTTTCATCATCCATTGGGATTGGTGAAGATTTTTCCTCTCGGGTGCGTATCATTTGTACCGGATCAGCAGGGTTTTCCATTAAAATCAAAAAGCATCTTTGAATTACATTGGCTGTTCATGAAAGTACATTCTGTTGTGCTGCACAAACTGGTTCCTTTTTGCGAAATTCACTAGTCATATAATCTCAAGTTGCAATCAACTTTGTTGTTATTTCCATATGTCACCTTCTACACTGCCTGTTTCATCCAAACTTGACACTCTTCCTATTACAGGGAGACCCGACCTATCTCGTTGTGGAAAGTGACAGAACACTGGCGACATACGGCATCAACGCGGTGTGCACACATCTCGGTTGTGTTGTGCCATGGAATGTCGCCGAGAAGAAGTTCATCTGTCCTTGCCACGGTTCTCAGTATAACAACCAAGGGAGGGTTGTTCGAGGACCGGCTCCTCTGGTAAAACCACTCAAAAAATTGCTAATCCCAACATTAAGCTCCTCTGTTACTCTTAATCACTATATTGACTAAATCGATCATCTTGTTTTGGAACAGTCACTGGCCTTGGCTCATGCAGATGTTGATGATGGAAAGGTAGTTTTTGTCCCATGGGTTGAGACTGACTTCAGAACTGGTGAAGCTCCTTGGTGGGCATAGAGCCACTTCATCTAATAGCAGTTCCACTGAATCCTTCAGGCACTCTCACTTCATTCAGCAAGAAAATCATTGGCTGAACCGATTGTTGATGCATGCCGAAAACAAAACTTGCAAGCAGTCATTTTTTATTTTTTATTCAACTACAAATTTGTCATTGTTCTCACAAACTGAGATTCTCTTGGCTGCAATTATCATCTCAAAATTCGTTTATTTTCTGTCCTGATGCCAAAATATACGATCGACCATCTTCAACAAGTGGATTGCTTCATATGCGCCTTCTTTGCTCAACCGGACTAGGAATTTCAATTCGTTGCGCTTATGCTTTTTCTCGAGCCACCTCCAGATCTTAGAGCTGTTTGCTCCAATAATCATCTGGTGAATTTAATAAGACGACTATTACACCTGATGGAAATTAGTCGAGGTATGGAAAAACCTCGGATACTTCATCATCGGGGAAAAATGCAGACAATTTATTGGAAACGAACAGCTTTGTTGAGGGAAGCAAGGTAGGCTCTCACATCATCAACATTCAATTGACCATTGTCTATTTTGATGGATGGCGCTGGAATTCCATTGGGAACTTGATAGCCCATTATTTCGCTGAGATCCTGGGAAACCATTTAACCATTGTTCATACTGCAAATGAAGTTTTTCAGTTCCAGGATCCGATTAGAAAGGCAGTGAAAATCTCAATTGGAATATGTTTGGTAGATTACCTTCTCAATAGTTGCAACCTCAAAAATGCTATTACACCGAGAGGCGTGTGTTCTATCAATACAACAGGAAAAGTCCCGATGGAAAAAATGTAAAAAATTGGGAAGGTGCTCATTTGACGAAAAATTAGTATCAATCTTTCCAGTAGAAAAAATGAAAGTACGTCCTACCAAAGAAGAAAATCCTGTAGAGAAAAGAAGAATAATAGGAGACAATAGAAAAAAGAAGAAAACAAGGAAGTCCTTAAGTAGACTATCAAACCGGCCATTCACTTTTATTCATTGAAGAATGAATAAGGAGATTGCGGCCTTCTATGGAGCCATGAGACCTTCAATGGTGTAGAAGAGAGACTCTGCCCAATCAGCTTTGAATAACAATGCATGCAAAGTGTTCATAACATCATATTCCGGATCCAATTTGCGCTGCCATCCCTGGAGGAGGGAAAAAAAGACCCTTCTGAGGCATATATCTTATAAGCTTACTCAATATATCTCGGCATGCAAGCATACTACTGACCATGAATATATTCATGACATCTTCATATTTGTTCCATAATCATGCTACCAACCAAAGAAATGGCTGGCAGTGTCACAAGTATGAAGTAAAGCAAGTGCCATTCTTTGGACTTTGTCTAAAATATAAAAAATATGATTAATCTCAAATACATCACCCGAACAAGCACCCAGCAGGCTCTTATGAAACCTTGGACAACTGTTATTGAGACCTTTTTGATAGTCTTGAAGCAAAAAGCTTAGATGATGCAACCTATCACCTCTCCAAAATACTTCATACTTGAGATGATTTTCATTTGGCACCCTAATATTAAATGTTAATACTCAGTGAAAACCGTATTTCCATGGGAAATAAACAAAACCAATCTGAGCATAGCCACCATATCTGAGTTATAAAAAATGTCACCTTCGTGAAATAACAATTGCGCAAGAACTGACAAGGCCATATAATGGGAGAAGCAAACTTCTTGTATGTTCAAAGAGACTACAGAATCATCCAGCACAAACCATCATGGGAAGTTGTGTTCAAGCTTCATTGATAAGAAAGATGCACTTTTCTCTCAGAAGAGATATTAATGATTGCAAGAAAATGCCAAAGCTTACCTCCAAAACCAATGTTGTTACCATCACGGTACATACATTGCCATCAATATTGACTCTATGACGCCTGACATGCTCAAGTAGTTGATGGATGCAATCAGCTGGATGAACATCATTAGCTTCCTGGGAGCCCCAATAAGTGAAAGACTTTTCCACATCCTGATAAACCAACAACACATGTTCTCAAATATGTCAAATATGAATGAGAATGACATATACCATCAATCAATCTGTTATTTCGATAAGGTTGCACATACTAATATGTAATTGCCACATGATCATATGCTCCAAAGTTTAACCCTCAAATGACAAAACCAAAAAAGTCAATAAATTCATTGACTGTTTGCTTTCTGAGAAACCAAGCAAATTAAAATCATTGAGGAACTAAAATTTCACTGGCAAGCAAAAGCTAAATAATGAATATGTTACCTTTATAAAAGCTCTTGGGTCAGGGCAACTTTGCTTTCTGGACAATCTCAGTGTGTATTCGGCAGCACTACGACCATCTCGAAGGGCAACAGCCTTAAAAATTCTAGCAAATTTATCCGGTCTCTTTTGGATAGTTCAGCCGTCATTCCCACATCAAGGAAGATCACATGAGGCCTTGATCTGAAGGGTTGCCTGTGTGATAACTTATTACCAGTTACTCGAACTAGAATGTTCCCCGGATGCATGTCCGCATGGACAAAATTGTCAACCTGGAAAAGGGTAAAAAGAATCTCATAAATTAATTAGAGAATGTGGCAGCAGGTAATAAGTTCCAGTTTGACAGAAGAGCTTAAAACACAAACAGGAAAAGGAATGTGAACAAGCAAGTGCTTCTCTACAATGATTCAAAAGGTCGATCAATATCATATCCAAGAGAAATAATAATGAGGATGGATAGTAATAAATATTTGAGCTCAAATTTGGCAAAAGGATATCTAATGTGCAAAGTAACACCCATTTTCACCAGACACTTCATCAGCTAGTTGCCTTAAGTATTATGAGTTTGTCACTTCTTTCACCTCTTTCACGTCAAAAGCAGATACATGAAAACAACCATGCATCCCTAACTGTCACAAACTACTCAAACCAATATAAGTGGTCTGATTTTTGCCACTGGGCGCACACATGCATGGACACAGAAACTATCATGCTGTCATGCTGCATGATTCAGACAATATACAACAGTAATGTCAAATATTCTTCAAGTCAGCAATTGGGAATCCAACTTAGTTCTACACACAAATTATAAATCTCATACTCCATGATGCTAGAAACATGACCAACTAGGAACAGAACAGAAAAATTGGGTTAATTTCATATCTGGTGTGGTCCACTAATCTTTAGGATAACCTGCATTTGCATTACCGAACTTTTTATTGTTGTTACATAGTGCACTGAATTTCAATTTTACTTGTACTTTGGCTATTGGTAGATCAATTTTCCATCAGAAATCCAATGAGGTTGCCTAAATGTACCGTCTAAGATTACAGATTACATGTCCACAGGCAATCATTTAGAATTTCAGCACAAGAGCCAAGGTACATCAATTAAAAGTAAATCAAAGTTTAGTACACAACAGCAATTAAGGTTCGGTTTCCTAGATGAAAATTGTCGGAAAATACAATGGCCATATGTGAAATTTATCTAGAAAAACCACACCAGTTAAAAGGTCCTTACATACATGAGTAATAAGATCATATCTGAGTCAAGCAATCTACTCTGAATAGAGATGACACATGTGTGGAAATTACCAAGAGCATCTTTAGAAGAGCATGTGTTCCTATATGAGCAAGGGCACTTTTAATTGCTTCATTCCCTGCAAGCTTCTCAACATAGTGAAGAACACTTTCACCTGGTTCAAAAGTTTCCACTAGAACAGCAGGGTGCACAAGGGGATAGAGAGGCTTGGGGAACGAGACATCCTTCCATTTGCGGAAGTTGTAGATAAATCGGCTCAAATGAGCTGCTTCCCTGGCAAGATCGACTTGGGACATCATGAAAGCAGCAAATTGCTGCAGACTCTCATCCAATCTCATCCATTTCAAAGCAGGAATGAACTTTGACACTTTAGCGACAAAATTAATTATCGCAAAGTCTCTTCTTATTGCCTCACCAACACCAGGATGCCGAACCTTCACAGCCACAACCATTGGCTTCATCTGTTGGCCATGGTATCTGTACTTTAGAACTGCTCTATGAACTTGTGCTACACTTCCAGATGCTAGAGGTTCTTCCTCAAACAAATCAAAAATCTCATACAGCTTGCGGCCGAATGCCTTCTCAATTGTTTTCTTTGTGTAGGGGAAACTGTGAGATGGTGCTTTTGTATGGAGTTCTGCCAGCTCATCGCAAAGATCTCTTGCAAAAAGATCTGGTCTTGTTGCAGCCCACTGACCCCATTTTATAAATGCAGGGCCAGCCTTCTCTAATGTAGAATGGACTAGCTGAATCCATCTTCTCCTGAACTGCACACCTAGAGTATCTGCCAAGGGCGCCATGGATACACAAGGCCAGAACAACATAGCTAGATAGATAACTCTGGCAATCATAATAAAAACTTCTAGGATTGAAAATAGAAATGAAGTCAAATAAACACGCCCATCTTGTGCATTCATATACATAGTTCTGCTCGGTGGAATGCGCTCTGCTTCTGCCCATGCTCGCTCTGCCCACACAAGCTCCCCAATTATGAAAGCGATGACTCCAGGAGAAATTAGGTTTGATCGCGTCAGAGCAAGGCTCACAGCACCAGCAATTTTACTGATTAGTGGCAAAGCCGGCCCATTGTTACGATATAACAGAGAGAGCCTCTTCCAGGCTACAAGAGCTTGGTTTGAAATGGTAAAGCAGCAACTTCTAGAGAATAGTCCTTTTGCTTTGTAGACTGTATAAGGATAATATCCTCTCAAAGGAAGTTTATAATGATAGTTAAAGCGGTGGGAGTATGGTTGATGACCAACCTTACAGTAGGTTGCGAGCTTAATCTGTCCTGAATAACTGGTCTTCAGGTATGGAAGCAGGGGACGAGCAACCCTCTTTATATTGTCGAAAACCGAATATCTGCATTCACGAGTTGAAAATTACATAGTTAACTCCAGCAGAAAAGACTGGCACAGGTCACCAAGATTGAAACAGACAACGACAATCCACTCTGATTGTAGCAATAATTCCTTCTTCTTTTATTAGCTTGAGACAGAATCATGAGTGAAACAAAGATTGGTCTAACTAGATATGCAAGATCAGTTACGCGATTATATGATGAACCTCAAGAATGCATTCAGCCAGGAATCAGACTAGAATGTCCAGAACACGATCCGGGAACACCATTTACCCCGAAAATTATCGCGCAGAAAGTGAGGCGGGCACTTAATTATGAGGACACCATGTTCAACACCGTTCATAATCGAGAAACCCAAATCCAGCACTTCCCAACAGATAAGGATCCTAGGATTGATGCGGAGGTAAACTATATTGGAGGAAATAAAAAAAAAAGAGAGATTTTTTTTTTCTCCCGGCGTGTCTTGTTCCTTTTTCCTCGATTTGTATTTCGGATTCACAATAACCATTTCAGTCAGCATTCCCAATCCCGATTTACTATTCCTTTTCAATTCATCTCGACTAGGAACAGACCTTGAGATTTGAACCTTAGCAATGGAGCTGACCAAGCTATAGAGAGAGAGAGAGAGAGAGAGAGAGAGAGAGTCACCTTGACATAGCGATTGGGCAGCCGCGATCAATACCATCCGAAATGAGCAGATGAACCGCACCAATTGCCAGCATTGTTCCTCAAGGAAGGCGGCGCTCTGTGCACCATCAACCGAATCATCTCAGCCCTTGCCGCAGCCATCGGGGGGGTGCTACGGCGGCTCATCCCGGTGGAATAAACGCCGCTGGAATGGATTTCGGAGGCGAGCGGAGGTGGGAGCTCGTCGCCTGGTGGCTGGCGGCGTTGACGGGTTGAGCGAGCGAAACGAGAATGAAATAAGAATTTGGATCGTGGTGTGGCGATAGCAGCACGTGACACGTGTACGCTCGTCTTGGTTTGGAGACCCATGGAGGAGGGCGGAAGAGAGCGGGCCAAATTAAAACGAGTCGAATGGAGCTGAATCGTAACGCCGGTTGGATAAAGTTGAGTCGGATCGAGTTAAATCGTAACTATGGATTCACATGGTCGATGCCAATGAGCAAGTACTCGAGATTGAAATCAAAAATCAAAATCAAAATTAAAACGTCTCGTGACGTGTTAGAAAAAAAAATCGAATTAGTAAAAGTTTGGAGGATATGAAAATGAGAGATTGAGAATTGGGTGATTGAATCAGCATAGAGAGAAAGTTATTTTTTTATTGTGTTGAAACGAATTGAAAAATAATGGTGGTGAAATTAGTGGAGATTATTTTTATCTTCTTTGATTGGAAACATAATGTAAGGAAAAAAAAAAACTGCTCTTCTTAAAACTTCAACTAAAAATTAATGATGAGATTTGGAAAGCTATGAAGTATTTTGGTAATTGAGTAAATATAATGGATAAGTTCTCCCCAAATTGAAGAGATTTACTTTGGTTAGCCCAATGGAAAATCTTTTATTCCTTTTGCAAATTGGGACCTCAAAAGTCCTCGTGGTAACATGACCAGTGACCGTTGGAAAAAAAAAAGGGTAATTTTTTTAATAAGTTAGGATGAGTTTGATAACCTGTTAAAATTTTTAATTTTGCTCCAAAAGTAATTCTGAAAAAGAAATGTGTTTGGTAAAAAATGACTTCTGAAACAGTTTTCTACTTCTGAATGAGATTTGTGTTTGGTAAAAAAGTGATTCTCTAGGGTTAGAATCAATTCTTGTCAGAAGTGATTCTTTTCTATTTTCACATCTCATTTTCCTTCTTATACTCGTAGACCGCCGCCGGTCGCCGCCTGCTGCCCATCATCGCCGACCGCCACCCGCCGCCGCCGAACGCCAACCGCTGATCCTCGGACGCCGTTTGATAAACTTGCCAAAAACAAAAGTAGAATGAAGATGCATTTAGTAAACATAATTTCTCATTCTCTATTAAAATTGATTTTGATAGTAATCAATTTTAGTTAGAATAAAAAATTCTGGCAAGAATGATTTTCATGTGAGCCCTTAGCCTCCTCTAAGTTTCACCATTCACCACTTATATAACACTCGCTAAAGTTTTTGTTCTAAATAAATAATCATAGCAAAAGCTCTTGCTTTCTAATACCGTACATCAATCTCATTTTTCCCTTTGTCGTTCGACGTAATCGCATTCTAAATATCGCACTGGACAACAATAAGTGTTCTCGATGAATAGAATATCAAAGGAAATATTCACAAACCATAACCATCTTTTAAAGCGGCGTTCCCAAGTTGGCAAACTCTTACATTCTCTGCATTATGCACTCCAATGAGACAATATATGGCTGATTTGAACGTCAATGCACCCGAGTTGAGCAATCGACTGAGAGGAAGAAGCTTCGACATATGGAATTTGTTCGAAGTAAAAGAAATCCTGGACTTGAACAACAACTTTTGCCCCTAATATAAGAAGCAAGACAGGACATTTGTGGCAGTAGAAAGAGCACAATTGCTATCAACAAGGGCATGTGCGTAGTCCCTACGCCAGCTATGATTGGCCAAGTGTAGTCTTGGAATACCAAATTTCAAATTTTATAAGTATACTAACAAATAAATATTTTGAATTTATTTTATATTGTCTTTGATATTGGAAAAAACTTAGTATTTTTCGTGTAACTTTCTTTTTTTTTTCCAACTTATTATTCAAAACTTTTTTTTTAAAACTTTGTGGCACATATTTTTCTCTATCACGTAATTTGTAAAAACTTCATTAACCAAAAGGACCCGGCACATAGGCCGGCATGGCCCAGTGGCCAGTCCTACGTGCAACACGGTTTTGGCATCAGCCACATTTTTTTTGGTAATGAACCATAGTGGGCCTCAAGCCATTTGGCCCATGATCCAGCAAAAATTTGGAACCGTGCAAGATGGGAAGCCCAGTTCTTTTGCTGAACTTTTGAGAAAATGCTCCTCTAACATGCACTAATTATGCTGTCGTTAAGTGCTAATCCTAGTCTATAAAACCAAAGACAGTTCATGGTAAACATATAAGACGGTTGATATGCAATTGAAAAGTGATAGTAGACAGTATGGCTATCGACAATTTCATCTTTGAAAATGCTTTTATCTTTGCAACATTGGGAAGTTTTTCGCCCTATCAAGAAATAATGGAACCGTAGAAAGTTCTGATAGTCATATGAAGTGATGTTACAAACTAATAATTGTCCGAACATTAACTAGTTGCTTACGAAGAAGTATTTATAATTGTCGACTCGGTAATGAGAGCTCATCAAGTCGTGATTTTGAAGAGACTTATGATGAATCAGAACGGTAGTGGTTATGGACAATTGGGTCATGATTGGACTTCAGATAAATGGAAAACCAATTTCAATCAAGTGGCTTGAGTGAAAATAAGCATGTCAAGCGTACAATGAAATAAGTCAAACTATCTAATCTGGTCCACTCTCATTATATATTAACTGGTATTATTGGAAAGGAAAGAGTTATGTTTCCTTCATTTGATCTTTCATCCGAACAGTCTTCTAATTGGTAAGTTTCAAACAAAGATATTATTTAAATTTTAGTTAAATTTGCATGCGATGAGGTTCACAGCATGTAATTCACCAGTCATGGACAAATTTGGTGGAAGTTTCCCCTAACTAGGATGGAGGAAAATATTACCCGAATGGGAATTTGATGGTTTGGTGTAGCATTGACAAATCTCATACATCAATAATTATATCATATTGTTTTCTAAACGAGCAAGTGATGTCATATAATTTCATTCCTACAAGAGTTTCTCATGATTATGGTTCTGTAAATCACATGATGATGCTGCTTATACATTCAAGTAGCAATCTCTGGTGTGCTTGTTCCTGATCCTTCTGCTGCTGATCAAATTGTTTTGTTGCCTAGCTCATCTGGTATGCATATTGACTGGCAAAAAGTGTTTGTGCTTTACTCCTTGAACACCTAAACCCTGCTTCATAGCTTGATTACTCATCCATGGCAGGTTGCTGAAAAGAGATAGGTTTGAATAGATGGCGTGCCTCGCCGCCTGCTGACTGTCTTCTACGAGGGTCAACTTGACCCTGGCCTTCTGAATTTGATTAGATTAAGCAACTTATTAAGGGAAAAGCTTTTCCTGCCTTGCTCATGAAGATCTCCTGGTGTGCAGCATCTTATCTCTTGTGGAAAGCTAGGAACAGGAGATTGCATCAAGCCGGTTTCACTCCTCTCATCGCACTAGCTACACAAAGTCCTTCGTTAAAATAATAAACAAAGGCTTGTTCTTTATATGACTTCAAACTTGACTTGTAATTTTTTACATGACTCAAAACTTATATCAACAAATCAGAAAAATAAATTTCAATGAGACAAGGGGAACGAATCGAGGGATGCAAGAGGGCTGATAACTTTTTATTCAAATCAACACGAAATTGGCACGCATTGACATGAATTTGATATACACAAGTTTTACAGTATAAGCAACAAAAATATAGTGTTCTCCAGTCACATGACTTAACAAGATTTCAAACCTGACTCATATTGAATTTTTGTTAATAAAATGACTTTTTAGGACACGGTAAGTTATTGTATACTTATTTACACGAAAATTATATCCTTACCTAGCAAACAGCGAGAGAGTCCTGTTTAAGATTTGGATTAGTAAGAAAGGACTGAGGAAGGGCTTAACTCGGGTAAAAAATGGAAACGAAAAAGGTTTCTTAATCATAAGAAAAAGACAACAAAAGTCTCGGTCAAAATGGAATTGGACACGTGTCGGGTGAACACGGGCTCAGCGAGTCAGGCAACTCTAGAGGATTGTCGGGATCCACGAGGCGAGTCAACGTTAACAAAAGCAAAAGAGATCGAAACGTAGACGCAACTTCAGACACTGATTTAGTTGTCTTTTTCCTAGTTCCAATTATTTTCGCCCGCATTATTTTTCCCCCCACTTCCCTCTGTCCAATCACGTGCGACCTTGTAAGACTTTAATCAGTTTTCCACGTTCTTTAATCCCATTTGCAGCCGGAACTTTCACTGTTTCGTCTCTGCCCGATATCGGATTACTCAAAACATTTTATATATTACTCTCCCACTTTATTAAAAAAATTAAGAAAAGTTGACTTTTGATCGCCAACAGTTATACCACGTGACCCAATTCTATGATCACTGTTCTTGGGAGACTAGCAACTTTTAGCAAGTACAGGCCGTGCTTCTCAATGCCATCCGATGGCTATAGAAATAGCTGTGTGTATATATATACATAGCACGCAACAAGTTGGTAAATGGATTGTTTATGCAAAACTTAATATATTCAAATCAAGAAATTAATCGTAGACAATAGTTACACAACATATTCTAACTGTCATTTCTCGAACATGTTGTTGGAGTACGTCCGATAATCATCAATTCTTGAAATAGCCATAAATCTTTCAAAGCGACAAGAAATTTTGTCATGAGTTCTGCGTACGGATTTTAAATAACAAATAATCACTCCACGAAGTATATTCGTTAGATGGAGTACATATATACTATGTTGGGACAAGCATGTAATGCAAAATCGTGGAACTTGGACCCCGTTATGATATAGACAATTAACTTTTGTTGAATGAAGATGGATGGATGTATATCTTATTCTAATTTTAGCCAAACTTCAAATGCGACCACCCAAATAAAGAATAACAAATGGTATTTGTCTCTAGACAACCCATCTACATGCATGCATAACAAAGGTATATTTCAACGTTGATATAATTATTCATAAACAAAACGCTTGTTATATTAATAGAACATTTCAATATTATCTGCGTGTAGGGTTTGGTTTGGTCTATTAATAGCTCAACCCTGCGTTTGAGCATGAAAAATCTAATATATATAATATACCACCTAAAGCGTAAAAGAATTGACTCCATATCTTGCTGAAGATTTTCTCCAACTCCATTGCTTGAGCAATTTTGACTTGTATCGATAGAATAACTTATCTTTTTCCTCCAAAGAAATAGCGGTTGCACCCCATACGTCCA
Organism: Metrosideros polymorpha var. glaberrima; assembly: GCA_001662345.2. Classification (NCBI taxonomy): domain Eukaryota; kingdom Viridiplantae; phylum Streptophyta; class Magnoliopsida; order Myrtales; family Myrtaceae; genus Metrosideros; species Metrosideros polymorpha. The sequence goes on from BCNH02000006.1 coordinate 2,467,928, forward strand.
TGAAAAAGCATACCGTGTTGATTAATTTGTCACCATACTAAAAGTTCAATAATAGAGAAAACATTGCGTGAAAGACAGGTCCCAGTAAGCGAAAACAAAACGTATGGAAACTGAGAAGTAATTGTCAAGTGTTTGATTGATTGAGGTGCTTGACATCTATCGGTGCGCAATGCGAATTTGCGTGCTTACATAATTCCATTGACATACAAGCTGTTCGGAGCAGCATCATACAATGACGACAGGATATGACTACTTTGATCATCTCTATCTTCTTTGTTGCAGCCATGGAGGTACGCGATCGACGTAGTCGATGACGAATTCAAAGAGAGGGAGCTAGACATAGGTGACGAAAGAGATGAGGAGCCGAGACCGAAATTTTGGACTTTGTTGGTTGATTGAAAAACATGATGTCCTGACGAGCAATGGTCAATGTTGAAACGACAGGAACCGTCAAGTCCATGGTTTGGCAAAGAAACTGAAGTTTCAGCAATGTTCATGTGCTGCTGTTGAATATGGCCATCAGCTTGCCAATAGCTTGGAAAAGAGTTTTGGTAGCAACTGACGAAATTACTAGGGTTTGGTGGGGGAATTTCCCTAGCATTATCTGAGTGCATGAGTCGGTTTTCATTTAGGAAATCAGGATTATTTGGTGGGTTATGGAGCTGGTTTGCTAGTAATGAATATTGGAACTGATCTAGAACTTGTGGGGTAATTTCTTGGACATTTTGCAGCACTTCTGGGCTTTTGAAACTTGAAGAGCAGAGAGTGGTAGCCAAGTCTAGGAGGTCCGGATTCACAGCATATCCACTCATGTTGAGAGAGTTCGGTATGTTGATGAATTGAGAACAGTACTGAGCGTGAAGAGATGAGGTGAGGAGGGAGGACAGATCAAGAAGATCGACGCGCGGGGCATGAGTCACAGGGTCGATTCCCATTTTAAGTAGCCTTTTCTTGATGTGGGTGTTCCAGTAGTTCTTGATCTCGTTGTCGGTCCTCCCGGGCAATTGAGCTGCGATAGCCGACCACCTGTTCAAGAAAATGAAACATTAGTGTTGACCATCATATCTTAAAATCTATACACGGGATATGGTATATTATTCATTGAAAAAGGAATATAAAAGCCAAAGAGAAGAAGGAGAGATGGGATTATATTATGGTTGCTACTTAATTATTTGCAAGAAAATAGAAATCGTATACGCTTTCTGAAGTTATTAAAAAATCAAGAAGTCCACAAATTAGGTCATTTATGGACGCATCCGTGAAAAATTGCAAGATAATAAGCAATAGAAGGCTAGAGACTGTGTCTGCTACTACATGCTACAGAGTACTGTGTCACATAGGAAAAATGAAATTCTCATATATGTTCTTACTTGTTGCCCCAAACACCATGCAACTGTATGATGGTCTCTTCTTCTTCGAAGGTGAACCTCCCTCTCTTGATATCAGGCCGCAGGTAGTTTGTCCACCGCAGGCGACAGCTCTTTCCGCATCTCGTGAGTCCTGTTAATCACATGGAGTGAAGCTTGATGCATCAGCTACTGTTCAGGCTGCAACATGGACAATCATATATACAGCGATGGCGTCCCAGCATTAGTACATAAACTTACCTGCATTTTTGGGAAGGGTTCGCCATTTCCCGTGCCCGTGTTTCTGAATGTATTCAACCAGTTTCTTATCTTCCTCCACCGTCCATGGACCCTTCTTCAATCCATCCCTGTTGCAACATGGAGACTTCCCCATATTGGGTGAGAAATCTCGCTCTTTTACAGTCAATGCTGCAATCAAACGAGAGAGAGAGAGGGAGAGAGAGAGAGAGAGAGAGAGAGAGTCTCGGGGTTCTTGAGACAGAAGTAATTCACTGATGATTAATTGAAGAGAAGCGATGGGTATATAAATAGGAGGGGAAAGGAAGTGAGGATAAGGAACAGGGATAAGTCAATGGGGTTTGGTAATCGGAACCGCCCTTTGTTCACCACTTGAGAAACGTGTCTTCTCTTGAGGAACAAGGCTCGGGCTTGAACTATGCCTCCGAGAAAATTACCACGAAAGTTAATCACGACAGACATGATGGTGCCTAACGTGTATATACTAAGTACTCTACCTCCCACTAACAGTTTTTTTCCCATAGAATTCATTAACTCTTTACATATAATCTTACTTTATAAATTTTATCACATGGGCAATTTTGATTTCGTAACAGTCAATTACAACTTACTAAATAAGCGAAAGTACCAGACCGGAAACTATTCAAATATCTTCTGCTACCAAATAATGTATCCAACATTATCATACTTCGATTAGTTTACCAAAACTTGAGAGCTTAGGTGTCATATAGTGCTTCCATCGTGCGTGTTGTAAGGGCATCTATATTCTTAGATCATATAGTATAAACCTTGCGTGTAAATTTACCAAAAATCAAGAGTATAAAGGCAGTCAGAGTCGGGATACTGTGCTGTGTCGAATGGTGAGTGGTGGTGAGTTGGCACCTCAACAAGACTGGGCTTCTTGTCGTGTAGTCCGATTAGACCACATGTCCCCAAACCAAAAAAGGACACGACGCACATGCACAAACAAATGACGCAACAACTTTGAATTTTCGGGCACGTATCATAGTTAACGTTATGATGCCACGTAGATGGCTGATGATGTTTTACTTAAGACCGTGTAACGCGAACTAACACGGCGTACGTTCAAATCATAAGCAGTGCATGGCTTGGAGCCAACGATGAGCCAAGTTGCATATGATGTAACTAGTGGTATCACCTAGAGGGGAGTGAATAGGTGAATTCAAACAAATATAATAAATTAATACAAAATTGAAACACTTAAGTTTGATTATGTGGAATTAACAAACACTGATGAATAATGGTGTCATATCGAAAATTAGTAAAAGTGCAATACTCTATCAATATAGAGAGAGTATAAATAGAGAAAATTGCACAAGAGATTTATAGTAGTTTAGCCTAGTCAAGCCTACGTCCACTCTTCACGCCATCAGCCTTTCTGGTTGGTTTCCACTATCAATTGAATCAATCAAAAGTTACAGTATGTGCACTCAAAATGATTACATTCTTGATCACATAATTTTCAACTAACACCTCTCAACGATTATGATGTAAGCACTCTTAATAACAAATGTATATGAACTAGGCTCTCTAACACTTTGGAATTTATGATTCGTACTCTACTTCATTTGGACATCTCGTTCTCCTTTTATACTTCTCCACTTCCAAACTAGTCATTGGACAGCTTTTAGATGATAGTTCATCAAACTTTCCGTCATATCTGAACTTACCATAAGAGGTTAAGTAGCCGTTGTGAAAGAAATTGAATCTTCCATTGATTTTGTCGCCCATACAACCAGAATCCGAGTTTCCATAAGCTGAGTTTCAAGTAAGGTAAGTATATCTCGCCAATCAAGACAGCATCTGATCAAATAAAGAAGATTTGCTTGTGATTATCCGTTGCAAATCATTCTAAGATTTGATCATGGATCAATTACATCCAAAGTGAAACACTATGCCAAATTTTTAGCTATCGCATGGTTGCTAAATATATCCATTGGAGATTAGGTCTAAAAGATCTTTGATATTCAGACATTGTCTTTAAAAGATTGCTTTAGACGTTGTCTTCAGATGTTGCTCCTAAAGTTCTGAATATACTTAAAGTCTGAGATTGCCTTATAAGTTGAGTAAATAGAAGGATAGAAACTTGACAATATCCTTCATACAAGTCATAAAAAGCTCCTTCATAATACTCTAGTTTCATCCATTCAATATACGGACCAAGACTTCAAACGTGGTAAAATTCAGAAATTACTTAATAAAGTCTGAATAAATTTTCCTTGGATATATTACTAGAAAATCGATCTTATTAGTATGAGTCTAGTTTAACATAATGTTTTGTCAATCTTCAAAACCTGTATAGAGGATTTCCACAACAACATGAACTTGGATCTGGCCATCTTGCGAATTACGACTCCTTTCCTCGTTGAATGCATAAGACATTCGGACATCGTGGACAGGACTCGTCTAGACCATTGCAAGCGATGATGATATCAATGTGAAATTCGCTACACATGACAATTCAGATTCGTTCACGCAGTCCCTAAAGAACGTATTAATATAAAAATCAGGGAAAATTCCAAATAAAGGCCTGAAGTGCTCTTATTTTCTCAAATAAGGGCATGAAGTGGACTTTGTTTCAAATAAAGGTTTGAAGTGCATTCATTTTCTCAAATAAGGGCTTGAAGTAGACGTTGTTTCAAATAAGGGCTTGAAGTACCCTTTTTGTCTCACATAAGGACCTAATCTCAAGGGCATTTTCATCCTTTCACTTTTTATTTTTATTTTTCTTATGTTTTCTCAAAAAATAAGGAAAATTAAAATAAATAAATAAAAGATGAAGAAGAAGATGAAGACGCCGGCGCTGGCCGTTGCTACCGTCGCCCCACTGTCGCCGGAAAGGGTTGGCGACCAGGGGGGAATGGTCGGCAAGGATCGCCGAGCCCCAGCCAGGGGCCGGTGACCCTCGCCGATCGAAGGGGAGGGCCTGACGACCCTTACCCAAATCTTCAGTGAGGGCCAGAGCCCAGCGACGGTGGGGTAGCGATAGCGGCGGCCAGCACTTGCATCTTCATCTTCTTCTTCATCTTTTTTTAAAAAAAATTTCCTTATTTTTTTAGAAAACAGAAAAGGAAAAAATAGAAAAAAAAATGAAAAAAAAAGTGAAAAGACGAAAATGCCCTTGAGATTAGGTTTTTATTTGAGACAAAAAGAATACTTCAAACCCTTATTTGAAACAACGTCTATTTCGAGCCCTTAATTGAAAAAATAAAGGCATTTCAGGTTCTTATTTGAAATTTTTCCTAAAAATCACAAGCAAGTAATATCCATTGACTATACAATCATCCCTTTCAATTTTATTACTTTTCTATTGATCGATGGCAGACTATACGAGAAGATTAAGCAAAGGCTCGACGACTATTACACCTAAACTAACGAATCACCAAGAATACAAGTCCTCTTTCACATTCACTTCCCTCCTAGATGTGATTATTCATGAATTTTCTTATGGAATAGTCTTGGTTATTAAATTCTCCAATCTATTCTCATCCCCAGTGAAAGGGCCCGATGACATGACTTACGAATCCTGTTTAATGCTCCCGTTGAATTCTACTTTCGGGCTGTAGAAAAATTAGGATAATGAACGACTTAATAGAACAGGCTCAACAGTTTTTCTACCCGGATTTATTTCGATTCATTGTTCGTGGCTCCATTTCTCTCGGTTACGCCTCTCTCTTAAGAGGAATACGCACGTGAGCATTTATTAAACTACGCCGTATTTTTCAAAAGGTAGGGAGGTTTCGTTTTCAGTCACTTCTTCCTCTCTTTCTTATCTCCAACACTCGAAATGAATCGTTCAGAACTTTGATTTCAGTCCGAGCTCGCTCCCATCACACGACCAAAGACTTCTTTACTGAGGAAAACCCGGTCTGCTTTTTGCTATTTCGGGTTAAGAGTCTTTTAGGACGGTGCACGTTTCACATCCTCGATGAGTCTGGTTCATGCATTCCGCAGCCAGATTTACTAACGAAACACGTGTTTACCTCGTTAGAGCATCGATGCTAGTTTTATACTAGGGTAGCAAATGACAACACTTGATGGGACTTTATGCCCTCCCATTCAGATCATCACCGCAGCTCTCGGCCTTAGGAAAACTTTAATGTTGGTCCAACTCCAAAGTTCAAATCAAGATGGAGATGTTTATCTTTCCAACTGAAGTTGAAATGGGAAATGCCAACCAGCCAGGTCATATGACAGGCTGATGCTTAAGTCTACGGTTGTCCACATTAAAAGCATTGTACTAAGATTCATTTTGGCTGCCAGATGGGATTGACAAGGATACAAAGAGCGTCCCTCACCATTCGATATCAATCCCCACCTAATTTTTCCATGATTGAGAAAGGAAGAACATGACAAGGCAAAATAAATAAAAAAAAGAGCACAGGAAGAGAGCATTCAATCCATATGACCATTGACCATCACATCCATTTGTGATGCATGATCATTTCATCTTTTGTCTCTGACTACTGTTATATAGCATGGTTCCATGATTGCTCAGTCAAAGTTCAGTTCGAAAGTCTACCCTCACATCCAGTTCTTATCGAATTATTAGGAGTATGGCTCAGTACATGTAAGTCAGGAATTAAATTGAACGCAAATTCAACAAGACCTGATCGGTCGGGTTCAATTTAGTATATGTATTAGAAGTTTACCGAAGCTTGCTAGCTGATCGAATGCTCCGAGCCAATAGATCGTATATAATTCTCCCTAGCATCATTTGAGATTCATAACTCAGGATGATGAATAGGTGTGCTTGTTTGTACCTTTGAGATAAGCTTGCCATGTTTTGCACGTGTAACCTAGGACTCTAATTCAATTCTACTTGCTGGCTTTAGCTAGGATTATCACTGGATGTACAGTAATTTTCACTGTTCTGCCATCCTCCGAAAATAGGAACCCTAGCTGGATCTGGACATCTTCGAAGCATTACAGTCGGAAGGAAAGAGATGAACTTTTGACTAAAGACTCAAGACGGTCACGGCATCATGACCTGACCGGTGATCACTGTTGCGCATGTGCTCTTTTGATTGCTGTCATATGATCCTCCTTTTAGTCAATCCTGGAACACTGGCAATACAGTTTTCAACGTTTTCAAGTTTCGGTTCGTCTTTTAACACATTAATTGCTCCTCAATTTTCTCTGCACAACATTGAAAAGGACTACAAATTCATAGTTTATTAGTCCTAGTTTTCAATGAACTCCAATTAGAAAAGATATTATTTATCCTAGTTTTCAATGAACTCCAATTAGAAAAGGACTACAAATTCCTCCATCCTGATTGGAGGAAATTTTTTTAGACCAAAATTGCAGGAAAATACAGCCCATGACAAAATACTTAACGTTGTTCCTGTTTACGGGTTCCAACAATTAATAGAATTATAGAAGTCTCGCAACATCTATCTTTTTTTTTATACCTAAAATAGTAAAGTAAAACCATGAAAGAATAAGTTTTTACTCGGTTCATGAGCTTTACAGGGTCTTTCCTAAGCCCTACGCAGCCCGGATTCTGCGCTCATGCACTTGGGTTATTTAAAAATAAGAGTAAGTTTTGCGTCCACCCTTGGAAGTTAATAGAATTAGCGTCTACCCTTGGAAGTTATTAGAATTATCTGTCACGGTTCAAGGTATTATAATTTAGAACTTGATTTGATGGGAAAGTAAATAGATCGATGTATAAGACATATAATCCACTTCAAAATCGGTTGCCATTTCTCTTAGCCTACAAATCAACAAAATAGTTAACAAACCAGTCATAGTGTCGTATTTTAGTCATATTCTATGAGAGTGTTTATCTTACCTTTCATGTCACAACAGCATGACCAAATTTTCAGATATTTATGGGTGATATATTTTTCTTTTATGTGGCTAACATGCAAAATAAAAAAGTTTTAGATTCTTATTTGGATCATGGATGTCAGAAAGTCTAAACTAAAAGTTTAAATTGATAAGTAAAGAGAGACCAGATGTATATAAATAGCATGCAAACTCATTTAAGAAAGATATCGATGATATTTTCCAGAGATATATTTCATATTTCTCGTAATTGTGCATATACCTAGGAGATTCTCCACATTCTTGATTGTACTTGATTTAATTACCTTATATAATCATCTAATAAAGCATATTAATAAATAGGCTCGTGTACTCTTCATTAGAATATGCAGATATATATATATATAATCTCCAATTCTCTCTTCGTCATATATATAGTCGATCCTAAGGTGCAAAGGGTGCACGCCTGAGTCCACCTGGTGCACATCTGAGTGCAATTCTCGTATTTCATGTCATCGGCTTTTCAAATAACTACTACTATCCATATCTCAATCATCAACATTGTTTGTCTCGTCCCATAGCCAACATTGACATGTTATGTTGCCGTGTAGTCTACAGAGCCCTATTATCTGAGGAAGCGTTTATCAAGTCTATTTCATAATAGTGCCAGGCACATCGACCGTGTTTCTCCATGATGTTCGTTAAAACACCAACTGCACGGCTGCATTTCCGTCCACAGACGAACACTACTACGAGACTCGCTGCCCTCAGATTTGTTTCGTAATAACGCTAGCCACGCTCCGCCAGTCCACAGACAAACACCACCACAAGACCTACCATGATGGTAGCCTCTTGCCGCGTAGCCCATATAGAAGCTACTGCAACACGAAGAGCAGCGACAGTTCTTTCTTTAGCACACTGAACAGCTTTAGTGATTCGCCAGTGTGACATCCCAGAATGTCACGCGCTACACATGTCTTTACCTTATATAATTAATATTTACAATTATTGGCATGTGGAAGCATTATAAAAAAAAAATTCCCCTTTCACTAACCCCGTACAAGAAAATTACACGAGTTCAATTAAATAGATGTGCATCTTGCTCGTAAAAGTATCTGTATTACCATTCCACAACATTATATCAACACAAATATAAAGTACATAGTCCTGGAAAAAAGTCAGGGTCATATCCTCACACTATACTCTTACATTACCAAAAGTTTGCCTATATGAAATCTCCATTCAACTCACAGGTCAATGGCCTCTGTCATCATGTCATCCCTTTCATTTCAACATCCAGAAGACTATTCTACACAACTGAAAAATAAGTAGTGAGCTGAGGCCCAGCAAATAAAACCTCTAATTCTAAGACAAGAAATCCACTCACCATTCAACCTGGAATAATTAACATACTATTCAGCATTTCAAAATTTCATGCATAACAGGTACACGAAAATGTCTTACCTCTTTATATCGATGGCAAATCAATAGCAACCTTACCTGAGGTTACCTACTAAGTATATGCGAATAACTCACCATATTATGGTCTATACATATCACCTCTTACGCATCATTGAATATGCATCATAGTCATGCATCAAATATAAATTATTTATCTTATTTATCATGGGCATGCGTCATAAACGTACATCATGTGCTCAATTATCATATTCAATTTTTCTTTACTTTCCGATTTGCGAAACTTCTCGATTCGCAGGGCATCTCAATTTCAAGACATCCCGTAACATCTGACCACAGGACATCCCACCTCTCAATGGGGCATCTCGAAACTCTCGAGACATCCTGAAACACTTCCCGAGGCATCTGATTCGCAGGCATCCCGATTTGCGAAGCATCGCCGCCATGATCGTGTAAACGACAAAATCATCTCATAATTCTTTTTATACTTAATCACGTAGTAACAACTCACATCGCAATTCTTACATTTTGCAAGCAAATGATACATGCTCATGAGGCTATGTGAACATCATCAACTTCGAATAACATATTTCCACAACATCATTGTACTCAAATCATCACCGAGATACAGCATCATGGCGAAAAATCATTTATCATCATGTTATGTCACTTCATCCCCAAATTGCTAGCCATACAATGCTCAAATAAGAAAACCCAAAACTTAAAACTTGTAGATCTAAGAGTTCTTGTTCTATTGGCTTTGGAATCAAGTCATTCTAGTATCTATAGCAAAAGTTATGACCATTTTACTAAACTAGCGCGGAACTGGAATTTCTGTCATCAACATGTATTGTTTTCTCCAATCAGTGAGTTTCTAATACTCATATGAGAAAACTCAAAATATCAAAGTTTTATATCTATAAGTCCTTGTTCTATTGGCATTATAATCAAGTCATTCCGATAAATATAGAAAAATTTATTATCATTCTCCTGAACTAGTGCAGAACTGAAATTTATGTCCTCAACGTGTACTGTTTTCTCCCATCGGTGAGTTTCCAACGCTCATATGAGAAAACTCAAAATATTAAAGTTGTATATCTACAAGTCCTTGTTCTATTGGCATTAGAATCAAGTCGTTCTGATAAATATAGAAAAAGTTACAATCATTCTCCCGAACTAGTGCAGAATTGAAATTTCTGTTCTCAACGTGTACTGTTTTCTCTCATCAATGAGTTTCCAATGCTTATATGAGAAAACTCAAAACATCAAAGTTGTAGATTTATAAATCCTTGTTCTATTGGCATTAGAATCAAGTCGTTCCGATATATATAGAAAAAGTTATTATTCTCTTGAACTAGCGCAAAACTGAAATTTCTGTACACATATCATCCAAACTCAAACTGAAAATAACAACCACCAAACAACCAAGTCAAGAGTAACAAAAAGATTATCCTAACTTAGTGATTAGAGTTTTCACTTACCTCAAAATGACTTCAACAAAAATCAAAGCTTTGATTACCTTCAAAGCAAAAATCATCAAGAACTTGGATTAACAACTCTAAATCTTTTTAGAATACCAAACTAGTTTGGAAGAGAAGAATGAATCCACAAATTCACCTTGAATTCTTTTGAAAACTTGATTCTTTCACTTGAAAGATTTGAAAGGTGAATATGGAGAGAAAACAAAATTGAGAACTTGAAGAATTTGGAAGATGAAGCTCACGATAATGGGTGCAAGAGCTCTTGAATGAAGAATAAGAACCATTAATCCAAGGGTTAAATATCATGATTGCCTTGGGTTAAAACATATGGTAAGGAATTAAAGAGATGTGGCCAAATGAAAAGGATACAAATGGCATAATCATGTGGTTCCAAAGTATATTTTGATAATTTGTCAAGATATTTTGAAAATCAATACATAAACGAGGAAACCAGTGCGTAAATAATGAAACCAGTGTCCGTTAATATTTTGAACACATCAAAACGTTTGGCAAAAGATACCAAACACATGTAAATGTTTAAATCAGCAAAATTTCAAACTTAACACTTATTCGACATGAAAATTCGGAGTGTATCGGCCTCCGTAATCAAACCACGCGGCATTACGTACTTCATTGTAACTCTAAAAAATTAATACGAAAGTATATATTCAACAACTTAATCTTAACGGAAACATTTTCAGAAAAGCTACGGATACGAAAAAAGCGATTCGACCTCCGCGATTTCTACGTAAAACACTCAACTAAAATTTTCCACGTGTGACATTTATTGTTTATGAATTCCTACGCATTATAAATAAATGTATGAATTTTCGGGATGTCACAGCCAGGCATTTTTCGGATTTTTTTTATTTATGCAACTTTAGTTTGAGGGGATGTTGGAGATATTTAAGATATTTTCTAGAGATATTTAGAATAATTTTCCTATTTCTAGTCATTGTGCATATATTTGGGAGATTCTCCATATCCTGATTATGCATATCTTCATTTATCGCACTCCATTTGATTACCTTAAATAGTCATCTAGTAAAGCCTATTAATATGCTCATGTATTTTTCATTAAGTAATGCATCGAAACAAACTGAGATTCCACATTTTTACACTTCCGCATATTTCTTACCAAGATAAGAAATTATGCGAAAGGGAGAATTGAGGAATTTATGTATGTTTTCTATATTTTCTAAATGAAGAATACATTAACCTTTATTTATAGGCTTTATTAAATGACTATTTAAGGTAATTAAATCAACTACGATCAATTAAGTATATGCACAATTGGGCATATGCAGAATCTCCCAAATATATGCAAAATCACAAGAAATATGTAAAATATCCTAAATATCCATAGAATATAACTTAAATATGTCTAACATCCCCTCAAACTCAAAGTGCATAGAAGCCAACTAGAGTTTGGATAAAAAAAATCCTAAAAACTCATGGTGGATCGCCAAAGCAGTTAAATGGACTGAAGAGAGAATTTGATGTTGCTGCTTACGTGGTTGTTGTGTGTTGTCATAGTTGTTGTGCACACAGCAGGAGGCTACCATCACGGTAGGTGTGGCAGTGGTGTTCGTCTATGGACTAGAGGAGAAATGCAACCAGTGCACCTAGTGTTGTTACGAACACTGTGGAGAAACGCGACCGATGCAGCTGGAGTTTTTAAGTAACCTGAGGGTGGCGAGTCTAGTGGTGGTGTTCGTATGTGGAAAGAAACGCATCTTGTGCAGTTGACATTATTACTAACACTTTAGAGAAATGCAGCTACAACTAGCATTATTACGAAACAGACATGAGGGCCACTTCCTCTGATAACAGGGCTCCGCAGACTACACGACAACATAATAGTTTGGCTATCAAATGACATGGACAATGTTGAGGATCGATGTCGAGAGAGCACTGGGTGCGATCGCGTCTAGCTCTGATACCAAGATAAAAAAAAACATGCGGAATAGTGAAAATGTGGAATTTTTGTCTATTTTAATGTATTATCCAACGAAGAATCCATTAGGCTATTTATAGGCTTTATTAAATAACTAAATCAAATCAAGTACGATCAATTAAGATATGCACAATAAGAGATATGGAGAATCTCCCAGATGCATGCATAATCAGGAGAATTATGAAAAATATCTTAAATATCTCTAACAATTTAAGCTCTCGCTAATGATCACTGTGACGCAATAAATCATTTTGGCGGGAGAAAATTTCTTGAATAAACAGAGCATGACAGGGTTGATTAAAAAGTACATTTCTAGGTCTACGACCTTAATCTCCATGATTTACGAGGATTATGCGAATTCGTAGAATACGAATCACTTAATCCTTTAAAGAACACCATTAGAGAGAGTGATCTCAACATTGATTATTCATATTATCAACACGACCTCTCCGTGAATCTCTCGGTTGAGGTTAACTCCTAAAAATTAATATGAAGACAAGAGATTTGACTTTCTAGTAATGCTGCTTAAGCGATTAAAGTCAACCCTGGGGACAAGTGTTTTTTGGTCAAATGTTTTTTTTTATTACGTACTAAGATACAATGCCCCCATTAAAGCTTTGTTTGGGTAACTAAACCGTTACTTAATCCTTAATTAGTTAGAGATATGTGTGTGAAGTCGTACTAGATGATGCAACGCAAAAACGGGGTCGTGTTTGAAAACACACGCATCCTACTAGTTTACTAATATGAAGAGCATTATTGCTTCTTCCACCATTAGAGAAGGGAGAGGATATTGACAGCAAGTTACTACGATCTACCAAGAAGAATTGTTAGGTGGATTAGTTGTGTTGTTTCGTGTCACTTGACCAAGACGAAGCCGCCTCATAGTTTAGCATGTTTACTTAAATAGATAAATAATGCGGGATGCTAAAACCGATTTATAGTACTTGCTTGTGGTGCGTTTATCTCGCGGAAAATCCATGATTTGAAACACGTTTTCCTAAAACCGATTGTTTGTGTAGCGTAGAAATATTAGTCTCAACAACAATTTATGTTTAGATATTTTGATTGATGATTAATATATTTTGTTACGGCTAGTTCTATCACCTAGAGGGGGGTAAATAGGTGAATTTAAACAATCTTAATATAAAATGCGGAATTAAAACAATCAAGATAAAATTTTGTGATGGTAAGGACAAAGTTTGAGCAGTGCTCATGTGCAACAGTCAGAGACGAAGTAAGTAAGAGTAAAGAAAAATTTGCATATGACGATTATAGTGGTTCGGCTTAGGTCAAACCTACATTCACTCTCCACACTAACAGCATACTGGCTGGATTTAACTAGATTAATTACAAGAGTACAGTGATGATTACAATCTCACAATGTCTCTTAAAAGTTACAATGTAAAGCTCAGAAGATGAGCAAGTGTAGGGATCAAGGTTCTTTCAAACTTTGGAATTACTAATTCTCTCTCTTCTCGTAGGTCTTTTGGTCTTCTTTTATAGTTCTCCAGCCCGCAACTACCCGTTGGACAGCTTCAGAGGATGATATCCAAATCTTTCCGTTGGATATAAACTTCCCAAAAAAAGATTAAAAAGCCGTTGAAGATGAAATTAAAATCATTCTATGATTCAGTTGCCCATACCATTGAATCTAAGTTTCAATAAGTTGGAGTCAATTGTTATGGAAAGTGTGACTTGCTTCGTGAAGAACTTTGACCATTCTTGATGTATTTCGCTTTATAGCCGTTGCAGGAGTATTTAGAATATTTGTCTTCAATCACGAGATATCTAGAAGTGGAATCCATTCCAGATCACTAGCTGTTTGTGGAAGATATTCATGTAGTAAAAAATTCAGAAATAATTCCTCGCTAAGATGATATTGCTTGACTTGGAGTAAAGTTTGAAACATTGCTTCTTTAGCACAAAGTCTGAATACCATGAAAGTCTTCAGTAATAAGGTGTCTCAAATGATATATACCAAGTTTATCAAGAGATGAAACTTCCAATAAGCATTTTCACTTGAAAATATCTTTAATTAGTTTCCACAAAATTATGGACAGTTTTGTTAATCATCAAAATGTGCTAGGAGCTTTATTCGACATATTTTTCGTTGAATTTATTTCTATAAGCGTTGCAAATGACTATTTTAAAGATTAATGTTTTACAATTTGCTGGTTTTCTGCGAAACAAACGTCACCCATGCAAGACCCACCTTCTGCGGTGCATTTAAGAATTTTTCCTTGCCCAGAGTTCACCAAAAAAAAAAAAGAGACCCAGAACCATTTTGTATGTACATTCGAATTTAATGTAATGTAATGCAAATGTACAACTTTATTTTTTTATGTAGGTGAATGATGTAATTGCCTGCTGGAATTTATGTGATGAGAACATTCTGACCTCAGCATGTGTATCATACTTTAAGTTTGGTGGGCAAGCAGATTTTGTATTATTGTTCTCATATGTGCACTTAATTAATAATATCAGGCAGTTCTCTTCTAGACAATTAGTTCTAGGTTATATATAAAAGTTCCTTTGACTCGCCAAACAAGTAAGGACCATCGGTAGCCAACCTAACCATGCCATCATCCCACTCGTTTACGTGATGTGTGCGCTTACTTCAACTTTCTATTAACACCAAGATTTTTGTTTGGTTATATCGCAGTAAACGTTTCAGCAGTCGCATGTTGTGGTCGTGGATAATCCCTGGTCTCCATTAAATAGATAATATTCTTTGTCGTAGGAATACATGTGTTATCGAAGGTGCCGCCATGTCTCCATGTTTGCTCTAGGGGAAACAGTAATCCCAGCCTCCTTGGAGAATTAATTAGTTCTTTCTCCGTTCTTGAAGCTGATCAGTGGCCTAATCATATCGAGTCAATTGCTTCCACTGTTGGGAAATTAGGGTTTCGCAAGGAAGAAGGCAATTAATTAAGTATCGGAACGATATGTGACTTGACCGGATCATCTTGATTTAGGGGACAGGCGGAATCAATGTTTACGCGATGGATGTATTGCATGGATTTGCTGTGTATGGATTATAGAGATTCCATTGGTATAGAGTAATAGACACGTTATAGAGTCCAATTGGCGAGCATCTATTGGGAATTGAACATGCGAATTCGCCAATTATAAGTTGGGCTCTTATGCAGGAAAACAATAGCCTTCGATTCCGAATGGAACCTTGCCGTCGAAAACTTTATCGCAAAAACACCACCTTGATCTTGTTTAATTGTAAGCCTATTGTTAAGTAGCTGTTTGCTTCTGCGGTTAAATCCGGAGCTACCACTTTATAGGTCTAGTTAACTTATTAACATACACGGGGTACGATGATGAGAAATCATTTACGATTGACAACATAACGACGAGATAAAATTAAAAAATGAGGTAGAATTTGAAAGAAGAACAAAAGTCCAAGCTATTTTTGGGTATCTGGCCAATCGAAATTTCAGTTTTAAAGGAGTTGGTGATTATTCTTCTCAAATCATCATGTGTGTTTTATATTCTCCGTTGTGCATTTACAATTGACTTTAGAGAGAGTAATATGTCATCATGTCTCTAAATTTATTTCTGTATCGCTTATATTGTTCTGTGATGAGAATCTATATCCATACCTATACAAAAAGTACAACCGCGTCAATCTGCAGCATGCACGAGCGTATGCGAGCTAATGAATCGCCGGTCCTAAGGTCCCTTTGTTTAAAGGAAAGCTATTTTCGGCAAATTGTTTTTCAATTTTTCAGTATTTGTTCATGGACTAAAAAACAACAAGCTTAGATTAGGAAAACAATTTCTCCTTTTGGCAAGAAAGAAAACACTTTTTTGAACCACAAAACCAAATGAAAAACTAAGGGGGCGTTTGAAATCCATTCTATTCCAGAATTTTGATTCTGGCAGAGAATGAGAATTTGTATTTACCAAATGCACTTTCATTCTACTTCTACTTTTGACAAATTTACCAAACAACATCGGAGAATCGACGACTAGTGACGATCGACGACCGGCGGCGGTGACGATGGCCTACGAGCATGAGAAGGAAAATGAGAAGTGAAAATAGAAAAGAATCACTTCTTGCAAGAATTAATTTTAACCCTAGAGAATCACTTCTTTACAGAACGCAATTCTCGTTCAGAAGTAGAAAACTACTCCAGAAGTCATTGTTTACCAAACGCATTTCTATTCCATAATTACTTTTGGAGCAGAATTAAAAATTCTGGAGGAGGGTTATCAAACGCACCTTAACCAACTTCTTTGAAAATGATTCTCATGAAATATATTTTCCTTTACCGTAAAGTTCTCGGCGAGACAAACGCGCCCATATATCCAATTGATCCAAGAGCCTATGCTCAAGCTTTGTTGGGTCCAGTAGGCCAACCCATTATTTTCAAAGTTTAAACCAATGAAGATTTGCCTGTAATTAGAGTCTACTGCAAATATGCCCATGGCCCAGAGAATCTATGGTAGTTGAAAGGCCCAATGATCTTCTCGAATGTTTACGCGGTGTCATAATCCATCTTGAGGGCCAACTTTCGGCCGTAACTAGTTTCTCGGACCGCAGTTTGCACTGGCAATAGGACACGTGCTGCTAATATGGGTAGAAAAAGACCTCATTTATCATCTTCCAGAAGAATTCGATACCATGTTCTTAGTGCAGGTAATATTAACCTAAAATAGCATGCAAGAAAAATGACGACGCGTGTGTTTGTTTCGCAAAATATAAATAATTTAGAAAATATTATTTTAAAAGTGACTATTTGTATCACTTTCAGAAATGAATAAACAAAATATTTTCATCTTCTATCAAATTGCTTAGTCATAAATCGTTATTGATAATAATAAAAAAATTCATTAACTGATATTTTAAGGGATATAAGTAATCATTTGTATAAAAATATTTTTCAAATCATTCATTTTTTGCGAAATAAACGGATACTAAAAATGCGGAAATTTAAATTCCAGTGCAGCTTTGTTACCTCGACTCACACATGTTGGTCCAAAACTTCTTGCTCGAGTTCTGCAAGGTTTAAATTTTTTTTCTTATCCTAAAGATTTCAAATTCGTTGCAATCTTCAACACGCATAGTGAGGGATCATGTTAATTATCCTCAGTCGAGATTATATAACATTGTTCATTAATTAAGATGCTTTCGAATTAAAATGCAAAAGATAAATCCTGTTGTACGATAAAGTAAATCTCATAGCCTTTATCCTTAACAGTACTTTTGAAACATTTTGCAGTTAAATTGATTCAGCATTATAACAAAAAAAAAGTACATCGGATATCATGGTTGATAAGAATTTGAAGCCATGTCCTTAGTATTGGTAACATCAACCAAAATAAGATGCAAGAAAAATAATAGCGGTATAATAAATGCAAAAAGTCAAATTCTAGTGCAGCTTTATTCTCTCAAATCACGTGTGTGGGAAAATTTCAAATAAGGGCCTCAAGTACCATTATTTTTTTCAATTAAGGGCCAAAAGTGGACGTTGTTTCAAATAAGGCCATGAAGTGCCCTTCTTGTTTCAAATAAGAGCCTAAAGTACTCTCTTTATCTCAAACAAGGACTTGATATTAATGGCATTTTCGTCCTTTCACTTTTTATATTTTTTTTCATTTTTTAAATATTTTTTCCTTTTCTGTTTTGTCAAAAAATAATGAATTTTTCTTTTAAAAAAAGATGAAGAAGAAGATGAAGCAGGCGTTGGCTACTGCTGCCACCGCCCCACCGTCGTCGGAAAGGGCCAGCAATAGGGGGGGGAATGGTCGCCGAGCCCCGGCGACCCTTGACAACCATTCCCCCCCCCCCCCCCCCCCCGGTCGCCGGCCCTTTCCAGCTATGGTGGAGGTGGCGGTTGAGCACCTGCACCTGCACATCATCTTCATCTTTTTTTAAAAAAATTTCCTTATTTTTTGAGAAAACAGAAAGGAAAAAATAGAAAAAAAAAATTAAAATCGTAAAATGACAAAAATACCATTCAGATCATACCCTTATTTGAAACAAAAAGGGCACTTCAGGCCCTTATTTGAAACAATGTTCACTTTAGATCCTTATTTGAAAAACTGAAGACACTTCAGGCCCTTATTTGAAACAATGTTCACTTTAGACCCTTATTTGAAAAACCGAAGGTACTTCAGGCCTTTATTTGAAACAAACTTCGAGCCCTTATTTCAAAAAATAAAGGCACTCCAGGCCTTTATTTGAAATTTTCCCCACTCGTGTTGGTTCGAACTTCTTGCTCGAGTTCTGCTCGGTTTAATTTTTTCTTCTCCTAAAGATTTCAAATCTAATGCTGTTTTACACAGTAAGTAGTCGAGATTATAAATCTCTGTTCATTAATTAAATTCTAATGTAAAAAATAAATCTAGTTTTTTGCTAAAGTGAAGCTCATAGACTTTATCCTTAACAATATTTTGAAACATATTGCAGTAAATTACTATTCTAGAAGTGTTTTTTTTTTTTAATAGTGAAAACTATACCTAGAATAAGTGTATTTGAAAAGTAGGGAATGAAACCATCATTTTAAATTTATATTAACAAAATGCACTTTATTAATATTTGTATAATTTTCAAGTTATTTTCAGTCTCGAATTAAATATCTATTCTAATTTTTTTTTTTTTGTGTAAACTTCTTCGTTTCAGAAGACTTGTAAAACGATTTATTAAGTAAATATCATAATTTAAATTGAATAAAGTGTATCATTTAAATAAGAAGTCTACTTTAAACTAACGACAGCATCTCTTTGTCCATTATTTAAAGATACTAAAATTCAAGATTATATATGGATATATATATTAATTCATTAGTTAAGATGTTTTCAAATTGTGATGCAAACGATAACCGCTGTAATCCAAAATATCTTCCCCCATTCTATCATTTACACTATCTATAAACGTAAGAGAAAATATTCAATTGTCTCACTTTTGCACTTCTCAATAAAGTCCTTGGTAAACTTACTTGTCTAATTGTTAAAATGCAGAGGAGAAAAGGTAAAATTGACCAAAGAAAAATGTCATGAAGGTACAACTAAGAAATTAATTATACAATTCCTATTTAAAATGTGCACTCAATATAATTGCTTAATTGTCCTTTTAAAAAAATCATTTTGATTACCTCTAAGTAGGGGCCCAAAGAGAACAAGAGGATCTTCTAAAACGACCTAGTATTCCATTTTTCTTGAAGTCCTTTCTAAAGAAGACACTGAGTTTTCTATGTATACATAGGGAAAGCCGAGTTCAGTGAAAAATGTGGGTGAGCCACTAAATTGAAGGCTTTGCTTGCGTAGAGCAAGTCAAAATATTAGCAGCATAGCAAAAAATGCGTTCCTCGTCATTAACATGTTTGCTCGCGTTAATTGTGGCTAGCTGAATCCAGAATAGGTGCAGTAGATAGAAGAAATGAGGCCCTGACTTTCTTTTTCAATAAATAAAGGAACGTAGTCTTACTCTTCAATAAATTGCATAGAGATCAGAAAGAACATAAACGACGAAAGCACTCTGCTAGATCGACACTGACACTAAGAGGCGAAAGCTAAGGGAGCGAATAGAATTAGATACCCCAGTAGTCTTAGCCATAAATGATGGATACTAGACACTATGTGGATAAATTACACCTTGATGATATTGAATTGGATCAATATCTCTTCATCATCGAGAGGGAAACGACCCGTTTGATTTTTGGCTAGCCTAGCACCAACTCTTCAATATGCTTCTTGCTGGAAGTATCCCTGATCCCACTACCAGTGGGGTTGGGGTGGTCCCCAACTAGAAAATATTATGAAAATAGATTGTGGAGACTCAACCGTACTTTCCAACATATAGACTCTCTGCATGCATAATGGAAAAAGAAAGTCAAGACTTTCCCCGGCACCGCCATGCACAATCGATTATCGAATTTCACCAACCCAACTACCACTAGCAGCATGAAATTCCTCCATTGGAAATTTGATTTGATCCAAAAGGGGGGAAAAGAGGTAGGGGATGTATTGGTTATTAAATGATACAGAGTGCGTGCGATATAGTCAAAACAATGTATTATAATAAGAAAAGAATAAATACATTGGTTGGGCTTGAAACCCACTCATGCTCCTTCCTTTGCCTTTGAAACTGCTCTTGCTTATGGTAGTGGATAAATTGGTGGACATGGATCTGCTGCCTATGCTGCTGGTGGCTTGACTTTTTATGGTTCGAGGAGGAGGCATAGTGCGGCCGTTCTGCTCAATCTAAAATTATAGGAATTCGTTGATAGCTCGGATAGATTCGTAGGCATTGACCTCCTTTTTATTTAGAGTAAGGTAGCCAAGATCGGTATCAGAATTGGGGTCAAAAAGCCAAAAAAAAAAAAAAAGATTTTAGGAATGTTTTTATAATCAATGTCCTCAAACAATCTTATGTGTGTGTGTATATATATTCGATTTTCAAAAATATTGATGGTGCATATGACCAGGGCTATTGGTATATTGAAAATCATAATATTTCTTCATTTAATTATTTAACAAGTGTCCCAGACTCTCAACACATTTTTTAAAACCAAATCTAATTACATAAATTGTAATATTATCTCTTAGGGCGGCACTATTTTCACCAATTATGTGACTAAATCCACCCAATTTTCATTAAAAAAAAAGACAAAATTGTTCTTAATCATTCAATTGCAATTTAAGCGGGTGGTCACAAATTTATTTATTTTCCTTTTTTTAAAATTTTTTTCTTTATATCTACGTACGATCTATTTACCATAATTTTATACGGAACATGTAAAACTTAATAGGAATATTTGAGAATGCACTTTTCTTTAATGCGCTAAAAAGAACTTGTAAAATGCTTAATTATGGTAACCATCCTAAATGGAAAAAGGGAAAATAGGAAAAAAAACAAATGAGTGGGGCCATCACTTTAAGGTGTAATTGAAAGATTGACAGCAGTTTTATCTTAGGAAAATTCCAAATAAGGGTATGAAGTGTCCTTATTTTTTCAAATAAGGGCCCAAAGTGGACTTTGTTTCAAATAAGGGCCTAAAGTGCCTTTATTTTCTCAAATAATGGCCTAAAGTGAACATTGTTTCAAATAAAGGCCTAAAGTGCCTCTTTTGATTCAAATAAGGGTCTGATCTGAATGGTATTTTCTTTATTTTACAATTTAAATTTTTTTTCCTTTCTATTTTCTCAAAAAATAAGGAAAATTTTAAAAAAATAAAATAGATGAAGATGAAGTGCAAGTGCTCGACTGTCGCCCCACCATCGCCGGAAAGGGCCGACGACAGGGGGGAATGGTTGCCAAGGGTTGGCGACTGAAGGCGAGGGCCTACGACCTCGCCCAGATCTAGGCAAGGGTCGCGGCCCTCTACTCGGAGCTAGGCAAGGGTCGCCAGCCCTTGCCCGGCGGCGGCCCTCGGCGAGGCTCGCCAAGCCTGCTCAAGATTCGGCGAGCCTCGCCCAGCTTCGAGCAGAGGGCCGCAACCCTCGCCCAGATCTGGGTGAGGTCGCCGGACCCTCACCTTCAGTTGGCGAGGGTCGCCGACCCTTGGCCGGGGCCCAGCAACTCTCGGTGACCATTCCCCCCCGGGTCGCCGACCCTTTCCAATGACGGTGGGGCAGCGGCCAGCGCCTGCTTCATCTTCTCTCTTTTTTTCATTATTTTTTGACAAAATAGAAAAGGAAAAAATATTTAAAAAATAAAAATATATATAAAAAGTGAAAGGACGAAAATGCCCTTAATATTATGTCCTTGTTTGAGACAAAGAATGCACTTCAGGCCCTTATTTGAAACAAGAAGGGCACTTCAGGGTTTTATTTGAAACAATGTTCACTTCAGGCACTTAATTGAAAAAATAAAGGCACTTCAAATCCTTATTTGAAATTTTCCTATTTTATCTTTACAGTGTAAACGCTGGTGGGTTTAGACATTTAGGATGGAAATACTGTCGCCCACTCTCCTATTAGTAATTGGGGATATTTTGTGTTTTTTATTTCGTATTTATTTATTTATTTCGGCCCAACTCCTTTGACGGACCATTTCGCACGAGAAAATCGACAATGCGTTTTGCTCTTTGCTTAGCCGAATAAATTCCGCCCACGCAACGCTTAGAAGGGTAAGGTCAAACCGCCGACTTCCCTACGTGGGAGAATCCGATTCGCCATTCGATTATTTTAATGGTGGGCTCGACCGCGCCCGATCCGCACCCACATTGCTTAGCGAGGGAAAATTTTGCCGTGGCGCGTCAAAAGAAGAATGGGAACGGCTCCTCCTGCAACTGCACTTTCCTCCTTTCCGTATCTTCGCAGAAGGCAACAGAATCTTCGTCATCAAAGCTTCGCCTCGTCGATTCCATTGAACCCTAATTCCAGTTCTCTCTCTCTCTCTCTCTCTCTAGCCCCCCCGCCATTGATTGCGATGTGGTGAAAAGCGGGAAGCGAGGAAGCTGCATTCCTTTGTCCTGTCTCTCTGTTCTTTTGGCTTCGTGTCAGAGCACCGCGTGAACTCGTGATTCGACGAAACCAGAGCGGTTGTTCCAGACGGAATATAAGGATCGCTTCGCACTTCACGAACAGTGCTTCGCGCTCGCTTTCGGAATCCATCCAGACGCTCGAATCTATCTCTCTCTCTCTCTCTCTCGACCTCTGCCTCTTGCTTTCTCGGCTCACTTTCAGGTAAAGCAACGCGCATCCTTCTACGCGACTTCTTAATGCGTCGCGAGATGAAAATGGAGTGTCGGGAAAGAGTTTCGTTTCCTCTGCCCAGTCGTCCGCTTGAATCACCGCCGGCATCACATTTTGCTGGGAGTGATGTTGGGAGCTCTGTTCGGAATTTTATTCGTAAGAGGTTGTTCGAAGCTCCAAGCGCGTCTCTGTAAGCACGGATGGATGTCGTGAGTCTGCATGTGTCTGTCTGCGCTGTGCTATTGGGAGCCCGAGCTTGCTCCAAATTCATTTCTGTCCGTGACAAGCTCGCCAGATGTTGCCATCGTTTCGTCTGGAAAATTGATAATCCGACGATTTCCAGAGTCGTGCACTAGTTGACGCGCATCGATTATTTCTTCAGCAGAGAGTGCTTCGTTACTCATTCGAGATAGAGTTTTTTTTCTTCTCTTATGCATGCTGTCAACATCATAATTCTCTTCATTTTGGGGATAGATGGTTCCAGTGGAAGATAAGCCAACTCATTGAGCAAATTGCACGCCATTCTTCTCCAGAAAAAGAAAAAGTTTTTAGGAAAAGTTACATCATACCACGCAATTTATTATTTTACTACTCGTCTTTATTTCTTTCCGGTAATCCTTTCTCCGGGGATGGAAGATACATGTCTCGTTCAGATTTTCTTTATTAACGACAGAGTTCTACCGACTGTGCGTAGTGTTTTCTTATGAATAGCTCTTTTGCAGCTTGGAGGTTGTCATGGATGATAAATCTGAGGAAGTCTTGAAGGATTTCCATATACCCGATTACATACTTGTACCTGGATTTGAGGTCAAAACTACTTCCCGTATACCCTCTTGTCCAGTGATCGCGTTCATAAACTCTAAGAGTGGTGGTCAGCTTGGGGGAGAACTTCTCATCACATACCGCTCTCTTCTCAATAAGAATCAGGTAATTTTTCTTTCTGGCCTTTGCTGAAGTGTTCTAGAAAAGGCACTTGAGTCTTTGAACAAAATTCTTGACCCCTTATCGGTATATTTTGTCTTACGTTGGTGTGTCTGAATTATCAGGTTTTTGATCTAGGAGAGAATGCTCCTGATAAGGTGTTGCATCAGCTTTATGCTACTCTTGAAGCGCTGAAGAGTACAGGAGATATTTTAGCTGGAGAAGTTCAGAAGAAATTGAGAATAATTGTAAGATCTGTTTTTAGATTTGAATTAGGCCAGGAATCTTCATTTTCTTGTTGTTACAGGCAGGAGCATTTAGCTTGTGCTACTCTGTGGTCTGCACATGCCCTTAGACAATTTTGATCTCTTTTTCTTACCCAGTAAAGTGATGTCATCAGGTTGCAGGTGGAGACGGCACAGCCAGCTGGCTTCTGGGGGTTATCTCTGATCTCAAACTACCCAAACCACCGCCTGTTGCCACTGTACCACTGGGAACGGGGAATAATCTTCCATTTTCATTTGGCTGGGTATGCCTTTTAAGTCTTTTTTCACAGATAAAGCAATAAAAATAAGAAAATCAAAACAGCTATTTGTTTTAGTTGTCGCGCCAATGATTAGTCTTGCCTTGTGGTGAAGGCTATGAATGGCTATTTTGACTTAGTGTTTGGAGGACATTCTTTTTTATATTTGTCTTTCATGTTTAAATGCTTGGGAGATGAAATGATTTGGCAATGAGAAAGGAAATCAATTTATATGACATAGGAATGAGAAACTTTTCTATCTCACAGGGAAAGAAAAATCCTGGGACAGATAGGCAATCTGTCAAGTTGTTCTTGAATCAAGTGAAGACCGCAAAAGAAATGAAGATGGATAGGTAAGTACTTCGTCTATGAGATAATTCTGTTCATTAGGACATTAGGTATACAGGCTTCCTTGCCATGGGTGATGTGGACTAAACTTGGACTAAACTTAAAGTTATGTTGAAATTGACTTCTAAGGCTCGTTGAACTACGATTAAACAGCTATTCTGGATGTCAGAATATGCCCATGATGGAGTTTATGGCGGAGAGATAACGTTGTTTCTGTTTCAGCTGGCACATAATCATGAGAATGAGGACTCCAAAACAAGTTGCATGTGACCCTATTGCTCCTCTCGAACTACCGCATTCCTTGCATGCAATTCATCGTGTCTCGGAGACAGATAAACTGAACATGGTAAGTTTATCCACATCTTGCAAATTAAATTTCTCCTTAATTTTTTGTCATCTTATCTCTGATTTATGTAGACACTCAAATTAACCATCTTTATTTCCATTCTTGGCTCCAATTTTGTCTCCTCTTCTGTGTTTCAATGTCCAGTGCATTTCTAATTACTGTTTTTCCTTTCTCAGTTCCTTTCCTGTCAGTGTCCATATGCATTTGTCAACTATTTTGTTAACGTTTTAAGTATTGCATGTCTGTTTCTGTAAAATCGCAGGAGGGGTGCCACACATTTCGTGGGGGATTTTGGAATTACTTTAGCATGGGTAAGGAAACCCATTAGCTGGTTGACTAACAATCTACTCTGAAACAGTTTAAACAAAATGCTAGCGGTAACACAGACCTCAAATGTGTTTGATGGAAGTCCAGTGAATCATGGTTTTGAGAATTCAAAATTCAATGACCATCCTTGACCTGCTTTTCATTGCTTTTGCCCAGACATAGTTGATGTGTTTATGTGTCCGAAACTATCATTAGAAGCACATGGGACACTAATTCAATGACCACATCTGACCTGCTTTCTCAATGCTCTTGTGCAGACAATAATAGATATGATTGTATGTCCAATACTATCATTAAAAACATATGGAATACTAAATATTCACAGGTGTAATTGGTTCAAATTTCATGTATTTGTTGTTTAGAGATTCAAGAGATGAATCGACAAATGCCATCACCTTACAAATTTAATCTTTGGATTACTGCAAGTGCATAGGACTAATTTAGCAATGCTCTTGTGCTGTACAGGAATGGATGCTCAGGTATCATATGCATTTCACTCAGAGAGGAAGTTACATCCTGAGAAGTTTAAGAACCAGCTTGTTAATCAGGTAATTTTTCTATTTCTCATAGCTTTATGATCGTTGATAACAAACAGATTGCCGCACATGCAGTGGTAACTGATTGGACTAGGACTCCATATTTTCATTTTAGTTATTTATCTATGTGATAACTCGCTAGAGTTATCAATTATGCACAATAGCTTGTCAAGCGATGAGAGATGTCACACTATGACCATCCCAGCCAGGTGATTCTGTGGTCCCTTATAAGGAGAACAGTGGGCAAGGTTGATTAGTCATTGATAGACGGCAAGTGAGGTTGAGTTGTCTCACTGATTATGCATATAGAAGATTGTTCTAGTTGGGTTTATCCATCGTCTCAGACCAACACGAAAATATTCATGATTACTTTCTTACTTGTTCTAAGACCAAATTAAACTCCCTCTAAAATGTTGCTCTTAATAAAATTTTCAGATTTTATATTCTTGAGAACTGTTTTAACTCTTCTTTCGCTTTTGGCCTATAAGGTCATCATGCATATGTAAGCCTTCATCAGACTTTCCTTTTCTTGTGTTTCAGAGTACTTACTTGAAGCTTGGATGTACTCAAGGATGGTTTTGTCCTTCTCTTTGTCATCCTTCTTCGCGGTGAGTCTCTTGGAAGTATACTCCACTCTGCTCACAGGTTCTAGATCTAAATGGAAGAATGATATGCTTTTACGATCTACTTGCCTGCAGGCCGTTAGTTTCTGCTTTTCTTTTAGTCATCCCATATAAATGAACATCTTTTTACTAAACTTATGTCAATGCAGGAACTTGGCACAGTTGACAAAGGTGAAAATAACGAGAAAACACGGCCAGTGGGAGGACCTCAATGTACCTCGCAGGTTATTTACAAGTACCATATATAATTTTCATAAAAGAAGTTGTTTGTGTTGTTCTTGTCGTTCATGTTGCTTGTGAGTGTTCTTTAATTTTTTCATGGTATTGCTGAATGCTACTTCATTTTTCTGATTTCTCAAATTGACTCCTGATGTCCACTGTACAGCATCAGGTCTATCGTTTGCCTCAACTTGCCCAGTTTTTCGGGTGGACTCAACCCTTGGGGAAATCCAAACCGAAGAAAATCGATTTATGTAATTTCAATTCCTACTTACTAAAATGTCTTGTTTGTATGCTAGGTTCCAACAGTTTTACCAGTCTGCCAACCTTCTTTCACAAATATATATTGAACCCTCCTTTTGTTGTTTTACAGAGAGACTTGACTCCTCCATATGTTGATGATGGCCTTCTTGAGATTGTTGGTTTCAGAAATGCTTGGCATGGCCTTGTATTGCTTTCTTCAAAAGGGCACGGTACTCGTCTCGCACAGGTAGAATTACAATGAAATCTTTCTCAAGCTGATGTTGCACGATCGCAGCGTGAGTTTGTTACGCATAAATTGATCATAATCGTTTTGAAATGGCATTGGCATATAGATATCAAGATAATTTAAAATGGTGCCTGCTCTCAAGTGTGCCTCATTACATCTCGCTTACGTGTTCTTGTACGTATATTCTTACATTTGCTCTCTAAATTCCGATGTAGACAAATAGAGTTCGCTTCGAGTTCCATAAGGGGGCGGCAGACCACACATTCATGAGAATGGATGGGGAACCTTGGAAACAACCCCTACCAGTCGATGACGACACTGTCATTGTTGAGATCTCCCCATCGAGCCAAGTAACGATGCTAGCCACCCCTCTTTGCCAGTCCAAAAGTACATATGACCACTCTTCCCCCATGAAATATCAGGACAATGATGACAACAGCAGTGAAGAAGAATGCGGAGAAGACTGGGAAGAGCGAAGAAAGTTTGGTGCTGCGGACACTTTCAAAATTCCAGATGGCCTCGAAATCTCCTGTCTCAGTTAAGCACGGAATTCGAGTTCTTTGGTGGGATCTCCATTTACATGTATTTCTTCCCCTTGTCGATGACTAGACTGGTCTTAGGATTCTGTATAGTCATGAGGTTTCACTTGGTAGGTATTCCAGAGTGAGAGATTCATCTTCGATAAACCCTGCTAATTTGCTAGTCTGTAGTTTCTTGAGTGAAGGCCATATCGTAGTATTGTACAGCTCATGGCTACTAATCAGATTCCGGCCCTGACTTGACCGATTAATTCTCATTTGTTAACTTCATTGTTTCAAGTACAATTGTGCGTGGCTGCTGGGTTCAGATGCGCTTGTTTGAATAATTCAGTTTGGGGTGTTCTTTGTGCCATCTCAAACACCAGTTCCTGCAGATTCTGACACGATTTCACTCGGAACAAGGGAAAGGAAAATCTAAGTTATACTTTCGATTTCAGCCTATTTTATTGCAATTTGTTGACCTAATTCTTACCGTTAAACCTCATACGTCAGTTCACTTTGGTAATTGCCGACTGGTTGTGTTCTTCTCTAGGGCTGACTGCATGCACTTTTGTTATTTTGGAGTACAAACATAGTGGAAATCAAAATTCTGTATTGCTTATCAAAACTATCTTGGACGGTTCTGGTACAATGGTTCCAACTTCTTTCATCATCGATGAGCGTAAACCTGCAGAAAGTTCGATTGGAGTTTAATTTACTCAGTCTAAAGAAATAATTACCTGACCGAATCCAATTACGGAGGAGGAATGGGGACCAATCACAGAAGTGGTCTGTAGCCCTGTGGGCAAGTGGAGTCGAGAGTTCGCAGCTCCCAAAGCGACCAGCCTTACTTGTGTATTAACTCACGAAGGCAATCAAATTGAACTTAGCCCCAGAAATCTCTGGCCGTGTTACGTGTAGGATATTAATAACACTCAAGGTGGTAGATTTCTGCAAAAACTAGGTCGAGGCCTCGGCCTCGCGAGTTGCAATCCGAATCCTCCATGGAACCTTATCCGACTCCCGGGTCTCAGTATCGTTGCTACCTTCGCACCGCTCCTAATCAATTATCGAACCTGTACTAAAGTTTTGTAGTATAGGGATACAATTCAAGACCCTGTACATTTAGCAGAATGTGAGCAAATCTGTGGGCTCTATTTTCTAGCCGACTTGGTACTAGTTGATGCGCTCAATGCCTGAATTGCAAGACGGCGGATCCGGAATTATCATCTTACAGCATGATTGATGTTGCCAGCACGAAATCTCCTTTAAAGTGACCATTATCTTTTGAGGTGTTCGCCCCATTTTCCCTCAAACCAGGTTCTTTCGATACTTCCCTGTTTCTTTCAGTCTTTTTTCGGTTTTTCCTGCCGACCCATGACCTCTAATAAACCCGCAAACTAATAATCACACCGAGCGAACATAAATCAAAGGCGCACGGGTTTACCACTGCATAAGAAATCTGTTTTTTTTTTATGCGAATCGTAGTCAACATGAACCAAAGATTTTACAGAATGATCCATGTGGCCAGAATTAGAATGAACCACAATGACTCTTCGCTGATCACTGCAACTTGACAGGAAGGAAAGGTTAGAAATGCGAATGAGGACCAAGGCTAGGGGATTTTCAACCATCCCTCCCTGCACATGGCTTGTAGAGAGGGGAAAGTACGGCACCCCTGGTATCCCACTAGCCATTGTTTGTGGACTCGGATACAATGAATATAATTGAAGCACCCAGTATTAGTCTTCTTTATAAATCCACTGAACCTTTTGTCCCCCTAACTGTAGTGCTGCGAATGATTTTCAACCTCCTCCATTTCATGAGCAACCATCTCACCCGCGTGTGTGTATATATATTCCGGCATATTCCCACCTCTTCGCACCATAGAACTCACCGAGTACCGAGTACATTCTCTGTGGTTTAAGCCAAAACCAAGCAACATACTTCTGAGAATGAAAGCGGTCAGCAGGGCATGGATCGTCGCGGCATGCATCGGAGCAGTAGAGTCGTTGAAAGATCAAGGGTTTTGTAGATGGAATTACCCATTGAGGTCACTCGAACAGCATGCCGAGAATGACATTAGATCGTTCTTTGAGGCCAGGAAGATCTCTTCCTCTTCTCCGTCTGTCGCGGCGGCAGCAGAGGCATCAAACGCTGACAAGGCGAGGCGAACGGAGGAGTCACTGAATAAAGTCATGTACCTGAGCTGTTGGGGTCCAAATACAGTTCGATTTTGAGATCAGTAATTGGGCACTAATCAGTTTTGTACGATGCACTTATGCTATACTGTGAGACATTATGCACTTTCCGTCAGGAACATTTTCCCTAATGGCCTAAGCATATTTTTGTACCTTATGAAATCATGAATGTGTCGAAATCATGAACGAGTCCTGACATAATGCCGGTCATGGCGCCGGGTTGATGACATTCATGGGGATTACTCACGTCAACTAAATGAAACAACGAATTTACTCGAATCTGTCACAGCCAGATATCATTTCAGGATGATCCATCGAGCAGCTGAATTGGGGATTAATGTGCCAAATTGAGCAAAATGAACATTGGCTTGTTTCCAGATTTTGTTCCTGCTCGCTGATTAACACAGATTATGATCCTAGAAAATTCTATTAACGCCAAGGGTTCAGCTCCTTGTTCGCTACTGGTTGTTTGTTGCATGAAGTAGAACTGCAAGAGGAGCAGGAAAACAGTATTGCTACTTGAGTTAATACATAAATTAGCCAAGTGTCACAATCTGGAAGTTTTCTATGCAACGAAGGACTGTGAATCATACGAAAACAACGGACATCTCTCCAATATTCTCTAGAATATTCCTAAGGGCGGGCGATATTGTAATTGTTGTAATTGTGCACTAGAATAGAGTATTCTTGTAAATCCTATTGGCCAATTGAGAGGTGCGAGCTAATAGGTCATTAGGAAGGTGTGATCTCAACCATTAGATTGAGGAGAGACTTACAGTTGGTATTTTTTGGGTCTTTGTATATATAAAGTCTCCTTTCCTCATTTGTATCATTTCACAAGTGAATACAATTTAATAGCTTCTCTCTTTACGATACTTGTGAGTGTAGGCGGGTAAGGCTCACTTGAGAAGAAATTCTTAAGGCCGCATGGGTTAAGGAACAACATTTTGTACGCACATTGATTTCAATGGATCCCTCATTTACTATGTAAGTTTGTTCAATTTTTTTTTTTAAAACGACAATTTGTGGAACCTGTTGCATCTTTTGATGAATGTTAATCCAATAGCCACCCCTGTTTTAATTAAATCCACAAGATCTGCATCGACCATAGTTTCAGATCCAGCGATAGAGAAATGTCATATGATCCTTTTGGCCGTCAAATCTACAATGAAAGGACCGAGAAATGAGTAAGAGAGGGAACAGTCAGAATCTCATTGTAGTCAAGAACTTATGACCTTCACATCCGTGGAATCACTAGGAAAAATGTAAATTAAGAGGATTGGAGGATATAAAGTTTATCTTAAATGACAAGCAGTGCTAATACAGTGACACTAGGAATGGACAGGGAGGTCCTTCTCATGTGTGTGGCCACTCACTTGACTTTTGTGCGCTTGTATCTATGCCAATGCCATAGCCAGTTGTCCTTTTTGTCTTATTAAATGAGCAGTCTCGAATTGTAGACACATCAATTCATGCCAGCATAGAAAAATGTCCAATCTTTATAGCAGATAATGGTATCGGATTGGATTGGACTCCTCCCAATGTCTGATACCAGGGGCTGCTTCTCCTCAACTGTTGGTGAAACAGCCTCTGGTTTTGCACATTCCCATTTTCTCTGAGACCACACTGTTCTTATATAAATCCAGAAGCCCCGTTGCTCCTTCAACACCATCTAAACTCAGAGACCCCAGAAATCAAAGTTCGATCCTTTTCTCCATCCAAGTCAATCCTACTACTCGCGACTCACAGACCCAGAATTCAAAATTCAATCTTTCTCATTCCAAGTCGATCCTAGTACTTGTATATCGCAGACCCAGAATTCAGAATTCAATCCTTTCTCCATCCAAGTCAATCCTAGTGCCTGTCCAGGGCAGACAATTCAAGTCGCCATGAGTTCAAGTAGCAGAGCATGGATTGTTGCAGCGAGCATTGGGGCAGTGGAGGCACTCAAAGACCAGGGGTTTTGCAGGTGGAACCATACGCTCAGATCGCTCCACCAACACGCCAAGAGCAATGTCGGGTCGTGTTCTCAGGCAAAGAGAGTGTCTTCGTCCTCAGCTGCTTCTGCTATTTCTGAGAAAATCAGAGAAGGGAAAGCCAAGCAGTGCGAAGAGTCTTTGAGGAAAGTCATGTATTTGAGCTGTTGGGGACCTTATTAAGAGTCCATTGTAATTATGACCGCAGAAATGAAATTGAGCAGTTCATGCATATTTTTCACTATAATCTATTTCTCATCATTGACTTTTTCATGCACTCGCTCGTGAGATTAATTGTCGAGTAACCATAGCATGCATTGACCGTGTAATTTTTTTTTTTTTATATGTACAATTTTACCATCCTCATTTTGAGGGCTTTAATGATTAAATCTCTCAACGAACTCTCAAATCGGTGTAGTATTTTCTTACATTGATGATTTATGCTCTAATTTTTCTTAATTGTTATGGACACGAGTTCGTGACATGAAATAATTGTCAAAGTAGAGATCGATTGAATTCGAAATTTTTTACTTTGGGTTTCTCTCATTCCAGATAAATAAAAAATGAAGGGCAGAAGATGGAAAAGTTCTGATACTGATCAAAAAAGAAAGAAGCTCTTCATATCCAAAAAAGAAGAAGCTCTGATACTAAAAAGGGATAAATTCCAAGTAGAAATCAATCCTTCATCTTACGAGGATGTTTGTTTCATATGCTCCTGATTTTAATTTTAGCTAATATGATCAAATGAGAAAAAAAAAAGTAGGATTATTTCTATGTTTGGGAAGCTAGAGAAATGGGAGGAATGAGAATTAGATTGGACAATGGGAGAGATTTTGTAATGTTTGTTCGTGATCGAGAGAGAGAGAGAGAGAAATTGAAATTTTCTTTTCCCACTCTTTCTCTAACTTCAAACACAGCCAAAGAGTTCAGAGATATGGGCCTAATAGGCAGGGAGCCAAGCAAATTGGCCAGTGGGAAGTACATATGTCTTCTTCTGAGACCCTAAACAGTTTTCTTTCTTCTTCTTTTTTTGTCGATAACAGGTCGATTTCATTTCTTTAAGGATAAACACGAGAAAAAAATCGAAGAAGTTCCAGAACCCTACAAATTCCAAAGGGCATGCGGAGATAGGAGATCAGGGAAGGACCTTTCGTCTATGGGCCTTAACAACCCAATTACATCCCAAGCTGGCTGATTTCAGCTTGAGAGTAGTTACTATCATGAAGGGTAGAAAGGAGCTCTTCCATAGGAATAGAGACTTCCGATAAGGCCACTTATCGTCAAATATATTTTTTTAAGAAAAGGGGTAGAGCCCGACATCGTTACTCTTATAATAAAATATGATTCAATCCAATCCCCTAACAACAGCCTATCTAATATATGATTATCACCCGCATTGTTGAGTTGGATAACACAATTTGCTAGCTACTTTGCACATGTATTTTCTTCCCTAAATTATGGAGAATCTTGACATGTTGGAAATACTTGAACATACTTTCAATTTGAAAAATGAGTGTCACCGAAATGAAGCGATGGGGTTGATTTTTGAAGTAGAGTAATGGCTGCTTGGGAGTTTGCCTCCGTAATAAGTTTGGTAATATCCAAAAAAAAAAAATTGTGAATTTGAGGCCCAATAAGATGCCCTAGAGTTCTATTTTGAGTGAAGAACACACACCCACTATTTGAGCGAATCCAACAAGTCGATTGCCTGAGTCATCATGAATAAGTCTATCTATTGAAACTAGACCCGAGTTGCCTTTAGAGGCCACATTGGAATTGAGTTTGACCCAATCAAAAGGAGTCCAACCCACAAACTTATCTCTTTTTTCCCTTTGGCCGATAATCTATTTTCTATTAATCGAGCAAACAAAATATTGTTGGCATATCTTAAGATCAGATTCACAGGTGTACCTGAAAAGGAAAAGTCTGTCGAAATAATCTTTGATTCTTCCAATTCCACATATGCCGACAAGTTACACCAAACACGAGTGGCTAGTCATATTCTTTTACACGGACTATTGTAGCAGACGGGGTTTGCTAAACCTTAGGCTGAATAGCCTACAAGAAGCGCAATAGGAATCCGCCGTGATTTTAATTATCGAGGAAGAAATTATATAGATTTGGCTATAACACTTAAAAGGACACGTGGTCAATCAACTTCCTCTTCTTCTTGCTCTTTCCCTTTCCTAAGCATCATTAATCAACTCTCAGAGCCCACCGTTTCGAAGCAAGCGCAAGCGTAAGGGTTACCAGATGCCTGCTGAAATACGCCACAGAGTTGGCCTTATATTTACTCAAGTTGCCATTTCGCAACCCGGGAGTGGCTGGATGGCGGACGCTTGCTCAACAACGATGATTATGTATACACGTCGCTTTCAGTCCGGCCAATAAACAACGTGCTTCCCAAGATCGCCACGCGCTCCCGTCGTAATCGAACCCACCGTTTCGGCAAAAAACCATCGCCGCAAATCCGGGAGCTCCGACCCACCTTTTGATTGCACGGCCTCCGGGTTTCTCCGATACCGCCTCCTCTTTTTCCCCAGTCGATTCATTCGAGGGTCTTCGTCATTTGCCTATTTATGCACGCATCGAGAAGCTGGAATCGATACGATAGACCGGACTGATGATCGGGCAAGGAGTCAACCGCCGGCCGACGATGGGTCGGGATCAGAAGAGTTGCAAGTTCGAAGCCGCGTTCAAGTCGATGCAGCAGGCGGGACCCGCCGCGGCGGGATCCGGCGGGGCGGGGCCGGTCGGCGGCGCGACTCGGGGGAAGAGCGAGCGGGAGGCGAATGCGGCGGACGCGGAGGAGGAGAAGAGGAAGAGAGAGAGGGTGGAGTTTCTCCTGCAATTAGTTTGCTGGGGACCTGATTAGAGATTGAACAAGCGAGCATTCACGCTTCTTAACGAAAATGATAATCTGTAGAGTGAATACATCAATATTATACTGATCGTTGTAATTCTCTATTTCAATATAAATTAAATGATTTTCCCGGCGGTCGATTTTAGTAATTATATATTCATGAATTAATTAGCGGTACAGATTGAAGATGACCTAATTCTCTTTAAAAAATACCAACTTTAGTTAAAATCCCCGTTCTGCCCAAACTTTTTTCTTTTTATCATAAAAGTAACCAACTTTTACTTCATATCCAAATATGACCTTCGTTAACTTTCCATTTAATAAATTTGAGGTGTCAATTCCACGTGTCATTGATGATGTGGAAATTCGGCTCTATTAGATTTTTTCTTTAATTATATCTTCTTATTTCCTTGTTTTCTTTCTTCTTCGCTTCTGGGACTTGTGGTTCTACTGGGCAATGTACTCTCCTCAATAGCGCGTAACAACTTCCATTAATGGAGGTTGTGGCCTCGAATTTGAGGATGTACCCCCTGGAATCTGAGTTCGAGCCAGAGGGGGATCAAAGGATGGTTGTTGCGGAAGGCGGGAAGATTGTGATGGACGGAGGACCGGGACATCAGTGAGGCGGCGGTGGAAGGGAATAACGAGGTTGAGTTGATCACGGGACTAAGTTGATGGTGGTCCGGATGTTGCCCAGGGTGGTCTGGTTGTTGTCCGAAGCTGAAAGGAAGAAGAAATGAAAAAGTGAAAAATAAAAAGATTACGAGTACATAATTCCGATTTGGAAAAAGAAAATGACATGGAATTGACACATGGCATTATCAAACAAAAAGATAACGGAGGTCAGATTTGGGCACTAAGGATGTGTTTGTTTGGGGAAAAATTTTCATGATAAAGAAAATACTTTTCGAGAAATCGAAAATGGTTAATTTTCCTTTTTTTGGATCATTTTCTGATGTTTGGATCTTATTTGGAAAATGATTTCTGTGACATCCAAAACTTTATGCATTATATTTATAATGCGTAGGAGGTCGTAGACGATATATATATAGCATGTGGAAATCTTAATTGAGTGTTTTGTATAGAAATCGTAGAGACCGAATCGTATTTTACGTATCCGTAATTTTCCGTAAATGCTTTCGTTAGGATTAAATTATTGGATATATGCATTTGGATTGATTTTCTAGAGTTGCAACGATGTTTGCAACACCGCGTAATTCAATTTCGGAGGCCGAAACGCTCCGAATTTTCATATTGGATGAGTGACAAGTGTGAAATTTACTGAGTTAAATACTTCCTTGCGTTCGGTATACTTGGCCAAACGTTTTGACGTATTCAAAATATTTTTCGGATTTACCAAGGTTTAAAACGGACACTGATTTTCCTCAATTATGCACTGATTACTTGGTTTACGTACTGATTTACAAAATATCTCATTTGAGACCATAAAGTTTAGCCAAATATCACATTTTCAATTGTCCACGATTCATGTAATCTCCATCAAGTATTTTAACCCAAGCAATCATTACTTTTTTAACTCAAGGTTATTTATTCTTATCCCATGGAAGCTTCAAAGAATGTGGCTCCATTTGCAGTCGTAAACTACATTCTCAGAATGTTTCAAGAACCTTCAACTTCACTTCTTATTGTTCTTCATCTTTTCAAAACCACTTCCAGTAAAGAAGGAGAAATACCCCGTTTAGGTTGTTGAAGTTTTAAATCATTCTCTTTCAAGAAAGCTCAAGGTGATTATTGAGGATTTTACTTCTTGCTTCACACTAGTTTTGTTATTCGAAAATATTTTTAGTGTTAACTCAAGTTCTTGATGATTTTGTGTGAAGGTAATTAAAACTTTACTTTGCTCAAATCGTTTGAGGTAAGTGAAACTTTGAGTACTAAGTTAGGAAAATCTATTTAGTGCTCTTGACTTCAATGGTTGTTACGATTGATTTTTGCTTGAAGTTATTGACATGAGTAATTAAACTTGCCATTATTAAAGTTGGATTGTGATGGTCTTTTGTCTTGAAGTTGTTGTGAGTTATGATACCTTTAAAGTGTGTTAAATGGGTGAGTATATCTACTGGAAAGAACCGAGAAAAGGTAAAAAGAAGTCTTTCTCGTAGACTTGAGTTCTGGAAAAATTGGGTTCATCGAAAAAAAAAAAGTCAACATTTTCTGTCGATAGTCAACGTTTTTACCGAAGTCAACATTTTCTATCGATAATCAACCTTTTTACCGAAGTCAACATTTAGTGTCGATGATCAACAAAAAGTGTCAATAATCAACGTTTTGACCGAAGTCAACATTTTCTACCGAAGTCAACCTTTTGACCGAAGTTAACAAAAAGTGTCGATAGTCAACATTTTGACCGAAGTCAACATTTTCTGCCGAAGTCAACAAAGAGTGTCGATAGTCAACATTTTCTGTCGAAATCAAGAGAAAATTTCCATTTTAGTGAATCTTGATGTTCCTAGAACTCAATGAGATTAAAAAAGCTCTTATAGTATTATTATTTATGTGAGAATTGAAGAAAATGATTTGAGAACTATTAATGTAAATGTAAGCGATGCATGGATTTCATGATATGCATTATTTGAGTGTTTGGGTTAGGTTAATTGAGTTGTTGACGTTCACGTAACCCCATGACAATGTATTATTTACTTGCAAAATGTATGATTTCGACGTGAGGTGTTACGATATGATTTCATATGAAAAGAATTATAAGAAGTTTCCGTCGTCCACGCGATCGTGGCGATGATTGCCCATGAATTGGGATGCCCGTGAACGGATGCTCCAAGGTGATATGTTTTGGCAACAATTTTAGTGAAAAATGATGTATACCGTATGTTGATTTTGAAGTAAATGTGAATTTCATAGTTGATGTAAAGAAAATATCATGTGCATGAATACGAAGAGATAATATATGAAATAAAATATGAAAAGTTGTGTTCCGTCGTCCATGCAATCGTGGCGATGATGCCTCGAGAATCGGGATGCCCGTGAATCATATGCCTCGGGAAGTGGTTCGAAATGCCTCGAGAGTTTCGAGATGCCCCACTGAGAGGTAGGATGCCCCGTGGTCGAATGTTGCGGAATGCCTCAGAGTTGAGATGCCTTGCGAATCGGGAAGTTCTGCGAATCGGAAAGTAATGCCCCGCGAATCAGGAAGTTCCATGAATCGAAAAGTAAAGAAGAATTGAATATGATAATCGAGTACATGATGTACGTTTAGGACGCATGCCCATGATGAATAAGATAAATACTTTATATTTGATACATAACCATGGTGCATGTTCACTGATGAATAAGAGATGGTATGTATATATTATGACGTGGTGAGTCATTCGTATGTACTTAGTAGGCAATCTCAAGTAAGGTTGCTATTGATTTGCCATCGACATAAAAATGTAAGATTTTCATGTGCTTGTCATGCAAAGTAGTTAAAAATGTTTGATTGCATGTTGATTGTTCCAAGTTGAGTGGTGGATGGATTTCCTACCTTAGAATTAGAGATTTTATTTACTGTGCCTCGGCTCATTTCTTTATTTTTCAGACCTATAGGATGGATTCTGTACCATTACCACCACTCGCACCATCTATATTCGAAGTTCATGTTCAGTTCAATGCTGTTATAGAAGATATAATCGTACCTGGTTCAGATATAATTTATGTTAGATGCAAGTCTATTATATGGGTCGACGTAGGACTCTCGGAGTGGATCGCCCATAGATACATTATCTGGTATATACGCACAAATGATGGGGAGACGATGGGACCTTTAAGAGGTTTTGATAGTCCTCCAGGCATGTACGTCGATGATGAGACTTTACCGAGCGATATGTTTGACTCGTAGTTAGTGAGTAGCCATATTGAAGGTATGGTCTTTTTGGAGTAGCTGTATGGAGTAGAAGTTTTGAAATTGAACCTTCTTCCCAAAGTTAATGCGATGTAATCTTTTATTTTTTTTGGGAATTGTATTAAAACTTGAAAGATGGTCTAAATGGACAAGGAAGCATATATTAATTATGTAACTTGACTTCTTGTGATTGCTCATGCTTTATGTAGTGTTGATGTTATGTGATTCCACATGCGAAAAAGTTTAAAGTATATTGCATGAAATGGTAAAGACACGTGTAGCGTGTGACGTTCTGAAGCGTCACAATTTCAATCTCATGACTTTATCTCAGGCAAAAAAAAATCCAAATTTTCAATTGTTTTTTGTTATTTTATTTTTTCTCTCCTTTTCTTTTCCTTCTTCTTCCACCAGTCATTAAGCGAGGGTCAAGCCTTGCCGACCCGCGCTTGTGACCGGTCATCGGCCATTGCCGACGCCCAATGACCAACGGAGGAAGAAGGAAAAAGGAAAATAAAAAAAAAGAAAAAGAAAAGAAAAGAAAAGAAAAGAAAAGAAAAGAAAAATATTAAAAGTTTTGAGAGGAGCAATTCCAAAAAGTGTTTTCATCTCTTTAGATTTAGGAATTTCCTTTCCTAATTTTATGAATAAAGTTTTCATTGATCGAAAAGTGTTTTCAGTTGACCAATTATTTTCGGAGAACCAAACAGGTGAAAGTCCAAAAAAACTAATTTTTGGAAAACACTATCACTCAAACAACACACTTTAAATGAAAGTTTGTGATTTTTTATGAGATAAAAAAAAAGGTTCAGTTCAGGTCAATACTGGCTTCGATCTTTTTGTCGAAAACAACTTTCAAGAAAACATTTTTCGAATTTTCTGGTGTTCGATTCACGGAATATAAACTAGTCAAGGAAAACATTTATCCTCAATGGAAAAAACACTTTTAAAAGTAGGGAAAATGATTTTCTTTTTTTGAATAAAGGAAATCATTTTCCATTCTCTTTCTTCTCTACACTCTTTCACGTTCCTCTTTGTTTTTATTTATTTATTTATTTATTATTTTTTCTTTCTTCCTTTGCCAATCGCCGTCCAAAGAAGAAGTAAAAAGAAAAATAAAAAAATAAAAAAGACAAAGAAAAAGTAAAATATGTAAAAGTTTGATTTTTTTTAAAATAACAAAAATTAAAAACTTATTAAAAGGAGTATATGAAGGAAAATTAAATCCGATTTTCTATACTGAATAACAGAAAATATTTTCCAGTTCTTTTTCAGGCTTCAGTCGTATACCGAAAAATATTGTCATTTTGAATTTTCGGAAAATGTTTTTCAAGAAGGCCACATTTTTTGCGAAATAAACAAAGCAAGTTGGTTTTTTTATTTTTCTATAATGGAATTAGGCCGATAGAAGAGAGTGGGATTTAGAAGGCCCGTTGGGATGGGCCAGGCTAAGCCCACGACATTGGCCTAAAGCCTACGTTGACCATCTCTCCTCCGTTGACTATTGGGGATCGATTAAAAAAATGTTTTCAGCCAGCGAGGCACAGATTTTGTCAAATCAAAGGGAAACGAAAAGTGTGAACGTGGCGCGCGCGGGGGGATTTGGAATCGATCTTAATTAATAAGTGTTCCTTCGACCTTCCCCAACGAACCCCTCCCAACAAACTCAGCCGACACCCAATTGAATGCCCCCCCGTCCCCTTCAATCCCGACCTAATTCCTCCCGAACCCCGACCTCAAATATCTCGAGATCGAAAGATTTAGGAAGAACCGTCTAAATTGACTTTTGTCGTTGGTCGTCTCGCACTAACGAATTGATTATCAAATAGGTATGGAAATTTCGTTTTAAGCGAAAGACGATCGATATAAATTGAGCTCTCGTCTTTTTAACTCGGCTCTATCCCAATAAAATGGGTCCATTCGGGATCTGGATTAGGGGATTCGTAACGAACTATATACATAGGGTTTGGATTATTTTTTGGACACGGTCACACTTTCGAAAGTAAACTTGCTTTTTTAGAGTTAGTTGAGCCGGACGTCGAATGCTTCAAATATCCAATCGTCCCATAAAATTGCCAACTCACCTGTATCATTATTAATCACGCCAACTATGATCAATTTCCACCAGCTCAGCCCATACGAAATGTCCGAACTCGCTGACGTGGCCGCCCGAAACATAAATTCCCCAACCATAAATGGCCTATCCCAAGGCTCGGAAAACCCAAATTTATTTAATAATTGAAATCCCCGCCCGCCGACACGGCGTCGTACAGCGAAGTAAAACGGGGCTAACGCGGGGAGGGGGCGGATCCCAAATCCTTAAGTCAAATCCGCTTCAACCCGGGCTTCAGATCCGGACTCTGTGTTAAACTCGTGACCCGCACAGCTCTCCTCTCCTTTGCCCCTTGCCGTCTCGGGAGTTCGCAAAGAGGCGCGTAATTCCCATTTTGCCATCGTCGTCATCAATTATCCAACTTCCTCCAGTTTCCCCAAAAGCCCTCACTTAAAAAAACCTCCATCTCTCTCTCTCTCTCTCTCTAGCTTCTCTCTCCACCGCGCGTGCTTCCCCGCTCAATTTCGACTCCCAACTTCTCGCCGAGGGCTCCCGGTCGCCGATTGAACCCTTGCCAAGGCGTTCGCTCAATGCGATAGAGCCTCTCTCGCTGGAGCTCATCGGCTTTCGGCGTGCGAAAACATGGCGATCGCCGACCGGCAGAAGCCGAAGGTGTTCGGTCTGTGTCCGTTCTGGCAGTCGACCGGCGTGAACACGTCGTCCTCCTCATCCTCCACTCAGAACCTTCACAACAGCAATGCCTACCACGACAGGGGCCAGGCTGGCCGGCCCGTGGACGGATCGCGCGCGCGGTCCGGCTCGTCCAGTACGGTGTCTTCGGTCGCCAGATCGCTCCTCCCCGCTCGGCGCCGGCTCCGGCTCGACCCGGCGAATAATCTCTACTTCCCCTGTGAGATGTCGTTGACTTTTTTTATTCTTCGGTTTGTTGGTCTGTTGATTAAAATAATTCGTACGCGAAGAGTTTTTACTTTTTTATTCAAGTTTTCTGTCGTTGCTTCGTTTCGGCTTGTTCAAGGTACCCTGGCACGTATAGTTTAATTTTTTTAGATTATCTCATTCTGGGTACCCTGTATTCTATACGTCTTCCACGAAAAAAAGTAGAAATGGAAAAGCCTTCTGACTCCGTGGGTGCGCGTGTGTGAAAGAGAGAGAGACAGAGAGAGAGACAGAGTCTGGAGATTATGTCATGTTAAGGTTGGGGCTATGATTCAGCTTGATTTCTTTATTCTTTTCCTCGGTGTTATACTCGTTCATTCGCTCCCCGTTGCTTTCGGAAGCAACATTCAGCAAACTTCTTTTCTGGGCATTGTGAAAAAGAAAGCTTTTTGAATGATGCGCTGTACCAGTGGCAAACGAAGAGAATTATATGTTTACGATCACCAAGGCGTTGAATGTATGCATTTTATCTTATCTTATCTTATGCATGCATGCATTTGTTTCCCCTGGCTATATGTGTTATATTCTCATGGAGACATATCGTTATTATATTCCCTTTTCATTTTCAGTTGAACCGGGGAAACAGGTGAGGAGTGCCGTCAGATTGAAAAACACGAGCAGGTCACATGTAGCTTTCAAGGTAAAATGATTCTATGGGAAGAACATGTACATTAAGCTTGAGGACGAATTTCGGACTTATAAAGTAGTGCTGAGTTTTTTTTTCTCCTTTAATATGTAAAACATAAATTACTCAATACTAATATATTCCTCTACCGAGTCTGAGTAGAATGATCTTTCTTTGAAGAGATTTTATGAAAATGTGATTGTTGGTGGAGAGTTGCTGGTGTAGAAATTTTAATATCATGTGCCATAGACATAGAAAGCTATTTTCTCCTCTGTCATTGGCGGTCTTGTCGAGTTATCACCGTGTATGTTGTGGAATGAAAATAAGGTGAAACTAAGGAAAATACTTGGTGATAGATTCATAGGGATTCTCTGGATAATAGTGAAATGTAGAACATTACCTATATGTATGGGGTTAAAATGTAATTTTGCTGAATATTAACCGAACTAAGCTTAGTAATCTTGCTTTTGGACATCGGGCCTGTTTAACCTAATTGCTTGTTCTTGATTAGTTCCAAACTACTGCACCAAAAAGCTGTTATATGCGTCCTCCTGGTGGTACTCTTGCTCCTGGTGAAAGTATTATAGCTACAGGTAATAATATGTTTTCTGGCCTTTTACTGTATGCCGTGAATACATCACTTCTTTTTAATAACTACTTGCATTCAACATGGAACGAGGATATCACTTACTCTATGTTTGAATATATGCCACTATGTTTTATGATTTTTTTGTCTGGCTTGTATTGATACCTCTCTTGTTTTCTCTTTGAATATGAACTACAGTCTTCAAGTTTGTGGAGCTTCCAGAGAATAATGAAAAGCAACCAGACCAAAAGAGCAGGGTAAAATTCAAGATAATGAGCCTGAAAGTCAAAGCAGGGGTAGACTATGTGCCTGAGCTGGTAAATGAATTGCTCTACATCATAAATTAATAGCTATATTAGCGTTTCCTTCTCTCTCTCTCTCTCTCTCATGTGAGGAATTTTGAGCTGACTGTATTGGATCTGACATTGTTCCTTTCCTTATTTGATTCCTGGGGCGGTATAGATATTGCAATGACTCTTCTGTTTACACTTTTGACATATCTAACTGGTTTTGCAATGTTGTTTATCTGAAATTATGCTTGGATAGTACTCTGATAACACTTGTTTTGGGAGGATCAAGTGCATAGTTTTATCGCTAAAGGACGAAGGAAAAATTTGTGTTTGTGAACTACTTTCTCCTATTATTACCACACAAACTGTGGGAGAGAAAATAAGATGGATAACAGAGGCCTCTGCTGATTAACAATGTGTTCATCTATTGCTTGTCCTGTGATAGTATGTGGGTGCTCTCTGGCTGGGCATACTTAGGAATGCGTTGAACGTCCCTCTGGTATATCTAGTTAAGGTGATAATGGTGTTTCTTTTTATTGCCTTTTACCACAATATCTCTGTTCCATGTGCTTCTGGGGGAGTGTTGTCACTGCCAGTTGGTATTGAGTTAGGTTTGCTACGTCCAGGACCTTTGCCTTCTGTATCAATATAAACTGACTAGATAGATAATTTACTTTTTAATGAACTTCCATTTGCTGACTCATACTCGACAAATTTCTCGCAGTTTGATGAACAAAAGGATCAAGTAACAGTGGAGCGAATTTTACGTGTTGTCTTTCTAGATGCCGAGCGCCCCAGTCCTGTAAGTTGAAACAGCTTTCCTGATTGTGAGTTGTTTGACCTTCTCCACTTGCTAATTTCCATAGGAAGTTGACACCAACGCATGGTGTTTTTTCCTTTGTAGGCAATGGAAAAACTGAAGCGTCAGTTGGCAGAAGCTGAGGCTGCTCTTGAAACCCGCAAGAAACCTCCAGTAGAAACAGGAGCTCAAGTTGTAGGAGATGGTCTCGTGATAGATGAATGGGTAAATTTTCTCATTGACTTGTGGTTGCTTTACACGCGTTGAAGTATGCCTTAACTCTTTTTAACCTCCTACCATCTCAGAAGGAGCGGAGGGAGAAGTATCTAGCTCGACAACAAGTCGAAGCTGTAGCATCAGCATAGAAGTCATTTGATCGTTGCTCAAAACACCATCTTGGGCCCTAATTGGAAAATGTTAAATCAACCTTTCCATGCATTGGCTTGATGTGTGTTAACTGAAACTAAGGAAGGGGGTGAGCTGGCTTAAAGGGCTTCATGTAGAAGAAAGAGTGGCTTCTGGGATGCCTCCAGTGATGGCCTTGTAAAATTATTGAACAGAAGGATGCAAGTCAGGGACGATATCAGAGCTTGGGCTGTGGCTACTTCCTTTCAATGGGTTTTGCCGTGTCACGAAGAATTATAATGTCAGAATATGTCGCGGTTTGTTTGAGATATGCGGATTGGGTTGTCGGAAAATGTATGTAGCTGTTTTCTTCCCCGTGGATTTGATTCTAGAATCTAGGTTAGATATCGTGCTTGTTTTATTTAATGGCTCCTGTTCCTTTAGGAATTTTACCTTCACATATACATTTTTCCACCTGTCTTGAGTTATTTTTCCTTCGTATATAGCAATGACAGGTAAGAATCTAGCTTAATTTTTATGTAGTGATGGTAGCCACTTAGGGTGCCCATGGCAATCATTCTGTTTCAAAAATCAATTTCTGGACAGAAATAAAAAAAAAATCTATTTCTGTTCCAGAAATAGAGAAATAGAAAATTTTTA
This sequence comes from Metrosideros polymorpha var. glaberrima, assembly GCA_001662345.2. NCBI lineage: Eukaryota > Viridiplantae > Streptophyta > Magnoliopsida > Myrtales > Myrtaceae > Metrosideros > Metrosideros polymorpha. The sequence goes on from BCNH02000006.1 coordinate 2,512,897, forward strand.
CTTCTGATTTTTGGTCCATTTCTATTTCTGGAAGAGAAATTTGTTCCAGAAATAGAAAATTGAAATTGCGTTATCAAACGGTTTCTGTTTCAAACCTATTTCTGAAATAGAAATTCTGTTTCAGAATGGTTGTCATGCATGCTCTTAGTTATATCTGTATGGACGTCAGTTTAGGTGTGAAATAGCTTATGCATAAAGTTCGTCGCTATCATTTGATAAATCATTCAATAGTAAAACCAGGTGATGTCGCTAGCATCGTCTGTTGTTACTGGGCACCACCGACACACGGCCGTTTCATCGTGCAAGCGGCGAGGTCGAGGTCGAGCTTATGGACTAAAGCATGGTGGTCATAGCTTGCATTAGGAATGCTTGATGCTTTTAGAAGCGGAAGATTATTTCTTTACCTTCCATGTCCTCATTTGTCGACCACATGGGCCCTTTTTCCCGTTGATTTCTCGCTCCGGGATCAGCAACTTACATGGATAAGTGAAGAAAGATAAGGAGGAGGGACCCTGGAAGACGGTACAATAATTTAAGCATTCTGAGAGCGACTTTCGACTTTCTTCTATCGTAGTGAAAAGGAACTTTGGCGGGATGCGACAACACGTTTAAGAAGGGACACAGATTCAGTGTCCATGTATGCTGAATTCCACCATCTCTCACTGCTCCAGTGACGGTGAGATGATCCCGCACAAGGCGTGTAATCGAGCCGATCTGAATTGTTACACTGCCCAGCTCAAGCTCAAGCTCAAGCTCGACTCAAAGAGATGACGCTCGAAACTTGACTCGAACTTGATCTAATAGTAATTTTCTTATTTGAAGTTGACTCAATTGAAAAATCAAGATACTTGACCATGACTAGATTCCAATCCTCTTATAAGTAGAACTCATACTTGTGTTTGAGCTCCACTTTTATAAGGTCCAATACTATGTGCTAAGAGTTTTTTTTTTTGTGTATTTTTATTATTAAAAAAAAATCTGTAACATAATAATGAAAGCTCAACGAGTTCAAACTTTGATACCACAAGATATTTGAGTAGCTGTACTCGAGCTCGACTTAACAAGATACTTAAGTAACTCGTGCTCTAGCTCAATTCGACAAGACAAGATACTTTAGTAATTCGAACTCCAGCTCGACTCGATTTGACTCCAATCCGCGCCCTCAATTTCGTCTTGTAAGGCCACAGATATGACCTTGAACGCGCACTCTCTCTCTCTCTCCCAAGATCGCTGGTTTTTAGCCGCCGACGGTTTTCGCAGAATTAGGTCATTTCCCATCAATTTTTAGTCCCATCACTCGTGCTTTTCTATATTTTAGCCTATGTATCTGAAACGACCATTTCTTACCTCATTCATATTCTCTTAATCACACAGCCACCAACCAGCATAAACAAAAGGGCATGAGCATGTCCAGGAAAGCCTGCATTCTAGTCGCACTAGGGACCGTGGTCGGGTTAAGAGGGATGTCGTATGCGAATCCCGGACCGTCTGCTCTCGAGCAGAACTTGAGAGCACTGGTTGGGTCGGCAAAGGCGCGAGCGAAGGTGATGAGTCTTGGCCCGGCCACAACGGATGCACCGACGTCTGAGGCTGGAAACAGCACGCTAAGTGCATATGAGAAGTGTGTGGCTGCAGAGGAGCCACTGAGGATGGTGCTTTATCTCAGCTTCTGGGGACCCAATTCATAGTGCAAAAAAACGATTTTTGCACATCGATGTGTATATATGGATGTATGGACATGCATACGGTTTGTCTCTACATCATCGTCCTCGTCCTCTCACAAATGGGAATACGTTGTGCATGTACTTGATGATGTACCAGGAGAATGTAAATACTTGGTGCTTTGATGATAGATACTCTTGAACTTGTGAGCTATAGACTCCTAGACTTTACTGTGAAAATAAAACATGTGGTATTGTGATTGAGAGAGAGAGAGAGAGAGAGAGAGAGATGAGTAGGGAGCAACTTAAGGGAGGGTTGCTGGTACAGACACCTTCATTTTCCTCGTGATTATGGCGAGGCTCATGCGGTTTTAAGGGCATCTTCTCTCTTCCACATGTACACATATATCCATGAGCATATGGTACTTTTTAAGAGACTTGTCCATCCATTTGACAGTGTACACTACAGACCACCGATTGATGATGAATAGATGCGCTGCTTGCTATTCTTTTTAGTGTGCTCCCCCCCTTCGGGACTAAGATTTCAGCTTACATTTGAATGGCGAAATTGAATTACAAGCAGGGAGGGTAAGTGATATTATTAGGTCTAGAAGTTCAAACGCGAACCGGCTTTGATATCGTTTTCACTGGTTGTATAGTGATGGTTCAAGTTTATCATTACGTAATTTTTATTTTAATATGTTCCATGGTTACTCTGTAGAAGAGATGCGAATTCTAGGCCCTCTCTACAATGTGGTGAGACTTTAGAGACGGCAAAGCCGCCGGGACCTTTAGGAGCTGTAGGATGGCCGACGATGATGGTCAGCTGTCGTCTAATCGCCCCGAACAACTTTGCCGAGCTCTAGCCCACGGCATGGCGGTAGAACGTCCCCAGATTTTAATCTTGCTGTCATCTGTTCTAGCTACTGGAAAAGGGAAGAGCAAAGAGAAGGAGAAGAGAAAGGTTAATAAAGAAGCTTCAGAAACAGAGGGGGAAAAAAGAGAGCGCGCGCTAGAAAGCTAGAAACACGTACTGTACATAATGGTCCGAATCATGGCCGGTCGGAGAGCGCGTAAAACACGACGAAAGAACGAAATCAAAAGACAACCGAACGACCGATCCAATCTCTCTCTCTCTCTTTCTCTCGCTCTCTCATACGTTGTGCGGCAACGAAAAGTTCTGCGACCCAAAAATCTGATGACCACTATTCTGGACGAAGACGGCGAGGCCGCACTTGCTGCCGTTGAAGCCCTCCCACAAAGGGAAGCTCACGGTCCCCGACACCGTCTTCTTCGCCGACACGTCCTTGACGGAGCAGAGCTTCTCAAGCCTCCGGACGACGAAGTCGTTGGACAAGACTCGGCCCTTGTTCTCGCCCTTGGAGACGTCAGTGACCAGCCCGCTCTCGTAGAGCGCCACCATGATGTTCACACCCTGGCCGTCCACTTTGCTCCTCAGTGCTCCGGAAAGGGAGACTTGCAAGGCGTCCGGCGATGGCCTCTGGAACGTTGCCTTGTATATATGCATGTGAAGAGAGATGGCTTGCATGTCAGTCGAGGAAGTCAACGATGGAGAGAGGAAAAGAGAGAGAGAGAAAGAGAGAGACTTTGACCTCAAGTTTCCATACATTCTATACATTCTAGTGCTAGAATTATGAACATCTTCAAAAAAAAAAATCGCTAATAATGAAGTCAAATTACCATAATCTTTTAGTCGGCAATGCGATAATTTTCTATCATCGTTATCATCAATAAGTATGATTATATAAAAACTTTTAATGGGATATTTCATAAATTTGATTATTACTCATCTAAAATTGAACTTTCTTGTCATAAAAGATGAAAGGAAAACGACTAAATATGGTGACTAACATATCAATTAATAGGTTGAAGTGTTGGTAGATTCGATAGAAAGAGATCTCTAAAATGGTTATGATCTTTCAATCAAATCATTTTTTTTTTCAATCGCAACATTTTGAATTTAATTAAAATAAAATCTAAAAAGAATGAGACCTAAAATGAAAAAATACAGAAAAGAGAGCAAACTAACCCGGAACGTGGGAGCAGGGAATCGAGGCGCGGAGGCGATGGCGGAGAGCAGGCCCTCCTGGTCCGTCCCCACGCACTGGGCCCGCCCCTGGACCACCGCCTGCGGCGTGAACATCGTGTCCAGCCTCAGCGCCTCCACGTACGCCTTCTGCCTGACCGTGCTCCGGCTGGACCCGAACGGGTCCTTCCAACCCACGTAGTCCCAGTAGTCCACGTGGTGCGCCAGCACGATAACCGGCGCCTCCAGCTCGAAGTCCCCTCTCCCGAGCCTCGACATCAGCACCTCCGCCTCCGGCGAGGTGGCACAGCCCTGCGACGAGAACAGCTCCACCAGCACGGCGCCTCCCCTCCTCTGCTCCTCGTCGGCCGTCGCCGCTTGCTTCTCATGCGCAGCTCTCCTTAGGGACGTGCCGAAGCAGGCGAAGAGACGGGGCGCCATGATTTCTCTCGCCTCGTCGCCTGAGTAACAACGGTGTCGGCGGCGGCGAACGCGACGAAAAGGACCGCTACAAGAATTACACGGAGATAATTGAAATGGACAGTGGAAGAACGGGAGATGAGATAGTTACGAACGGAGATAACAAAATGAATGAGAGAAGAATTGAGAGGAGGAGGAGGAGGAGGTTGGGAATGGGCGGCGGGGAGAGAGAGGCGGCGAAGAAAAGAGAAGAGAGCTTCGAGTTTGTGAGTTAGCAATGGCTTATTGATTCTTCTGTTTGACTATTCTTGTACGTGTGTTACTCGTTTGGACAGGTAATGGTGCAAGGGCGTTGTTGAGGACCTTCACGTTGTCCTCGCGACGTGGTCGCTCCCACGTTGTTTTGGATAAAAGTGGCGGAATGGGATGCAAAGCGACACTTGGGGGTTGTCTTTTGTTTGCGTCAAAGCGTTTTTCTAAAATTAATGATTTCCGACTTTCGGGATGGTGATCTTGGGCCTGTTGGGGCTTGATCGTCCTGAAAAGCAAAATCGGTATGTTTAGCAAAGCAATTCTCTTCTTGAAGTTGATCTGTCCTGATTTAGTATGTTCATGCTCGATCGGTTTCGTATAATTTAGTAACTTTTTTTAATCACGAACAGACGGTTCTAAATGAGGATGTTAGGCCGGAGAACAGCAGGTTCCTCCACGGTCGGGCGTAAATAATATATTTTTGAAGAGGAGTAGATGTTTCCTACTGCATTTTGATTATATTAGTGCCGTATAAGATATTGCACTTACCCACCAAGGATTGGAGTGGCAAGGGGCTTGGGCTTGTGAAAGAGAGATCCCAAGTTCGAGTCCCATCTGCCCCACCTTATCATATTCTTGACTAACATGAAGGCTGACCTATGGGTTAAGGGCTTGTTCTCCTCCGGTTGGTGCATGACCAGTTGGACTCTTATAGTGCGGCCGGTGTGAGAGTCCGGATCACCAAAAAAAAAGATATTGCGCTTGCACAGCTATGGCGGCTATAACATAATTCAATTAACCTTTTTTTTTTTTTTTTTTTCTGTGAAAGTTGTAAGTATTATCAATCAGATGAAATATAGCAGCTTAGGGGCATTCCCTAGCATTACAAAAAAGCTAAGGCTGCGTTTGGTCATCTAGATTTCTAGTTAGAATAGGACTGGAGATGAGATAAGAAATCCAATGATTTGGTTTTGGTGAATTACGGATTTAAAGTAGGATAGGACTATAGCACAAAATGAGGCATTATATCAAACACGTGGTGAGCATTCTAGAGATCGCCTCTATCTTCTTCCCCGTTGTCGTCCTCCCCTTTCCACCGCCTCTCCTCCACCTTCAAGTCCCCCGCCCCGCCGGAGAGGCTGGGAATCGACAATCTGTGTCGTTAACTTGGCAATTTGTAATGGGAATAGAATAGTTATATTTCCCCAGCTTAGAAATCTTTCAATGCATTTACATCGGAGGAAAAAAAGGGTACCGGAGCAACTGAGACACGTGATATTTTCTTCACATGAATGAGGGAAAAAAAAAGTCTTCCGTTCAAGGCCATGTTGTGCATTGGGATGAGTTAGGTGGAGGCATTTTGCAAGAGAGTAGAGTCTCGAGACTTCTGGAGAATGTTTGCCAGCATCAGGAAACGAAGGCGGCCACATGTTTAATGCTGTCTCTTTCTGCCGAACCTGAGAGCGTTTTCTCGTCAACTAATCGCCTTCAGCAATCCGGAGTCATTCGATTGCCTTCCTATATCTCAAGCAATTTTCCAATTATTTCGCGGATTGTTACATTTATGAAAACGTATTTTTCGAAAGTAATTTTTCAGAAAAATGACAATTTTTTGGTATTGGACTGAAATCTGAAAAACAACCAGAAAATATGTTTTGTCATTTGGAAATGAAAATCTGATTTGATTTTCCTAATGACTTGCATATAGGTAGCTGGGGAACCGACGGGCATGGGGTCCTGAGTCCGGTCTCTATGGACTCCGGCTAGGGCACCGGTGATCTAGTCCCAAGCGTGGGGACCTGGACATGGGTGCTAGTGTCATGGGCTCGAGCGCTAAGGACTTGATCTCGGGCCTGACCTTGATGGACTTGGGCTCGGGCGCGAGTGATTCAAGCATGGGCACCAGGATCTCAAGCTCGAGTGTTGGGGACCTAGGCATCGGTACTGAGGTCTCAGGCCCAATCTCGATGGGCCCTAGCCCAAGCATTGGGGACTTGGGCAAGGGCACCAGGTCCCCAGGCCTAACCTTAATGGACTTGGACTCAGGCTCGGGTGTCGAGGATCCAGGCATGGGTTTTGAGGTCTCGAGCTCGATTTTCGTAAACCCAGGGGTCGACCTCCATGGACCAAGGCATGAGCGCGAGGAACTCGATGCACGAGCACTAGGGTCTCGAGCTCAACCTCTATGGACTTGGACTGGGACATCAGAGAGCCGAGCAACGATACTAGGGTACTAGGCCCGGACTCTAAGGATTGGGGATCAGGAGTCGGGGACCCAGCCACGGGCGTCGAGGTCTCGAGCATGGGCGGCGGTGTCCTGAGCCCCACCTTTGTTAACTCGAGCTTGGGCATCGAGGTTCTGAGCCCAACCTCTTTGGACTCAGGCTTGACCTTGTTGGACCTTGGTGGACCCAGTCTTAGCCTATTGACCTAGGTTTGCTACGAAGGGCTCAAAAATGAGCGTTGTGGTTCTCGTGCTCAAGCGTTGATTTCAAGTCATATTTTGGAAAATGATTTTTTGATTTTTTAAAGAGGAAATCATTTTCCTAGATTTAAGCATAGGTTTTCCGTTGACACGTTTTCTAAAGTGATCTAAACGCCGGAATATGAGGAAAATGTTTACTTGAAAAATATTTTCCGCAAAACAAACAGACTCAAAACCCTACATCTATGACAAAAAAAATTCCTCAATCGTTGTAAGGAAAAAAAAAATCAATTTTATGCCCTTTGGTTCCAGGTTTAGGCAAGCATTTGTAAATCGTCGTAAGATTTTTTTAAAAAATTTTGAAGACATTTTATTCATAATTTCAAATATCATCATAAACCTTTATAAGTTGTCATAAGAAAAGAAATTCAATTTCACCATGTTTTAATTTTTATTACATCAGACCATCATATATCATTGTAAATCATCGTAAGAAAAACTTAAATCTTATGAACTTCTATTCTTGGTTACAACGAACCCTTGTAAATATTCGCAATTTGGCGTAAGAAAGAAAAATCAAATTTAAGACATTTTGATCTCGATTAAGATGGATCTTCGTAGACCTTCATAAACAATCACAAGAAAGAATCATTTCAATTGCAGCATTTTATTCATGATTACAATACACCGTCATAAACATTGGTTAATTGTCGTAAGAAAAAAAAATCGATTTTATGATGTTGTTTTTCACAAATTATACGAAAATGAAAAAATTCTGACTGTGATAGTATAGTGAATGGTGGTGTTGCCAATGCCTTCACCTCTCTTTTGAATAGAAAGTCATTCCCGTAGCAGCGGCAAGCGAAATGAGAGCTTTTTTTTTTGTTGTCGTCGTCGTCGTCGTCATCTGAGACGTCCATTTGGGAGGGCATCGGACGTCAAAAGTTATCCAAAAGGCGGCAGAAAATGGATCATTGATATTTCATTATCTTGCCCTATGAAACGGAATTTTCAGAAGTAAACATTCCCACTAAGGCAAGACCTACCCAAATGAATCACGAAGTCTTAAATTTTTGTAAAACAGAAATTCAAGACCTTCTTTCAAAACAATTGATTCGAAAAAGCCAGTCCCCTTGGAGCTGCTCAGCTTTCTATGTTAGCAAAAATGCTGAACTAGAAAGGGGTACCCAGATTAGTCATTAATTACAAACCATTAAACTCCGCACTTAAATGGATAAGATATCCGATTCCTAATAAGAAAGATCTTCTTAATAGGTTGCATGGTGCGAAAGTATTTTCAAAATTTGATATGAAATCAGGTTTTTGGCAAATTCAAATTAATGAAAAAGACCGTTACAAAACGGCATTCAGTGTCCCGTTCGGGCAATACGAATGGAACGTCATGCCCTTCGGATTAAAAAATGCTCCTTCAGAATTCCAAAGAATAATGAATGACATTTTCAACCCATATTCAGACTTCATCATTGTCTACATTGATGACGTCCTTGTCTATTCAATAAACATTGATTCCCATTTCAAACATTTAAACCATTTCTTCAAAATCACGAAGCAAAATGGTCTGGCCTTATCTCCCTCTAAGATCCTGCTTTTTCAAACAAAAATCAGATTCTTAGGTCATCATATTCATTTAGGAACCATAATTTCAATTGAACGATCAATTCAGTTCGCTGATAAGTTTCCTGATGAATTAAAAGACAAAACTCAATTACAAAGATTTTTGGGAAGTCTTAATTACGTAATTGATTTCATCCCCAATATTAATATGATTTGCCAACCTTTACACCAAAGGTTAAAGAAAAATCCACCTCCATGGACGGCAATTCATACTGATACAATTAAAAGGATTAAAATGTTAGTTAAGGAAATTCCTTGCCTTCATTTAGCTGATCCTTCTGCATTTAAAATCGTTGAAACAGATGCTTCTGAATTAGGATATGGAGGTATCCTTAAATAGAAAATTGGTAACAAAGAGCAAGTTGTTCAGTTCATTTCAAAATACTGGAATGAAACTCAACAAAACTACTCTACTATTAAGAAAGAAATTCTTTCCATTGTCCTCTCAATTTCTAAATTTCAAAGCGATTTATTGAATCAGAAATTTTTATTAAGAATTGACTGCAAGTCTGCAAAAGACGTTTTGCAAAAAAATGTATTAAATATTGCTTCAAAACAGATTTTTGCTAGATGGCAAGCCATTTTATCTGTTTTTGAATTTGATATTGAGTTTATTAAGGGTTCTACGAACTCGTTACCTAATTTTCTTACAAGAGAATTTCTCCAGGGATCAAAACCATGCCTCCGAAAACCAGAGACAAGGCCAAGGCCCCTGACCCAAAGCCCAACAAATTGACACCGATTTCCAGCTGGCTCCAGGCAGCTCAAACTGGAACCAATTTAAACCGTCCTCTCCAGATTGAGTCAGGATAAGCCTCTTCGTCCCGACGGCCCTCAATTAAGGCAGAAAACCCCTCTGTCACCCTTATTAAGGCAGAAAATCCTTCTGCTATTCCAATTGACAAATTAATGGCAATTTTGCCAAAAGAAACTTTGCAGGAATTGCAGCGGAGCTTAATTAAAGATTTAGCTGTCCCTGAACAGGTACAGAGTCCTTCTCCATTAAAACGAATTTCGAGTGAGGTGGTTATTAAGCCAACGGCAAACCCTCCTCAAAAATTTGTTCAGTCAAAATCGAGGTTTTCAAACAAAACTTCGTATGACAAAATTTATACCGTTGAAAGGGATTTTTATCATGAAAACCCAAACATTTTTGCAAAAAATATGTTTGGTGAAGATTGATTTTATACTCCCTACGACCCATTAAAAACAATTAATTTTTACGAGAAAATCCTCATAGAAACAGAGTCAATTGAATTCAAACATTTTGCAAAGCAAAATAATGATATCAGTTACTCAACTGCTAAAATTAAAAGGATCATTCATCCTTTTCAATGGGACTCTACTCCCATTTCCATGAGAAAATTTAAAGTCAAAATAACACAGCCTGTCCCTCTCAGAAACAACTACAATTATTTTGATTACCAACAAGCCTGGTGGAACGTCTTCTACCGGCAAAATGAATCTTACCACCACACCTGGTTGTTCTACTTCCAGGATAATTTCGATTTAACACATATGCCCTTTTAGGTTCACCGCTGGTGGGAGTCATTTGGACCAATGCCAGATATCCTCCATGATTTAGCGATACCCGGATACAAAACCTTCTTAAACAGGTTCCGTCCAGAACCCGTAGAAATACCATGGTCACCTACCATGATTTATTTCATTAAATTCAGAGTATCCTTGGTTACCGCATGGTACTTTGACTACATTAAATCCCCTTATGACCCAGAAGTCTTAATCTTAATCAGACGATTCAAGGTCAAATGGTGGGATGGTTACAAGTATTGGGAAAATATTTCCGATGATGCAATCACAAAGTGGCTAAATCAAAGGAATACTCCTAGAAATACTCCCTTTCTCCACAACAAGTCTTACGCCATGTCAAAGCTCGCATCAACTAAGACGGAGAAAGAATTTATTGAACTCTGTAAGCAGGCCATCAGCGAACACGAAGAGTCCCAGCAAGGATCTTCTGGTTCACATCATAGTGGGAACACTAATGAAGATGACTGCTACGGTATTGATCTTGGAGCGGATGAAGACGAAGTCTAGTTCGCAAGTATTGATCCGTATGTATTGATTCGTATTGTATTAAGTTACACTGTTCATTTGTACACTGTAGAATACACTGTACACTGTTCACTGTAGCGGGTTACTGTATCATTAAACTGTTCACTACAGTAGTCTCTCCTCTATTTAAACCCTTTGAAGCGTCAGAGTGAAGCAAGTCATATTTTTCAGAAAGAAAACAAGAGAAGAACATCCTCTCGAGTTCTCTCCCTCTGATCAAAGGCTTCACCCATTAAGGAGTCTTAAGACGGCCAAAGCCAAAGACTTCCAATTGATTCTCTCCTTACCCATACACTATCCCAATTAAAGGAAGAACATCCTCACGAGTTCTCCTCTTCTATCCTGATTAAACCTTTCTTCCAACCATAGCAAAGCTACGGAAGGAAGCCACCGATTCAGACTCAGATTCAGATTTATCCAGTAGTGAAGAACAACTTCTTCATTACCTCCGACACACCTGGAAACCCAAAACCAGTAAGTTTCCAACCTTATTCAGTTACCCAGTTACCCAGAAACCCATTCAACCCAATTGATCCCCGATCTACCTCAAGAAGTTCCAGATCTGCACATGATCTGTGGATTTCAAGAGTTTATTAAAAGCTTTCAAGCTTTCTGCACTTGTATTTATCCTGTTCTTGTGTAATCTTTCGATTGAATCTCTATATTGATCATTTATATTAAAGATCTACCCCAAAGGAAGGCGAAGCCTCCATAGGTGGTTCAAGATCTCGCAATTTATTCATCTGTTCTTTATTTAAAGCAATTTAAATTAAAGATCTACCCCCAACGGTAGGCTCTGCCTCCTAGTGGTGGTCTCAGATCTTTGCAATTTAATACTCTGTTCTTTCTATTAAAGCAATTTATTTATTGCTTTCCATATTGATACTTGCATGGATGATGAGCAACAACATTTATTTTATGTTTATTCATTGATTGCTCGTATGCGCATTATTGAGTTCTTCCAAAATATTTATCGAATTCAAGTTCTTAGTTTCTGCATATTTATCCCCTTCCTTTTCTTAACTTTAGCCATCGGTGCTATCGGTAACGTTGAATCAAGAAAAATTAAAAAACAGTCTAAAAAGAGACGTCTTAATTAAATCTTCCTCTTCTCAACATTTATCCGCACTCTCATCAATCTTCTCCTCCATCTCAGTAGCTTTTCCTATCTTCGGGTAGTTTCCCCAGATCTCGGGCGTCACATGGTATCAAAGCCATTGGGGAAAAAAACTTTCACTCTAATTAAGCAAATCTGATTTCAAGGTCTTTTTTCTGTCTATTTTTAGAAAAAATCCCTAAAGTGCGTGGGTGTGGTCCCGGCAGTAAAGCCCGGCGAGGTAGTGAGTCCGTTGGTCAGCATCTAGCACGCAGTCCTGGGATTAAACGTCACAGACAGAACATTGATTTAGAAAAAAGATGAACTTATTTAGAAGGTCTGATTCTTTTTCTAATAGTTCTATATCTGAGATGTCACAGGTCGAAGGATCTATTCATAGAGAAGAAATAACTATTGAGGATTTCAACAAATCCATTGAGAATTGGAAAATTTCAAAAATTAAGCTTGATCAGATCTACAAGGAATCAAAGATTCCAAAAATATTAAAGTCTTCGGACTACGTCATGGCTACTGAGGAAAGAGATGTCCCTCTTTCTTCTTCTTATACTTCAATTCAGCTATTAAATCCTGAGTCTTTGAAGAAACATAGACTCAAATTCAACTATATTCACATAGGTATGATCCAAGTCGGAGTCAAACCTCTCATTAAGGAAGGCCTAGATACTTCCATTCTTTTAGTTCTTAGAGATGC
>BCNH02000006.1:2535978-2571216 GCA_001662345.2 Metrosideros polymorpha var. glaberrima
GGGGGGGGGGGGGATGTGGTGATCAAGTCCACAGACTTGATAAAAGAGTAAGCAATAGCAAACAAGGAAAGTTTCCCTGTATTGTCTGTTGACCTAATGATTGTCAAATCTCACATAGATGTCGTGGGTTGTTCTCAGACGCCTCATGCTGTCCAGTGGATGCGGCCCGAACCTCAGGAAGGGTGTCAAGTTTCAGACTGGTTTAACATTCTTGTCCTTCATCAAAACAGGTGATGCCTTGCTCTTGGAAAATGTTGCATCAAGAATGCATAAAAAGCAAATGTTCAAATATGTCGACATTAGCTGCGCAAATTCATTCTTGTGGTGCTAGTCATTTGCATGCTGTTTCTTGCCATCACCATCATCATATGAAACTTTGTGCTTTTATGCAATTGTATTGCAGAGTGAAAACAAATCCTAAGAATGCGATAAATGAGCACTTCTTACCACGCTTCCTGGATTTTATAGTATGGGGCCACGAACATGAATGTATAATTGACCCTCAGGTGCGAGTCAAATGAATACTTCTTATCACTTGATTTCTTCTGAACTGTGAATTCAAAATACCTATAGTACAAAATGGATCTTGTTGTGACAGGAAGTGCCTGGGATGGGATTCCACATCACACAACCAGGTTCATCTATTGCGACATCGTTGATTGATGGGGAATCTAAACCAAAGCATGTACTTCTTCTTGAAATTAAGGTGGGTTTCAAATAGAAGAATTCATCTTATTGACTGTGTCTTTTGAAGTTTTCATGGGTACGTTCCTGATACATTAACATCGTGTAATGATATTAATGCATTATCAAATAGGGTAATCAGTACCGACCAACCAAGATCCCTTTGACCTCAATCAGGCCTTTTGAATATACAGAGGTACTCAATGTGATTTTTTTTTTTATGTGCAAAAACTCCGTGTTGACTACATAATGTGGATGGTACAGGTTGCGTTGAAGGATGTTACTGACATTGATCCGAATGATCAGAATTCAATTCTTGAGCATCTGGACAAAGTGGTACATCTCTTGCCTCTTGCAATTAGAAGCAGTACTTTTTCGGAATTCTCTCCTTTTTGTTGCTTGTGACAAATTACTGCCAGTGACGTGCTTCCTTGGGAGCTTCTATGTCAACACATAACTTGAAACTTTTTTCAGGTCAGAAATCTGATTGAGAAGTCCAGCAAAAAGGCTGCTAATAGGTCTGAGCTGAAACTTCCATTAATACGGATAAAGGTAATCTCTTCCTTTTTCATCGGTACTGCTTGTCCTTCTCAGCTTAGCCATAAAAACTGACTCTTTTTCTATTATTTCTACTAATATTTTCCTCTTACTACTTGTAATATGTTATTCTCAGTTCCTTTCCTTTTGGCACAGAGAATCCTCTTTTCTATCATTGCTTTTGATTCTGTTCATGGATGTGAAACACTCTCATGGTTCTATCTACTTTATGATAAGAATAGATATCTTCCACTAGTGTATGCATTGTCAGAGTGAATTTTAAACTCCCCATTCATGTGGCAGGTGGATTACTCTGGATTTATGACGATAAATCCTCAAAGGTTTGGACAAAAGTATGTTGGCAAGGTAAATGCATATTAGAAGGTGCACACTGTGTAGTCTTTGGCAGCACTGCCAAAACAGGAGTAATGAATTTTTCTTTTGCAGGTTGCTAATCCTCAAGATATATTAATCTTCTCTAAGGCTTCAAGAAAGGGTCGGAGTGAAAGTGGTACAGATCTTTTGATGAGTGGAGTTAAATGATTTTAGTAGGCTATGTTTTTGGCACTTCTTGTCCCTCTATTTCCTGTCAGTATATGCATACCTTTCATATCTCCTTTGAACAAAGAGATGACTTTTCAAATGCATACTACGTCGAGCAAATTCTATTTATTCACCCTCTCTAATTGCAAGACATATTTGTCTACTCAACTATAATTGTATTGGTAAAGTGTTGATTCTCCTGGGTATATTGCTTTCAAACGTTCTTTATCATCTTACAAGCCATTTAAATTGTTTGTCTTCCTGATCTGCAGGAAAATTTGATGATTCTGAGCGACTTCGCCCTGAGGAGCTAAATCAACAGAACATAGAGGCGCTTGTTGCTGAGAATAATCTGGTACTCCTTTTATGCTTTTTTGATGAATTCTTAATATTATATAAAATTCTTTTAACCAGCAATGAAATCCATAATAATATGTGCTTTGCTTTGTAATTTGTTGTTGCGCACACATGCATTTTAACTTCAATTGCTACAGTTTAATTGTGTATTGTCGCGGGTAGAATGCTAGAAAAACATGCCGATAGATATTATCAGTCTCTTAGTCTTCGTAAGGTCTGTACATAGTTTAATGTGCTGTCATATTTTGCAGAAAATGGAGGTACTCCCAGTCAATGATCTGGATAAAGCGTTACACGAATTTGTCAATAAGGATGACAAAATGGCATTTTATTCTTGCGTGCAACTAAATCTTGAAGAAACTCGTGTAAGTATTATATTCTGCTTTTGTTGCTGCAGAGGTATCACTCTAAGCTGTCATTTACTTGGCCAATAATTGTGTCTTCTGACAGTTTCTCAGTTACTTATGCTATTATGTGAATGTTATGTTTCTGTTACGCTTATGTGCCGATACTGTTTTGCTTATGAACATGTGCAGAACAAAATTGCTAGGGATTCTGATACCTCGAAATGCGAGGAGGAGGATCTGATTCTTAAAGTCGGCGAGTGTTTGGAGGCAAGAAGTTAACTATTGTGTTGTTATCCTTATTATGCGATGAATTTTAGTCTCATCCAACCATTTTGTGTGTGGAATTCTTCCAATTTATTGGGTCTTTAGCCTTAAGTCGCTTCAATCTATAATCAGGCTTTGACATTCTGCAATGATTGTGGCTATTATTAGAGTAAAGCAGGAATTTCTTGTATATCTGATCGTAAGGTATTTTCAGCACTTACAGAAGTGCATTTCAATGAGCGAAATTAGGAGCTCGGATACAATCTTGAGCATTATATTTGCTTTGTTGGTTTAAATTCCCATAGACGATAGGCCGAAGCTCTTTTTAACTCATCTTGTTCCTGCCACGTGCTGCCTAATGTAAAGATTGATGCTTTTCTCCTTTACTGGGAACTTTTATTCTAACGACCATAAACTTTATTCTTTATTTTCAGGAACGTGTTAAGGAACGTTCTGTACATCCCAGTGACACCCCACATGGAACATCCAGTGCACCTTCTGTGGAGGTAAATCTAGCTGTAGCTTGCAAATCACTGTCGAGGATCGTAAACTGATTATCGTTCTTTGATTCTGTGCTAAAGTTTTCATGTTAAATTCTGCCTAGGCTGCTAGAAATAGGAGTGCTGCAGGAATAGGAAGTGCAGTTTCTTTTAGCGATGATGAGGACACAGCAGAGATACTTGGCTCAAAATCTGCCACCAGAGGCCGGAGGGGATCATCGGGAGTATCTAGATCCTCCCGTGCTACTTCAGATCTTGGAAGAGGGAAAACTTCTACAAGAGGAAGGGGCAGGGGAAGAGGATCCGTTAATTTGAAGCAGACTACTCTTGATTCAGCTTTGGGATCTCGCTGTCGTGAAAGGTTAGTAGCGAATGTAGTTGTGCTTATGGATAAAAGTAGTCAAACTCCAATGTACCATATCATCAATCACCTAGCTAAAGATTATTTGTGTCCTCAAGTGATCTGGCTATGCAATCGAAGTGCTTCAGGGAAAAAAATGGCATTAATGTCTAGCGTAATTTGTGGATACAGTAGGCCCTCTGTCCAAAGTCTTAGAAACCTGGTCTGATAGTGATGGATAGGACAAGGACATTGTTGTAGTGTCTGCATGGATCAAATTAAGTGATGGTGTTTTCAAATGGCAATCTGGAAAGTCGTTTGTTGAGATCATTAAATTGAATGTGCAGAGCTTTTATACTCAGAGAACTTGGATAGAGTGCAATGGAGTAATCTGTGGACACACTACTACCTGGAAAAGTGCCAGTATTATAGCATATAAGTTATAGCTCGCTCGCTCTGTGTGTGTCTGCCAACCGGCTTCCTATGGCTTAAATTAAGCCTTCGAAAGAACAAGAATGTGAAATCGACTGATGTCCATAAGCATCTGTGTTGAACCTGCAATTCCCCCAAAACTTCTTGTTCGCATGGGTTTTTACTTTACATGATGGGATGCCTTTCTTGCAGCCAGTGGTTTATAAATCCATATATAGGGAGGATCTGTGTCTTGTGTGCAGTTAGTAGATGAATTATACTAGCCCTCAATGATCTACTTATTTTATCTGCAGTCCTCTATAACAGTATTTAGGGTAATTCTCTATATTTGTTTTCTCTTGATACAGCACCTCTGCAGCAGGGGCTGCAAAAAATGCTGCCAGAAGTATTCTTGATGATGAGGACGATTTAAATTCTGCCTCTAGTGAAGAAACAGGAAGATATGTGAGCAAGGATCTCGAGGAAAGCTCAGTAAGATAGAATGCTTTTTCTCCTTATTAATAGATTCTTCCATTGGGTCAGCATATGCTTCCCCACAAACAGGCAACCATGAAAATGAGCTTTATGTTTGCCTTACCTTGTTGAATTTCTGTATATTTGATCTTTACAAGTTACTGATTCGAAATTAATGTCCGTTTGAATGAAATTATTGTCTTGTTCCAACTCGTGCCATTGCATATCAACCAATCTTAAAAACATATGACTGTGATGGGCATTTTGAGTCATTAAATTAGAATATTCTTTTGTTGGTTGACCGTGCCTGGTTGCAAAGTTGCAGGGTCTTTGTTTGGTCAATTAGCATTCCCTCATGTTAACTGTGAATTTCCTCATAATTGTTGTCTCCAAAGGGAAGTGATGAGAATCTGCAAGGAAAAGGACGCAAAAGAGCTGCTCCACGGGGAAGGGGTAGAGGTACAGGAGCAACTTCCAAGCGTGGCAGAAAAACTGACAATTCTTCAATTCACAGAATGCTCTCGAGCAATAATGACGATGATGATGATGAAGATGATGTGGGAAAAAGACCAAATAAGTCACAAACCAGGGTAAGTAGTTCTCGTAGTCTTGAGAGTGATTTATTCTCTTACCATAAATAAATCAAACTATTTATACTCATCGTGTTATGAAGTCTATGCTCTGCTTTTGAAGATGAATGTCCTCAGTGTTAGAGTCTTGCTTTTTGTTGGCTCATAAGGCTTTATAATCAGACTCATAATTGCTGATCTACGAAATAGTGCAAAATGCCTGCGTAATTGTTTGCCGTAATAAATTTACACTTTCATTGTTGACTTAGAAAAGAAACTCGTATTAGTTAAATAGCTTGAGTACATGGTTCTTTATACCCCTGTCTGTCTTTTTATTCAAAAAACAGTGAAACTTGTGCCTTGTATTTCCTAGATTTGTCATCTGTATGTGGTCTATTTGTGTACACCTAGCGCTGAAGGATTCTGGTAGTTCTAGAAAGTAATTGATAATTCAAAATAAGCTGAATATGATTGCTGTACCATAATGAGAATGCCCATGAGGCTGTCATTAGCATGCCAAGTGATTTCATATTCTAATGGCGTGTCGTTTCCAATCTCTCACTATATATGAATGAATGAAGAACCTGATTTATGTGACGCATCTATAACTGCGGTTTTTTTTATATCTTTTTTCATAGATAGATATAACTACAGCTGAAAATGTTTACTCATTAAGCTTCATTGTCTCCCTATATGATGCATCTGAAACTACAGTTCGAAAGTCTATGTTTGTCTCTTTATCTGAATGGACCTTATTAAGGTGGACAAGATGTAGAGCCTGTTTGCAATGTCGATATTTTACAGTTGGAACTGACTCCTCTCTTTTCGGTTCCTAGGTAACGAGAAACTATGGTGCATTGAGAAGATGAGATACTATGGTTCCATGCCTTGTCACCAGTCCCTTCGCATGTTGTCGTCCATACCATAGTCAGAAGCAGTGCATGATTAAACTTAGACCTATATGCTTCTTGATTGATGAATAGAAGTCAGAGTGCTCGATTTTTCATGCTCTTGCTACGGTTAAGGGGATGCCGTAGTTGCTCCTGTTTTCACAGGATGATCTCTTAAGGCTATAATGAGGAATCCCCATTTCTGAGTTTCTTGAGTAATGTATGCTATTGGCAACGATAGATTATGTAAATTTGAGTGCATGCATGGCTTATGCGGGAGGTTCATCTTGCAATGGTATCTATTGTGCTCGTTGCTTGGACTTGGCTCTTTCCTTCATCATGTGTGCATTGAGAAACGTAATTGTGATTAATATGGCTAATTCGAATTGCCAATACTCGTGTGGGCATATGCTGAGTTGTTGAGTAATCATCATGCAAGTTTTTACGGAGGCTTCGGCATTGAAATGGTTAAATTTTCTAAAGACTGTCCTTCCACTCGAAACTTTTTGAGTTCTTGGTCGTTTGCCCTAGATGTGAAATTGGCATCCAGCTGCCTTAAAGCATTTAGAATGTTTACAAAACATTCTAAATGTAACAACTGGCCAAAAAATAGCTGAGAGCTCAGTCAAGTATAAATGAGGAAATGAAGGAGGTTAGGACTCAACTCAAAGACCAATTTCTGCATTTTGACTTAGGAGGGAGGGCACGTCAAAGCCTTGATTGTAAGCCCAATTATGATATAATGCGCACTTGTCCACGATTACAACATCATATTATTAAGTATTCGAGAACTAAATAGTGGAGAACGGTCGACAAATCCGTGATGTCCCATTCCTTTGGCACTTGAGTTCACTACGGAAGCTAATAACTAGGTAGATCCAAACATGATATGTGGAAAATGACAGTCGTTCACCTCTTCATGCCTTGCCACTTCATTAATAATTCACATCTTAGTGTTACTCATTGGCATTTGTTTAAGCAGCCATTAGTATCGTGAACACTTTCTAACGAAAGATAAGCACTGGTCGACGCCGTGTGGAACTCTATAGTCATAGGCAAATAATATCAGGAGTTTTTGGTCAAATAAATAAATAAATAAGACACGTGCAAGCATCAAATATATATTTATATATAAGCTAATTCTATGAATAATTGAGTTTTTGGTATTATTTCCCATAGAAAAAAACGCCATTCACTATTTCCAGGTAAAAGAAAAAATCTATTGACAGACAAGATAATATGTGGATAGAAGGATATGACGAGGAGATACTTCAATCTATCGAAGCATTCCTATTGGCTGATTCAGACCAATCCATCCCCACCACAACACAACTCACCAAGTCCCCCTAATTCTGGCCACCAGTTTTGGTTCTGTCTCATTGTTTGTGCGCGCACATATACCCATCTTCAACCACACACCTTGTCCAGCCTGACAAACACTCGAAGAAGCTTCAAAAACTCGAGAGCTTTCCTTGGAGGCACGAGTTAAGCTAAAGGGTCTTCTTCTTCTTCAGACATGGCTTCCATGGGAACAGCAGCAGCCACCACTGTCCTCAAACCCTCCCCATTCCTCGGCCAATCCAGATCATCCTCCAATGCTCTCAGAGATGTCGTCTCCATGGGCACCGGCAAGTACGCCATGGTACTACTACTAGTGTCTCTTCTCACTGAGGCTCACTCGCCCACGAATCTGTTTTTGGTTTTGTTTGATGGGTCATTGACTGATGTAGCATTTTGCCAATGTTGTTGCTGGGTCTTGTCTCTTGTTTGATGAATAGGGAAACGAGCTGTGGTATGGGCCAGACAGAGTGAAGTACTTGGGACCATTCTCTGCTCAGACTCCTTCCTATCTCACCGGTGAATTCCCAGGTGATTATGGCTGGGACACCGCTGGCCTGTCCGCTGATCCCGAGGCTTTTGCCCGAAACAGGGCTCTTGAGGTAAAAACAAATCATTAAACTCTTTCGTCTTCTTGAGGGAAAAAAACTTACTTATTTAACAGTTTTGGTAAGCTTTGTCCCCCGGTCGAAGGATCTAGTCTTAGTCTTTAGTTGATTTCAAGATATAGTATTCCTGGTCAGCTTTTGCACAAGAAAGTTTTGAATTTCCATTAAAAAAGAGATTAGTCTTCCTGAGACAATGGCTTGGTTAATGTTGAACAAAAAAAAAATCAGGTCATCCATGGGCGTTGGGCTATGCTTGGAGCCCTGGGCTGCATCACCCCTGAGGTCCTAGAGAAATGGGTCCGGGTCGACTTCAAGGAGCCGGTCTGGTTCAAGGCCGGGGCCCAGATCTTCTCCGAGGGAGGCCTCGACTATCTGGGCAACCCGAACCTTGTCCATGCCCAGAGCATCCTCGCCGTCCTCGGCTTCCAAGTCGTCCTGATGGGCCTAGTCGAGGGCTTCAGAATCAACGGGCTCCCCGGCGTTGGAGAGGGCAATGACCTTTACCCTGGCGGCCAGTACTTCGACCCGCTAGGCCTCGCTGATGACCCAGTCGCGTTTGCCGAGCTCAAGGTGAAGGAGATCAAGAATGGGAGGTTGGCCATGTTCTCAATGTTCGGATTCTTTGTTCAGGCCATTGTGACCGGGAAGGGCCCGCTTGAGAACCTGTTGGACCACCTAGACAACCCTGTGGCCAACAATGCTTGGGTCTATGCCACCAAGTTTGTGCCTGGGTCATAAATTGATGGGTCTAAATTGGTCTTAGTGTGTATGATTCGAGAGGATGTGTAAATTTGTGATAGTCCATGATCAAGAGCTCTAATTTATGTGCACCATTGTTCCATGTTATGGATCCATTGTAGTTTTGTGATTTTTATGATCTTCCTTGTTGATCTGTGACAGAAACAACTTGTAACTTTTACTGTGAGGATGTTGCTAAGTTGATTTCGAAAAGCTGAACTTATAATTATGAATTGTCCCAAAGTTCAATTCTCCATTTTGTCATCAAGAATAAGATTATGTGACCTTAGTTTTATCATAGTGACACTCTGAACAAATCAACATTTCAGATAGATGATAAAGTGAAATATATTTAAACTTTAAAGTTTCTTTCTCATTATAAGTTAAATATGTCGTATCAGACATGTGAAACAACTAATCAAGTCAATCATTTAAAAACTGTTGTGGGCATCATTTGATGTTCGGTTTCCTTATTGTCTAACACCATGGCATTGATAATATGCGAACGGTATTGTTACTAAGTACCTGAATAGCCTAAAGACAGAAAGAACGATCTTTAATGCACATTAAACGGTATCAAAGATTGGAAATATATTCTCTTTTTAACATGTCATAAAACAAAACACACGTGTTTCTAAGTAGATCCGAAACTTCTTAACAAGCCTCTAAAGGCTCTCTTTAACAAAACCCACGTGTGGCCACTGCCGCACAATCAATTGCCACTGCCTTAATTGTCATCCCGTAGATCGCTTTCATTCAAATCGGGCAACCATTACATATGCACATGGAGAACCCCAAACATTCTTTGATAGATAGTTTTCCACAAAAATACTTGTTAAAAGTTACATTTTTCAAAACATGATATGACTCATTCTACCGCTAAAAGTATAACTAACCGCAATTATCGATAAAATTTATTTATGGAAATTTCATCGGTTAACACTTGGTTAAAATGCATTTCTACTTCGGTTGGTAGTAATTATTTCCGTAGTAATCATTTAAACAGACATTGCTAGTCTCCATTAGTGTAAAACTAGTCTCTATGGTCCATATATTCATAGAAAATTAATTACCAGATGATTATTGATTTGAGGTTAAAAAGAAGCCTAAAGAAAGGAAGAAATGTAATTATAATTGGGTCGGGCCAAATTATATGTTTCGAAAGCCCAAATTAATTTGTCAAAGCCCAGGCCCAATCTCCACCCGCAGTCTGTACCCGCCAAAAGTGTGAGGGTCGACGGCGTCGACCTTCTTCTGCCATTGCTAGGGTTTTTTTGGTTTCGGGCTCCATCATCTCCAATCTCTGTCTCTGTCTCTCTTTCTCTGGTTCGCCTCAGCTATGGCGAAGAACAGGAACAAGAAGAAGCGGAACGCTTCCGTCGCAATGGACATCACTGAACAAACTGTCTTCGACGGCCCTCAAGGTAATCTCGTCCTCGTCCCCTTTTTTATTCCTCGTTTCCTGATAATTTCAAGCTTCATTCGCTTTTCGTCTTTGAGGCAAATCGCAAAAGAAGAGTCAAATTAGGTGTCTTTGTTCAAGATGGCGGTGAAATTGAAGTATATTCTGTGATATATTTGTGTGCAGCAATGGACACTTCAGAGTCTGGAGCTAAAAGTTCAGCTGCAGGTGCTGCGAATAGGTCGGTCGCGTCTGCTAGCTACTTTTCGTCTGTTCTGCATAGCTATCGCCGTGGTGAAATAAATCCTTACCAATTGTCTAGCACTTAGGAGCCGACAATCCATGCATGAATCGATGTACGGCGAACCTAGGAATGAATATGAAACTCTTGATTGTATCTGTGCATAGAGAATTGAGTTGTCTGTGAAGAAACATCGGTTTAGGTATAGTTCCCCGACTTTCATTCCGACGCAACTATTTCATCTTTGGTCATCCTTCAGTGGAGTTGGGTTAATTCCATGGATGTGTTATAGTTGCCCTGTTGAAGTCAGCTGATGGACGCGAATTTGAAACGAAACGAAGTTAATTGTGGTCCTCTTGCTCAGAGAAGTCCCTTTAAAAGAAACCTCCAATGAAAGCTCTTTTGCTCTCCCTTCTTTCTCGGTCTCTCTGCTGCTGTCTGAGAAATGTAAATGGGATTGTTTCACCTGGGGAGTAATGTTCAGGTTCTTGAACTCCACTCTCGACCCATTAACTTGTGATCGGTGGACCCGGAGGCAAAGCTACATCAAACGACACAACTTCTATTCTCTAATCGTTTGTTATTGGTTTTTAATTCCCTGGTTATGGGTACAACGCATCTTCGTTTTCGCTTGGATGAGGAACATATATATTGAGTAGTTGGTGGTTTTGCATAAATTAATTTATGGGGAACAAATAGAAGTTTTACTCAAATTGCGCTGTCGGTACTTCATACATAGTTGCTTCCCCTTGTGGTTTCCCTGTACCTCTCTTTTGGAGTCTGTTCGTTTCTTATCTATATGTGATTCTGGTTTTTGCGGTTTTCATTTCATCTGAAAATCCTTCTACATTGAACCTTTTGGAACAGAAATATCAGGAAGGGAAGACCAATGAAAAGAATGAAGAATGTCAGGAAGATGAAGGCGATGGAAAAGGCCATATCCAAGAATGAGCAGACCGTGGAGAAAGTTTCAAAGAACGGTAGCAAAACCGTGAGAACCCAATCTGCAAAAACGCTTTATGACTAACGCAGCTCAATCTTTGGTCCACACTCTTTTTTGGTGATGAGGGAGTAGAATCATCATAGGAGTTTTAGTTTTGTAGCTCTAGCATTTGCATAATACATATAAATTATTCTTTCCTCCGGATAAGATGGAAGGTATAATTATCCACGTCTTCATCTTTATTTGGCGATTCCATTTGTACTGAAATGTTCGTGCATGGTCTATATAAAGCTTCGAGGAGTTTGATTGTACCAAGTGTCAGTTTATGTGTGTTCTGTAAATCTATCTTTTGTCAAACGAAAGAAACTACATCCTAGAGATATATACCTGAAGATGGGATGCTGGGATTGACTCTCCCTTGCTCTGTAAACATCACTTGAGATCAATTAACAAAAGCATGGCTCTTTGACTCTTCCTCGTTTCATTCTTAGGCCGAACATCTATCACTGCGACATCTATTTAGCAATAGCATGCTCTCTTTGCTTGGTGGTCTGGTTTTTGTGGGCAGACTTTCTCAGCCATGCCAGTAAATTTTTCCAGTTACTTCTCTCTGTACCTTAAAATTGGGAAAATGCTGATGTTCTCCTTTTGGAAGTTTCATTTGGGGAGCTTACATCATTTCAGATTTAGTCTTAGTATGCTAATAGTTGATACCAGTGATGGATGATTTTGAGTGTGCAGTGCAATCTGTGCAGTTCCATTTCTTCATGTCACGCAACTCTACAAATACTAGCAGCATCTCATCTCTCATATATGTGGTGTCAACTGTCAATGTCCTCCTTGACTTCCGCTACCTGCTATGTAACTCCAACAAAAGTCTATCTTGGCTTTAGTGTAATGGACACACGATTTGCCATTCTTGACCATCCTTAATTATTAAATCCCCAAATTGAATCTCCGTCATTGCTCACTTATATTTTGAGATTTGGACCACACCGGCCAGTTTGACTGTGAACCAGAGCATGGTTTGGTCCGGCGTTGACCCACGCAACAATTTTGACGGGTTCACCGACCTTAAAAGAAAAATGTTGACTTTGCATCAACAAAGACTCGAATCTCTATTTGCTAATTTCCACTAATAAATTAAGTAATTCGTGATAAAGGTCTTCCACCAGTTCACCTGTCAAAAGGTTCAATTGATGGAACCTTTTTTGACTCATGAACCGCGAGGCTTACCGGTTCGTTTTCCTAGGCAAGGTTTAGAAGACTTTTCCATACATGTCCAAAATTCGTTTTGCACGTTAAAAGTGATTACAATAGTTCTGGCCGGGAAAAAAGGAATAACTATAATGACCACAGCTGACCAGTCATAAAAGGACGAGTCGAGGTGCTGACGTGGCAATAATTGGTGTCGGGCGGGCGTGAAGTCATTGCGTGGACCCGGTTCGGGCGGCCCAAAAGACGACGTGTGGGGTCCACAGGATCCGGGGGATGACATGAACCGAGCCCATGTGATTCGGTTACGTCTGATAATTTTCCCGGCCCCACACACAGTCGCTCACGCGCCACGTCACACTACGGTGGTTTTTCATTTTCGGAAAATTCAGGACGCCGATAGAACGCGGCCCCACCTCTTTCATGAGCTCGGACAATCGTCGGCCCTCCGATCAATCTCACGGCTAGGGATGGAGTCCAGACCCGCCCCTTTCTTCTAATCGAACGGCTCGTGCTCGAGATAGGCCGTGGGAGTGACTACACGCAACAGTCTCTTCCTCTCCGTATCTTCTTCGTTGTCCGTTAATAGGCCTCCTGACGCAGGCGCTCATGATTGGCGAAAAAGACGAAAAGCTCCCCATTTCGCTTTCTCTGCGCGCAAACGCAATTGCACTCTCCGTTCGGTCGAGTTCTCTCTCCAGTTCCCGAGCCACGAAAAGCCTACTAGAAAAAAATCGCATCTGCCATTCCCTTGAGCTCCGACGTCGATGGCGTACTTTCCGGTCTGTCTCTCTGGCGAGGAGGAGAGCAGCGCCTGCTTCTACTGCAAGCGCGGGGCGGCTCGGCTCAGGTCGGGCTGGCGGCTCAGCAACGGCGGCTACGCACAGCTCTGCGATGAATGCGCGTAAGATTTCGTTCTGCGATTCGGTTGCACCGTTCCTCGAATGCATGTGACTCTCTTGCCGATCCTTCTCGTTTCGGGAATGCCTCATTTGACTGTGCACATTTTGCTTATCGAGCGCACGTTTACGGTAATCGGAGGCTTGGAAGCTATGCTTGGTTAGTCGATCGGCTGGTTGTAAGCTTTTTTTTTTTTTGGTTGTAATCTATTTGGTCGTGTGCTGATGATGGATGGATGTTTGTGTTATCGCTTGCTCTACAAGCTTCTGGAATGATGACTGCATCTCTTAATACGTGTAGTCAGCACTCAGGGATAGATAGAACTTACGTATTTAGATCAAGTGTAGCCAAACATCTTCTGCTATGGATTCAAGTGCATTTATTATTAGCGCTTGCAGTGTGATTTCCAACATTGGGTTGATCTATCCCCCTGTTCGACGTGAATTGTTGGATTCTGTACCATCTACAGATATATGGTACAGCAACTGATAATGCTGAAGTTATAAGTTTTGAAAAAAATGGAGCTGAAGATTTCCTTTAATTTCCTGGAACTCATCATATTGACATTAACAGAAGATTGTTGACAAGAGTAAGTCCCTTCTCCCGCCGCGAAATATGATCTAGCAACCATAGAGAGTGGCATTTCAGGGGCGGTTGAGCATCAGATGGGAGAAACAGAACCTGGACACGAATTATTCCGCAAGTGAGAGCCAGCATGGTCAAGGAGTATTTTATAATAATACAAAGGATATCCACAAATTTTTTAGAGAGATTGTTTTCCTCATCTGTATTGAGATGCTCCCGGTATTTTAGTGGTAGGGTATAAAATACTTCCGAGTAGACTTTCTAGAATCTATATTCCTATCTATAAAGCGTGAAATACTGCTTTCATGTTGCATGATAGGAGATAATGGTCATATCAACCGGTTAGTAGGAGCATTTTGGCTTTGCAAATTGAAAAAGGAAAATTTTGCACAGGTCTAAATGATGAGCATGATTTGTTGAGTCTCAAATAAGAAAGTCATTGACTGTGTTTCTGAGATCATATATTGCTATTCAAGTTTTTCATTTCTCTCTTAAAGTTTTCTAAAATACTTTTCTGGCATCAAAATAATGTTTATTGCTTGGAAAGCTGCCAAAAAATTGTCCCTGCCTATTATCTTTCAGTAGGCATTTTTGTTAGAAATGGTCCTGAAAGAATAATTGGCAAGCAGGGGCCGGTTTTCCTGTGTCATGCATGCATGGGTGTGTTGTTTTACTAAATTGAGTCTGTCTGGGTTTTTTTTTATGGAAGTTTGTTAGTGGGCTGTATGCCAATCAAGGCCTGCTGTACATCTTATCCATACAGATTTTCCATCTTTAACAAATCACATTGTTTTGCGAACAGAGAACTTGCTTTGTTCCATTAGTATATTTCTTTTCAAGGATTATTTCTTTCAAAATGTTATGAAGCTGAAATAAGAAGGAGCATTTCCAGAAGAGATGCCATTCAAGTCGAGGAAGAATACTTGGCTCTTTCTGCTTATACTGCCGTCCATCCAGAGCTTAGTTCCTTAAACAATTTACAAGTGCTGTGACATTTACTGCACAATGTATATACAACACCAGTACTATAGTGAATATCTTATTTATTGCTGATTTGTTTCTTGATTATGCAATTTCCTAATTTGCATGCCAATTTTACCTTTTGGTGATTATCTTCCAAGTCACAAGCAAGAAAGATCTGATTGTTTGCGGAGCAGTACAATTTCACTAATGAAAAATCTAACGAAATAAAATCCCTTCTCTCTTGTTTAACAAAGACCATACAAGTTATAGATAAATTGGTAACAGTAACAGGTTATAATGTGTATGGTATAATAAGAGGAAGTGCACTATGCTCGTTCGATAGACAAGTTCTCGTGTGTTAAACGAAGGATAGTATGCACTCCTGCCTCCCTGCTTTCTGCTTCATTAAATAGGATTAGTCATAGAATGTTAACGAATTGATCATCTGTAGGCTGTGACGTACATGTTCGTGAAAAGCTTTTCTGAACCATCTGTTTGTTTAAAGATGTTGAAGTGGTACTGCAAGGCCTAGCTATCTCCTCAAAGTGCTTATATCTGGGAGAAAGATTGCCACCAGACACTATGCCGTGGGTTGTTAGTCTTCGTAAACTAATTAAATAGCTAGACAAGGCGTAGCAAATTAATATGCTTTTAAGGTATAAATTAAGATA
This sequence comes from Metrosideros polymorpha var. glaberrima, assembly GCA_001662345.2. Taxonomy (NCBI): domain Eukaryota; kingdom Viridiplantae; phylum Streptophyta; class Magnoliopsida; order Myrtales; family Myrtaceae; genus Metrosideros; species Metrosideros polymorpha. The sequence continues at coordinate 2,551,499 of BCNH02000006.1, forward strand.
ATCCTCACACAGCACTATGCTGTGGGCTAGTGCTGTGAGAGGATCAGCCTGCAAAATCTCTTTTGATAGGTGTGCCGTGCGACTCTACTTCTAGTACTCTTTGTTTTTAATTCCTACTCATGTTGTTGATTGGCAGAATGCCAATGGCAATAGTATGAATGTCAGAATTGACCCCTGCAGTGAACGCAAATCATAGGCTTTTGTATGAACCTTGGGTGCGGGATGGGCTACATATACAAACAATATAACAAATAGAGGACATTCACCTATTTGTGGTCATTAGTCATCCCTAGAAGATTTTCATCAATTTGCTTACCGATGAGGCTATTCTATTCACATTTGAGGTATATCTAAATACTTCTTAAAGAGGGAGTAACTAGTTATTGCTTATCTTGTGATCGAAATGGTTTTTAGGTTTCTATCTATCTGTTGATTTAACATAGGATGTGAAAGGGTCTAATTCTCCAGACTACCACGGTTTACAAAATATTTCTGCAAATCATTCGGATGCTAGTAGCCCTTTGTTCTCCTTCAATGTCAATGGAGGAGATAGACAAGTAGGGAAAATGTGCTATGAAATTAGTAGATATCTGTGGAAGTGTTACTTTTATTTTTTCTTGAAAGATTCTTTAGAATACCAGAAACATGTACAGCATGTTCTCTTTATACAAGGAAGAGAAGAAAATGAATGTCCATGCTATCTCACATCAAGTGGTGTAGATGTCCTTTTGCGACACATCCTGTTACAAGATTATTTTTTTTACACAGAAATATGGTGATTATACTATAGATTTGTGCTAGAATGAAATTCATGACTTTGAACGCTTTTGCTTTCCTGTTTGATCAGCTTGATGATATTTGAAAACATGACTGTTCTCGTGAAAATTGTTTAGTTTCTTATGCTGCATGCAAGTTAGGAGTTTGGCACCCATATCATAAAGAATAAAGCATGCGTCATTGATATTATTTCGGAGTTCTTTGAATGAGATGCTTTCTCTTAGCATTAGTTGCAATTTATCCTCCTTGAAACAGACAATTCGAGGCGCCTGTGAGATATCTTGACACCGCAGATCATACAGGTCTAAAAGGACCACATATTTAGAAGCATGATTGTCTTCTGACAAGTTGCCAAAAAATTTACTTGAACAAAGATGTAAGTAGATTGGCTATCGAAGTCCACTAGTCTCGGAAGTTCCAGATGTGTCTGTAGCGATTGAGGAGACAAATGATACTCTTTATATAGGGTCCGTGGTCTCAATTCAATCTTTTATTCTTCACTCCATATATCTATGTCTGTTTGAATATTACTTAAATCTTGTAAACTTGAGGCTGTTGCTGTACTATGAGCAATGCAATCGAAAGGGCTTGACATCACAGTGCTGGATGATATTAAAAAACAGAATGAACTGAGAAGTGATTGGTGGTGGAAGGACAAAAATATACCAATTAGATTGCTGTGCTAATTTTCTGTAGATGTTTATCTCTTAAGGTGAATTTGATAGATCACGATATGCCAGCATCTCAGGAGGCAAAGCACCCGTGTCGTTTTTATAATCTTGACATGTGGACCAAAGGAAAAGCCAAGAGCTAGATCCCATCAGCCTTTTTTTTTCCAATTATTCCTGGACAAGTATGTGTGTGCTTCACAGTCGTGATTTGTGCTCAAACTCAAAGATAGATGGCCAGCCTCATTGATCACGACAGATCTGTATTAAAAGATAGGAACTTCCAGGATGGAAGGGGCGCTTTCCTTCGGCCTACTTCCGAGGCCCATGAGAAGGTTTGACTAAAAGGGGACTGAAGAATAGGTTAAGTTTTACTGGTAAAATAAGCAGCTGATGTGGGTGTCTTTTCCTTCTGGGAAATGTTACTTGTCTTCTTATATGATAAGGCAGAGCAACATCATAATAACAAGTTTCCTGGCTACTGTTTCTTGCTTTACAACAACCATTTACTCGAGAATATTAAATTTCCAGGTATTAATCTAAATTTCTCCCAGTGTGGACTGGGATTTAGTGGGTTAATTTTCTTTTATGCATATTGTCAAACGTATATCACCGCGTTACATGTATCTGTGAGTGATCATTAGTTATCAGATTACACGATCTTCCCCTTTGTTCTCACTACAAGTGACTTAACACTATCTCTTAGGTCTGCTTATGAGGATGGTACGTTCTGCGAAACATATCACTCTAATGCTGATGGTTGGAGAAATTGTAATACTTGTCAGAAGGTAAGCATGTGAAGTTACCAATTTTATGCCTTTGTTATTAGCAATTTGGAGTGCCTATATTGATGGTGGACATGAAAGTTTGCTGGTGCTGAAAATGGTATTTGACTTGTCTTTCCGTAGAGTTTTCGTATTTACCTTTATCCTGGATTCCTTTCTCAGCTGCTCCATTGCGGATGCATTATGTCGGCGCATGCATTTATAGTATTGGATTTTGGAGGAATAAGCTGCATGGAATGCTCGAGGAATATCTTTATTCAGGTGAGGCTTATTATCTTGGCCATGGTCCAATTAGGTGGATGCATTTTGCTCTTGGTTTAGTCATGTGTGAGTTGCATGTGATGTCGGGGAGCTCGGGAAATAGTTTGTAGTTGCAATCGCCACTCCCCATCTCATGCTCATTTCCTTTTGTATTAGCGTTTCTCTTATGATTGCCTTATCCTATTTCCTAATGTGAAACTATCCTGATATTTTGGAAATTACTTGACAAAGATTTGAGATAAAAAAATGCTAGATATCTCTGGATCAAATTTCCTTCTTGCTGTAAAAGCAGCGCAATGACAGATATATGCAATAGGCAATGTAATTACAATTGACCCAATTAATGAGGCTTAGGGTTACTTAAAACATTATGGCAAAAATTTTAACATCATTTTCTAGAATTGACATCGTGTTCATTTATATCTACCATAGGGAATCTTAGCAGCGTTTTTCCAAAATAAGTAGGAAACGGAACTACCATATTTATGGCATTAGCAGTTTTGGAGTATTTCCAGTTTGTTACACACAAATTACCTCTCGGAATGAAACTGAAGAAAAGCTACGTGCTATCCTTCACCTATATTACCAAAAATAGAAAACAAAAAGGTTCGCTGTACATTCTAGTTAGTTTCTTACAGTGTGTGCATATTCCGACAATGTTCTGTACCGTGGAAAAATGAATAGTCGGATGCACCATGTAAGGAGCAATGACTGTCTCGGCCATTTCAAGCTGGGAAGATTTGTAGCGCTTAGATGACTAACTGAGTTGAACCGAGAACAAGTCGTGCTAGTACAAACCATTTGGTGCTTCCTAAGCATTAAGAGCTGCAAATGCTACCACACATCTGAGAATTTCACAGCGAAGTAAGTTCATAACTAGAAAAATGCTACTGCACCGACCATATTCCTTTAATATTGTTGTCTTGGCTTCATTTCTCATAAAGATGTTCCTCTAATTAATCGTCGTTGCAGGATATCCCCGTGGCTCAGCAGGAATCGGATGAATCCTCAGCAGATGGACTGTCTGGTGGTTCTGTTGAAATGGCTGCTGGTAATATTTCTCTTGACCCTAAACCAAGCCTTTGGAACTAGACATGTTTAATGCATATTTCTGTTGAAATGGCTGCTGGTAATATGTTTAAACCAAGCCTTTATGCTATGTAGTCGCCAGCAATCTCTATTTAGTGTTTCAATAGCAAATATTCTTTGCAAAGAGTATGCCTAAGAGTTTTAGTCTGTGCATTCAAGAGAAAAGTAAGAAAGAGAATCAAAAGGAAGAAGATATTATACCTATTGATTCTTCATAAACCTCTTATTGAACAATATATGTTTGCATACGAAACCAAGAAGAATCACAAAAGCCAAGTTCCATTCCAGTGCTCGGACTTGATCTGTACGTATGCATATGCCAATGAAAGCAGAATCTAAAAACTTGTTAAGCATATTTTCTTCACTTGTATCTTAAATGTTCTGTCGCAATCCTATTGTTGCATCATAAGGACTAGGTCAAGATTTCGGACGAATTGCTTGAGGATTATTAATCATATAGCACAACATCTTGGTTGCAGAAATTCAGTATGAGGTGCATCTAAGTGCAACACATGCTCCTACAGTCCTCCATGCCGCACCTGGTGAAATGGCCTCTCGAAATGTCATTTCCAGTGCACCATCTAATGAATCATCTCCTCTGACTGATTATGATCTCTCGGAATACCTATCATGGAGCAGAATTCAAGTCCCCTGAAAAATTTCCTTCGTACGATCAATGTCCGGCACACAAAAACCTAAAAAGGAACTAGAAAAAGACCTCTGAAGAGAATCCTCCAAGATGCTTTTATTGGTGCTCCCCATTACATAAAACATGTCATGTGACACTGCAGCTATTTCTAACCCGGATTTGGAAAAGTTGCGGTGTGGTCTTCACCTTTGAAGGACTACGTCGTAACCAAAAGGGTTTGACTGCTTTGCACATACTCAAGGGCTCAGACCCTTCATTGCGTTTCGTAACGGAAGTTTGGGACTCCTAGCGTAATTCCCCCCTTCACCGATTCAGTGACTAACTCAAATATCATTTTTGAGTAATTTTGTAAATTTTCAGATGAACTTTTATAGTCATTTAATTCTGTCCATACTTTCACATCCAGTCCCGTCATAAAAAATTAAATTAAGCTACTTTGACTTCGCTATGCACCATTCACTTTGAATGAAGCTAATCCATTAGAATCCAGTCAGAACTCAACACGTACCATTTGCTTCGAATATTGTCTTTTGCTTGCACGGCAGTCAGTTTGTTGTAGTCAAGATACATGAGCCTATCGAATCTGGTGAATTTAAGGCAACGCCTCTTCTAGCTCGGTGTCATAGTCAATGGGTCGGCGATAAGTAAAAGAAGTAACACCTGGCATTGCCAAGTCGTTATCCGCTTAGGAAGTTCACAGAAACACAGAAAGTGGCAATGCAGTAACTTACACGAAAGTACTTTCCCGATCTCTTTAGGAACGATGAGAACAAAGGGCGTTTTAGTGAAATTGTAATTGCCAGAAAGAAAGGGCTTGTTTGATATAATTACCTAAAAAGTTCTGAAATGTAAGAACCGAATTTGCTTTTTAATCCATCTGAATTGTTAGGAACTAATGGGATTGATGACTGAATAGAAAGGCAAAATGACGCAAATGGTCCATGACCTTTCCCGATCTCGGTATATGTTTTTTGTACATGTTCAATTTAGTTCCTCAACTATATAAATGTTCATGATCTTGAATTGATGAAATGACAATATTGAATATTTTCATATGGTTCAGGGACAACGTTAAACATATATTAAAAGTCTAGTTACAACATCGAACAAATTAAAAATGCAAGAACCATGCTGCATATGAATCAAAATTCAAAAATCGTTTGTGTTATTATCCCGAATAAAAGCAAGATGGAGGATATGATGCAATCCACTTACTTGGTAAGAGGTTAGCATTTGGAAAATGAGAGAAAGTTGATAGGACGAAAAATTGAGAAAATATTCTAAATATTCTCATGAAAGAGAGGAGGGAAATTTAAGGTTTTCCGAGTTCCTCCTCTACTTTTACGCAACGGCCCGATATGGATCAAATGGTTGCTTCTCTTGTCATCATCCACCGTCCCTTGCCCGAATCGCTAGAATCGCTGATGAACAGGCAAGAAGGCGGCTTGATGGATAAGGATCAACCCAAGCGGATAAACTCCATAAACGAACCGCTTCGACGTGAATCTCAAAGGAAAAACGATCATTCGTTAGCACGAGGAGTCCGGACACGGCTCACGCTTCCAGAACACTCTGCTCAGACTCCCAGGCATTTTGACAACACTGGGGTGGGTGGGAGTGACTCCCGTCCGCCACCGACTAATGTTAATAGCTTTTCAGTCCAGGAGACAGAGCTCGTTGCCTGCCAGTCGGGAGACAGCAGGTTTTCAGTGGGCAAACCAGTGAGAAACACACAAACCTCGGATAAAGTAGTGTTGGAAGGAAAAAGAGATGACTTTATACATCTGAATTCTCAGTGATATTAAACATTAAATATATAGCAAGAACGATGCAAAATAATGAGTGCCCACTTGGAAAAATTGTATATTCAGCCTATAAGAAGCGTCACTGAGAATGAAATGGTTCCACAGGGGGGTGATTGAATGAGACAAGTGAAGAAAAGGAGCCGCCCAACCGTTCGCTTCCACTACTGTTATTCTGGCAATGGGGCGTCTCGAGTCCCCCACCAATCCACGCCCCCACTAGGCCCTCTCAAATGCGCACTCCTCAGTCCAACCAAAGGCTGTCCTAATCGTCATGCTAAGAACACCAAACCAGACCAAGCCCCAATGTCGGTCCAAGAAACCGACGTGGACTGAGAAGCAGACGACTGGGACGATGAAAAAATCAGCGTCCTTTTCGGTTTTGCTTTCTCAACACTTCTATAATTATACCCAAATAGAAAAATTTAGGACCTTTTCAAAGACGTAAACCTTAGTACCTTACTTCCCTTCCCAACTCCAATTCTCTATTCATTTTCTCTTTCCCAAGAAAGTTGCCAACTATATTTTTTTTTCCCAGAAAGGAAAATGGGGCCGACCTCACGATGAAGCGTCGATTTCATTCTTGCCCCCGAGAAAGATTCGAAATTCCCTTTAACCGGCCCCGCGATTGATCATCTCCTGGAACTGGTTCAGGGACTCCTGCCGCTGCAACCTCATCTGCTCGTTGAACTTCCTGATGAACGCCTCCACGCGCCGGTTCAGGTCGTCCTGGCCCAGCGACGGCTCCCTCCTCAGCTTCCCCGAGCCCGGCGAGGGGCTCGCCGGCCGGTTGGTGGCGCCGGGGCCGGTGGCGAAGGTCTCCGACTTCTTCATCTTCGGCGGCGGTGGCGGGCTGTTCTCGTCGTTCCGCCGGGCGTGCGAGTCCCACGTGTCGGACTTCTTCAGGTGCCTTGCCAGCGGCACCGCACGGCCGTCGGTTATCGTCCTCCACGTGCTCTCCAGCGTGTCGTTCCGCTTCGGCCTCGAGACCCGCAACGGCCGCCCAACTGCATCGAAATACGAGAAAACCGTCGTTCGCCATTAACGAAGATTCGAAATTAGACGTCGAATACAACAGACGCGAGCGAGAGAGAGTACCTTCGGGACTTGATTTGGCCGACTTCCGATGACCGAACCTCGCCGAAACGGGTGGTTTTTCTCTCCGATCCTCGTTCGGAATTAAGAACGAGAAATCCGAAGAATCGTTTCTCTGCGGCGGACTCGCCGATTCCAGAACCATCAGCTCGTCACCGCCGTTCACAGCCACCACCGCCTCATCATCCGCTTTCTCGGCTTCCGCCTCCAAAGTCCCAGCGTCGGCTCCGCCGTACGCGTCATCCACAACCTTCACCAATCTCGGATCGTAAACGTTGCTGTAGACACCGTATTCCGCACTCACGACCTCCGGCACCCTCAGATCTTCTGCCGGGGATCGAACCACCGTTTCGGCCGGGGGAGCCGCATACTCAACCCTGGCGACCTCCGGGGGCGCCTGGTCATCCGCCTTCTGCTGGAGCTTGGAGGAAGCGACTATGGAGATGATGATGCAGTTGATGAGGATGTAGAGGTAAGGGGGCCTGAGCCAGGTGAGGAGGAAGCCGTAGAGGGAAGGGACTTCGTAGGTGACGAATTCGGCGATGGCCGGGACGGAGAGCTTGAGCAGAAGCGCCGCGGAGAGGACGAGCGTCGAAGCGAGCAAGACCTTGAGGGACAGCACCCAAGTAGCGCTCGAACCGTTGGAGAAGATCGCCATTCTTGTACTGATCACGAGAGTGAAAGGATCGAATCGAGAGTGTGTAGAGAGAGAGGGCGAGGAGCGTGTGTTGGGAGTAGTGAGCGAAAGGAGTATAAATACGAGGAGAGAGAAAGCCAGATGCATGGCCATTTTCCTTTTTCCTTTCTTTTTTTTTGCGATCCGGCGATACTCGGGTCCATTTGGAGCATTTATCATTAATAGTAATTCGCATAAATGGGACATAAGTATTTATAATTGGCATGTATATTTTTCTGTCTTTTTTCTCTTGCCCAAAAGAGCGAGAGGGTTTAACAAGTAGTGGTGAGCACTGGTCCAAGATAGATCCTAGAATCGAGACCGAATGGGCAATGTGCGGGCCGGTTCAATCCAATTCTCGCGGGAAATAATCCAATCCTCAATCCCAAAAATTGGGAACTGACACTAGGTGCTGATTTGGGCTTATTTTTGTCCAATCTCAATTATACTACGAACTTATTTTTGTTCAATAAAAAACCCTTAATTTCAGATTTAGTCACAATTCTACCCTAATTTTTTCTTGTCCCATAAAAAACCTTCAACTTTAGGTCTAGTCCAAATGTTATCATTAAATTTTATTTGTCTCGTATAAAAACCACAAATTTTTACTTGAATCCCAAAGTTGTTTACGTTTAACCCTCTGTCCAAAATTTCTCTTGACAATTAAGAGATGGAAAATTCCCGAGCACGAGTTATTCGTGCATCCCGAGTTGTGTGTGCTTTCTAACCGCGAGAGATGGAAGACTCTCGAGCATGGGAAATTGAAAACTAAGCGCAAAAATCGAAAATGCTTGAGCGAGATAGAAGGAAGACTCTATTAAGATTAAGAGCAATTAAAGAAAGCAAACCCTAATTACTTCAGTTTTTACCAAATTTTAGATCCAATAAGACGTCGTTTGAGTTAACGTGGAAATTCATATCCAAAAGACGTCTTCTTGGATATGAAATTTTTTAGAAAACCAAAGCAATGACGTGGAAATTCCACATCACTAAGGGTAATTTTGGACGGAGAGCTAATAGAAACAGATATGAAACTCAAGTAAAAGGTGAAGGTTTTTATGAGACAAAAAAAATCATAGTAGAATGAGACTAGACCTAAAGTTGGTGGTTTTTTATGAAATAAAAAAATTATGGTAAGATTGAGATTGGATCAAAAGTTTAAAGTTTGTAATGAGATGAAAAAAAGTTTAAGATATAATTGGGTCCAAAGTTAGAATTGAGGTATTTTAGGGTACTAGGCCTTTTTCATCACAACTCTTGTTGGCTCCTTGTTTGCGGCACAAACTTTCAGATGCTCTAAATCCAGCGTCCGATTTGGCTAACTATGTCATTAATGGGAGGCATGTGACGATTTTTGGCCGTTGGATCCGAGGAATTTAAGGAAAAGGGCGAGCGTGCAGGTTGAGGTTCAAGGCGGATTCAATTAAAAGCAAAACGTGGGAGAAATTCAACGGTGACAGACAGGACACGTGGTGAGAGGAGGCTGGAGCCTCGTTAGCCGCCGTGCAAGTGGCTGTCGCGCCACGCGTCGCTTCCCCAGGCTGCCACGCGGAGGGTAACGGAGGAGGAGGAGGGTGAGGGGAGGCTGTATCGCTGTCCCCGGTTTCGGGTTCTCTCTCGCTCGCTTCTCGGAGGTTACAGCAAACCCCAAACGGTCCTGCTTCGATCAAATTTTAAAAAATTAGAGGCGAAATTACAACATTAACTAAAATTTCTTCCCTATTTATTATTATAGAAGGAGGAAGCAAGTGGGGGTTGTCAGAGAGGAACGCGACATTAATCGAAGGTCGGAGAGGCCACGACCGATGATCCGGCCGCCAACTCCGGCGACATTTCAGGATCCAAGGTGATGGATCCGCACGTTCCCCTCACCCCAATGGACCTCCTCCTCCTCACCGACCACGCTTTTCAGAAGAATGGTTGTAGTCTAAGGCTGGTGGCAGTGTGAAACCTGCATTTTAGAGAGAGTGTTCCAGTTCACTAAACTAAGTTTCGACTAGATTCCTTGCTTGTAATGCGATGGTGATTAAGATTCGTGTAGCACTCGTTTTGGTTCGCACCCACCTCTCGCAGCTGCACAGAAAATCCATGTTTGGACGATCCATCTAGGGTTTTAAGCTCGCGTTTTGCTTGGTTTGTAAGGTCGGCGGAATGAGGTTCGACATGGATATTGTGAAGAACAATGTCTTAGCCAACTGTGCCCGTGCTTATACAGTACTGCCCCACGTTTTTATATAGGGAGAGAGATAAGCAAGCAAGAAGAGAGCTTCATTGTTTTACTCAAGCTGAGTAGTTTCATCTTCTATCGTCCTTGAGATATAAATAATGGAGATTTACGTAATTTCCTTAGGAAAGGACATTATTGAGTTAGTAGGTGGTTAAGGTGAATGTCATAGGACGGATTTAGCTCTCAGATTTAGGTTAAATACAAGAAGTGAATTATAGGAAATTAATTATATTTTCAATGGTGGACATCAAATGTGGATTCGCCCATTGTGTATAGTATAGACAGATTGTTTAGTGATGGTTTAGGCGATTACTCATGACCTTTTCGTATTATTCAAAGAACTCCTTGACGTGTTAAAAAGGAAAAAAGAAAAAAGAAAGAAGCAAAGAGCTCTATAAATACTAAATAGAATGTGAAATAAATAAAAAGGTCTGTATTTGCATAAAGAGCACTACTAAAAGATGAGTTGGAAAATTCGGCAGCCTAAATTTTGAGGGAAACGCGCACAGCCACAAAGGTTGTCTAAAGGAAAGTGTGTGTGTATATATATATCATTACTCCCTTAAACAATAGGGTTTGCGTGATCCTCCATGGAAATCTAGTACTACTTTATGGATCTCGCCTTTGGATGTCGAATTCGAATCCATCCTTACGAGTTCACTTCAGACTTACCGGATGCAATGGAGAAGACCCGACCGCACTCTTCCAGAGAGCTGTCCGTCGCGACCGGCACAAATAAGGACGATAAGGATCTCCTCACTCACCGTCATTTATAAAGAAGAAAAAAAAAAACTACTCCCTTTAAGCAGGATGATAGGCGTTTCCGATGGTAAATACAACTAACGAATGGTACGGATGAAATAGACACTGCAAAAACTTCTCAATCACAAGTACTGACGAATTCGATTAATTTGTAAACTTAGTAGGGGGAGTGGGGACAGATTTTCTAGGAAACCATACGATGTGAAATTAGGAAAAATGAAAATTGTCCGCGGCACTAAGCGTCGACATGCATTCCCTTGGACACGGCCTATCAGATCCTGCATGTGCTTCGCTGTGTTGGGTAGCAACATTCTTACTTTTGTCTTGAAACGTGGAATCGATCGAAGAACCAAAACATGTGCTCGGTGAATCGAATCAATCAAAACATAGTCACGAACGTGGTAAAGATCTCCCAAAAAGACGAGATCGATCTCACTGTCGCTCTACAAAAAAAAAAAAAATTTGATTAGCCAAGATTGGAGAGTTTATTTTTTTTTCGTTAATACAGGACTAAACAAGCAAGAAAATCATCCAATTTGATGTACGCGCCATGAAATCGACCGGAGGCCGTGCGATTCCATTATAGTGACCTAACTCAGGACAGTGTTAGATGCCAAGTTTTTAACATGCATGCATACACGACCGGCCGAAGCTTTATGTTATTCAAGACGCAAGTGATGCAAATTCAATAGGGTCGGTTCCGTTCAAGCCTATTTCTCGCCACACAACACAGAAATGGCTTCATAGAGTCAATTGGTGTACCAGTCTCCCTCTCCTTTGTGGGCTCGTCACCACGAGTTTCTCTTCTGCGAAATCAGTTCGTCGCTAAACGTCATTAGCATAACCAATTGCATCCTATTAAGTCAAAATTCAGATCACGACGATCGTACGAATATGGAAGTCGTTTTCCTTTTCCTTTTCGCCATGTGCCGGTTTTCTTTCCTAACGGGATATCTCCTGAGATTCTACGGCTGGATTTATGCCCAATCTTGTGAGCTCGTAGGAACTGAGATTTTGTGGCTTACATTAAAGACTGTGATTAGCAAGAGTCGAAGTACGTGATGGTTTTTGCTTGAAGGAGGAGATAGACAAGACAAATAGGTGATGTACCACAAAAAACAGAGGAAAAGAAATGTTCTATCGTCAAATTAAAGGTGAACCACTTTTTTCGCATAGGCTAATGGACTCAAAAGATGATTATAACATTTGACCATGTGGAACCGCGGACACATGGGACCCACACAATCAATGGCTCTGATGAACTCGATCCATGTGAATTCGAGTCAAGACAAATCTAAATCGGTACAAAAGCATCGTATAATAGTATTTGTACGATGATTTCTCTCAACCCTTTTTCAATTACTATTTTGGAAGTAGACATTCCTTATGTAACTTTTAGTCGGGAACTATAGGATTTGAACTGGCTAGGACAAATTTCTTCCTCTAAACAATATAAGTATCGTATGGTATTCCATGCTTACACGAACATCTTTTTTTTTTGGCTCAAATGACAAAGGAGGTGGCAACCTCGAAATCATCGCGCTACGTATTTTCTTAGACACATTCCTCAAAGGCTCCACTACAAGAAAATTGTCATTAGCCTATGTGCCAAATGCCAACTGGAATAATAAGACAAAATGTACATCAATCGGACCTTTTTCATAGGCTCCACTACGTAGGACATCTATTATTGCCCCTAAATTGCGAGAACCATCGTCCACTGTCCTTTCAGAATGGTCACTCACCAGTACTCAACACCCGCAAATTCTGACCATTTCGTCCACCCCGCCAACACTCAGAATCTCTCGGCACGTAAAGAGCACGCACCGTTTCGATGTCTGAGCAGCAGTGCGTCACGTGAATTGCGTTTCAAAGGTGGGCAACCTCCATGAATGGCAGCTTGACGTCACAAGTACAATGGGCAAATCATTATACGGGATCTGTCCGTACCTGCCGCCCACCCTCTGGCGAGGCGACGCGTGTGCACCACGAAACGTGCCAATCCTCGAGGGCGCTAATAATCCAAACGTAGCAAACCGACGGCTGGGTTTTCCCCGTCTCGAATGACCGCAATTGGGCAAATTACCACCACCTTCCCCCCCGAAGTCTCGAGTTGTTGCGCCTAATTTTGGCGTTGAAAGGTCCATGTTCCGACAAGCCTTAGCTATATTGACTAGACGATACCGAACCGGTGGGAGACAATGGGCTGCCAAATATGGGGTCCGTGGCTTGGGCTATTCTTCTGGTTTAGCTTCCTTCTGCTGGTGAGGCCTCTTTGGGTAGACACAATGACATTACTTAATTACACATCCTAAGAGATGTTCATAAATTGAGTAACTGCATTCAAGAAAGACGATGAGAGAACATGCCTAAAGCGTCATGAAACTCTCATGCAAATGATGATGGTGGTGAGTCCCATGTGAATTCGTCATGGTTACCAATTTAGAAAGATTGGCAAAAAAAAAATCGTAAATTTATTGTACTTTTATCAATGCAGTCATAAACATTTTAAGTTTATCAATTGAGTCTTAAATTTTTTATATTTGTGCCAATTCAGTTTCAAAGCTCGCCAGCCACAAGGGAAAGACAACCCAAAAAGAAAGAGAAATAAAATAAAATATTTAAAATACTATTAAAATGTCAACGTTAGCACCGACTGGTTAGAAGGACTAAATTGGCACAACTGCAAAAATTTTATGATTTAATTGGCATACTTTAAAAGTTTAGGACTGAATTGGCAAAAGTGCAATTGGTTTAGGACTTTTTAAATAATTTTTCCTTACCAATTTCTACCGTCTCCCATCCACATCTTAGCCCAAATTCACTCTTGACCATGCGAATGTTATGGACAGCCCAACCTAAATAATAGCGGCATTTTCACCGTTCCATCGGCATATCGATCTTTTCAATCCATGGTGCAGCATGTCTTCTATGCTGATTCTGTCGAGTCACAACCGAGCAAGGAAGTATTTTGGACCCAAGCAATAAAGAAAAGGAAGAAATTATATATATCTAACGATCCAGGAGAGGAGGCTTCAATGGAGATTTCCCCCTTTGCAGTGAAAGACGTTAGGGACCAGAGGCAAACATAGAACCACACCACAATGTCAGACCCATGATTTCATCAAACAACAACAATACATGAAACATGTCGGTCTTGAGGATGAGATTCAAATCAATGTGAGCTTACTTTTTATTACTCAAAAGGGCTACCCATACAAATCACCACCCAATCCATGAACGGAAAAACCAAATCACCCTTAACAAATTGCTTATGACCCATGCTTACAAAAGAAGTTCCAAGCACCGTCCCCCCATAAAATATGCTCTCTCCTGATTGTATAATATATGCATTCGCAACCTACTCATTGTTTTGAGAGCATCCCTTGGGTTAATGAAGAGAAGTCGTACTCTTTCCCAGATCGTGTCGAAGGAGAAGCAGATGCAACAGTAGGAGTCGATTGATGGTTGGTTACCCCGGCAGACATGAGACCACTGACATTGGTAGTTTGCCCCATAGTATACATACTGCTTGAGGCCAATAGGAGAAGAAATTAACCACGACCATACAGTTTATACTCTTCGCTACAGTAAAGAAAAGCATCAAAAGGTACATGCATCGATATGAAAGCAACATTAGAACATGATAAAACAAGACAACTGATGCCACGGTAGAAACTGAGTAAGCACCAGAATGTGAAAAACCACTGCCGAATTCCATCATGAACGATTATTTACACAAGATAATTCGTTGTCACTTGGAAATTCTAATGAGTCCAAATACAGTGAGATTCAGCTTTATTGTGCAGCCCCCAAGACAAATCATATCAAATTTGTGCAAAGATGATCATGTCGTCATCAAGCACTCAAGTTTCAACTTTTTGTCTGTGTGTGTTGGATCAATCATCACCCTTTAGCCTCTGGCAAGCTCTCTTGGTTACTAGAATAACCAAAATATGAGCATGGTATTCTAGGTAGCAATTGGGAAGATGTGGGTTTATAAGACACTCAAGGAAGAGGTTGCAGGTTATTTTCTCACTATTTCCTACTTTTCTGTCAAATATGATCCGTGTGGCTACGCTTCTATTCTAGTCCACCTTTTAACCACAAAACCCAGAACGTATTTCTACTTTCTACAGCAGATGTGATCCAACAGTTTCTGACATGAGGAAGATGTTCAATGAAAACTAAAAACCGTATATGCCCCTTAGACCCTCTATGAAGATAGATGAATTACCAACAGGTCATATTAAAGAGTGCTCTCAAGCGCTTGTTATGCATACTTTCAAAGAAAGGATTCGGTGTTCATAACACTACATATCAAGAAAAAAGGTTAGTGTTTTGAAAATTGAATACTTTCTTAGCAAGTGCCTAAGGGCAGTCATCAGTCAGATCCTTTTAAGTAAGTCCCATGTAAACTTTCTTCCATCGCTATTAATCATGCTCCAGAGAGAAAAAAATTAATATATCTTTTATGATTACTTGGTTGGAAAGGATTCATTTTTCCTGGAGAGAACAGGTTAGGGTTTTGTGCAGCAGAGTTTTCAATGTAACACCTGCATGCTGAGTTACTGATTTCAAGAAAAAGAGAAACCACTGAGGCTGAGCTAACAAGGGTTAACATATATGAAAAAAATATATAAGTTGAAGTATTGATGTAATTTGGTATAATCATTTAGTTGAATGCTCCAGGAAGCACTCTCAAGGACATGCCCGTTTTTAAACCCTAGTGATAAAGAACTGCTAATCAGCCCCAGGGAAGACATTTTCACCCTGCCAAGTACAAGAAGATCATGTCCCAGGTAGTGTCAAAGAATCACATGGAAAGATCTGCATCTAAACTCATTTCACGATGACTAAGATACACGAGCAAAGTATTCAGGCCAGGATTCATTCCCGTGTGCAATCCCTATTTGGTTTTGTAAATGGATCGATCAAGTTTTCACAAGCATGTGAAGTTTAATAGCATACCTTGATGTTAAATTGTTTGAGAAGCTCCCCAACGGATGTGGAGTTGGTAGGTTGCTCGTCTAATGATGAAATAGATATGATGATCAGAAACAAACTCTGAAAAGCTCAAGCAATTAGTGTAAGCCTCATTAAATCATACCTGCATGAGTGCCTGTAAATCTGCTTGTCCGCCAATTGGATATGTGGTTCCTGGAACTTGGTGACCCATGTTGGGCCAGTTCATCATGGGGTAATTCGTACCATTTGAACCAGGTTGCTGCAAAGCACCAAGAACTTTTGGATCTACACAACCAGATTTCGCTGCAGCAGCCATGAGAAGGGACTGTTGCTGCGCCAGCATTGCAAGTTGCTGTTGATGCATCGAAAATGGTGAAACCATGTTGGACTGCAAATAAAACAAACCATCTCACTGTCATATATTCCGTTTTAACACACACTCAATAACAAGACTAAGGAAATACAGGACATGAGTTCCTATAAAGGGGCCGGTCACAATTCCAAATTGAGGTTGGCAATTGTTTTGCATTGTTCATAATATGGATAAGACCACCAACATGTGTAGCAGGAGTATAAAAATGAAGTTCATACAAAATTGAACTGATAAGTCGAGATTGGAGAGCATAATGTTTAAAGAATTAATTGAAAAAAATGATCAAGCATATACCTTCTCAAAAAGACTCATTATGTCATTTTTCACATCTTTCTGAGGTTTCTCTGAAAATGAAGGCACAAGAGTGACATCCTTAAAAAGATCCTCAATGCCAGAAGTGGACTGAGCGCTACTTTCAACAGGTTTTGAGTGATTGGACTTTTCTCCCTCATTTCTGGCTGATGCTCCACCAGCTGGACATTAAAGGTAGGGAATCAGTGTCACTTAAACTAACATAGGGATTGCTACCATAAAAGCTAATAGAAAGAACAAGCTTGAACGATCCTGGTGTGTGTGTGCGCGCACGCGCGAGTGTGAGAGAGAGAGAGAGTACTTTGAAAACCAGCCCAATCATCAGTAGAAGCTGCCTCGGAACCCTTTTCATTTGGACCTTCCATGGATAGCAGGTTAAAGAGGTCAGTGGCATAATCAACTTTCGGAGGAGACACAGCCGGAGCAGCATCTACAGTTTCTTTTATTGCTTCAACTGGCGTCGCAGCCATTTCTGTCTTTGTAGTGTCTGGCAGTTTGGGAGCAGCATTGACCTGTTCATTATGAACATCATATTTTACATGATTTAAGTTTTAAGTGGACCAAGCAATCTTGAATTGCCATAACAATTATTGTATACTGCTTTTCCTTAAAACTCACCCCACCAAATGTACACAGAATTTTCTCTCAAGTTAAAAGAGACAAACAGCACCTTATGATGCACTTTTCAATTTAGCACATCCTTGTGTATTAAAAGCATTGCAATTGCTACAGTAGAAAACAGGTTCCTTAGGACATCCAGTAATTAAGATAACTATCAGAGGACTACAACAAGGGATTTAGTCATATCTCACATCAGTCCTGAGCTTCCAGAATTTTAAGATCTGTATTTAACTCTGAGTAATAGTGATTTCAGAAGTAATGAATGCTGAACATGACGAAATTGGTCAATGATATGGGCTTACAAGTCAATACCTGGTCAGGTCCTTTAAGAGGAACAGGATTACTGTGTTTTGTAGAAGAGGCTTGATTGGTCCTCCTTTGTTCAAATGAACTCTCGGGCCTGCCTGAAAATCTCTGCGCACTTCTTTCGTCAGGTCTCTGCCACTGTACAGTATCCTTTTCTTCGTGTCCTCTAGAAGGTGACTTGGGTTTTCCATCCCTGGAAACCCACCTTTTCTCCTCATATCTGCGAGAATAACCAATAATCAGCATCAGATGAAACAATGGATAATGTACTAATCTAAGGAGCAATGACAAACACCACAAAAATGACAGCGAGAGATCAACAGTATGTCACATACTTTGCCCGAATAAAATTCTCAATTCCCACTCTGTCATAATTTGGGGGTAGCTCTGCTTCCCAACAACTATTTGCCTTCTCATTGCCCATTGCTGCACAGCTGCGGGTATTAGCATGCTTCTTCTCAATCTTAGACCAAACTGACATCAATCAGGGGAAAGATCTGCCTTACACTGTATGAACGCAACCTGCTCTGGAAGCCATGTGTCCAACGTAGCTGATCGGACCTGCAGCAAAAGCTTGAATATCATAAGGACATCTATATTTCTTTTGTGTGCTACCGTTTGCATTCTAAATATCAACAAGGCAATCGCAACAGAGATGGGTTAAATGACGTTGAGGTAGACTTAGGGACTGTTATCTCACTTACATAACTGATGAATGCTGTTCAAATTACTTTTCACATAAAATGACAGAAACAACACAAGAACTCTTTCAAGTTATCTGACCAAGAATACTCTTTAAAAAAAAAACTTATATGGATCACACAGCAGGGAATTGATAGCAAACTTCAGTTGAAACAACTTAAGACTGAGTTCAAACTTAAAGTTAATGTCCTTCAAATTATACAGAAGTGCATTAACTTCATGAATAGTATTGTATTATTTCTTCAGGAGCATGTTTGATGTATGCCAGCATTTGGTGAGTAGATATAGCTAGTAGCATGGCTCTGATACGGCACACAGACAGTTTCACAAGCAGAATTACCTCCAAATGATCAATCGTTCTAGCTTTTCTAAAAGCTGACGAGCTTGGGAGAAAAGAACAACTGCATTTCCACTTAAAGAACCAAGAAGGGATCATATTCCATGTCAAATCACCATATTAAACCTATCATATCTGAACTTAAAGGGTGAATTTCACCTTTACTATAGTCATCGGCATTTCTTTTCCCACAGTTTTGAAACTAGTCAAGGACATGAAGCTTAAGAATGATGATACACTCGAAAGGGGCATCACTGCCAACTATGTCAGGGGTAGCATGTGTCATTTTTTACTGGAGAGAGTATCGAGAAAATAGTGACACGAGCAAGATATTTTTCTCGGATTTCTCTAGAAAGATATAACTCCCCAAAACAAAAGTCTATCTGCTATAGGGGTTTCGATTGTATATTTGCTATCAACTAAGTATCACAACTGTTTAGCAGACAACTAAGTATCACAACAAACTCTCAATTTATCTCATAAATCACATAACAAAAGCAAAACATCCATGGTCGAATGTTAAAATAGTACCTTCGATATATGTACCCCAAGACTTCTATGGATTCCTGAACACTGCATGCATATAAATATCCCTAAATTGACACTAGCCCATCTTGGACCTCTGCACGAAACATTAGCTTTAGCTACAAATAATGGGTGCAAGGAGGAGACAGGTAGCAGTACCACTAAATCATCAACTGCCAAATTGATTGAACCCATAGATATGTGCTTTTCCCACTTCGATCAATATTCAAGTGCCATCCAATTGGACGCGTTTTCTATAATCTCTCCTTATTACTGATACTTACTTGGTCTTACAATCAGCACATTCCCTGTTCTCAGGCAATTTGAGAAGCCCTTCAAGAATCTGCATAGATTTTTAAAGCAAATGAGAATTGGATGGGAAAAAGGAATACCAGTAAAAGGACAAAACGACGATGTTCACTTTCCAAGGCCTAAAGCAAGCACAAAGAGAGATTCGATCTCCACGAATCACATGCTTTTTTTGGTGGTGCGGCTCTTTTCTCTCTTTTTTCGCCGGAGAAGTCTAAAGACATGTTCTTCAGATTGATTTCTGGCTTATCCCATTCCAGGTTTCAAGCCAAGATGCTTGTTCGTATTAAAAGTAAAGATGGAAGCAAAACAGGACTTGGCAGATAAAAAATAAAACGAACAAATCGCCATTTCCAACAATCTGACAGTTCATACATAAGACTAGAACAACAACAACACTACCTGTGTTCACAAGACGCACGACAAACAATCCATTATCTGATTTTATTAAAAGAAAAGATAAAAAAAAAAAAA